>CAJQZJ010009649.1:12923904-12939311 GCA_907164525.1 Lophiomys imhausi | reverse complement strand
TCCTCCTCCTCCTCCTCCTCCTCCTCCTCCTCCTCCTCCTCCTCCTCTTCTTCTTCTTCTTCTTCTTCTTCTTCTTCTTCTTCTTCTTCTTCTTCCTTTTGAGGCAGCATCTCTCAGTGAATCCAGAACTCAATATTTTTTATACCAAGAAACATGTCTTTTTCTAGGTCACCATTTTATCATTTGTCATATGTGTCACGTGTGTGAAAGAATTAAGATAAGCCGAATGGAGACTCTCAATTAGTCAGTAATAATCTAGGCATTGATTTGTCTAACATTTCCTGCATTTATTTATCAAGTACTGACTTTGTAAAAGCCATTAACAGGAAAGTATTAAGTGACATTTGAGCAAAGAATGAAAAAAGTTACATGCCTACAAATGGAAGATCCAAAAAAATGTCATAATTGCTTCTGTTGTTTACTATTTGGGAACAAACCTAAGCTCTCAACATAGGAGGCATGCATACTACCTTTGCTCAATCATCAGAATTGTTTTTTAATCTTCTGAATTCTTAAATTTAATTAAGAGATATTCAAAGATATTCATGATTGATTCCTTAAGAGTATTAGCATAAGAGAGAAAGTCATAAAATTTATTTTTTGAAAATATACAAATGTAATGTTTCTAATTGTTGCAAATCTCAAAGTAAAATAAATGGTCAAATCATTGTAATGCATATTCGTGAACTAAGGAACTATAAATAGTGAATTGTCATTGGTTATCTCTGATTCATGAGTGAACTAGTGTGCAATGTTCTTTTTTTTTGGTGTACTTGTGGTAGCAAAGGAGAAAGTGAACAGTGAGAAGCTGGAGGATGGGATTTTCTGTGGTCAGGAAGGTAACTTGCAGAAAGATATAAGGCTGTGAGGCCTTCACCTGAATGCATGTATAGTCAGAATAAAATGGTGCCTCTGTAACTGGACATTTTAGGAGACGGGGGAAGCAAACCCAAACTAGTACTAACACTGATCCCCAGAAACCACTTGTATCATCCAGAATAATATGCCAAATGATTGGTTTTATTCTTTTTTTGTAGTTGTTCTGGATTATTTTACAATTTAACACATGTGTATGTTTCATCATGTTGTTTATACCATAGAAATGGTTTTAAGTTCAAGAAGCAAGAAGACTGCCTCAGCTCTGAGTGACTAGCCAGCTCCATAAAATATCTACCCAATGGAAATAAGCCAGTTTATTCTTTTGGCTCACAAAGACATTCTTTCTTCACTGCTAAGTGATTCCTTATTTACATAATTACAGAACTATTCTCAAAAATTAAAAACTAAGTAAAAGAAAAGTGTTATGAAATAGAAAAGCAGGGAACATATGTATTCCTACAACACAAAGCTGGTAAACATAAAAACACACACACACACTAAATATTCTTTTAAGATAGTCATTGGGTACTTGGAGGAAATGCCTTAATGAATTATTGGGAACTGGATGTGTATATCTCTAGACCTAGCAATTAGATAAACAGTCAAAAATTGACTTTAGTTTAACTAAAATTGTTTTCAAGGGTGGTTCTGAAATATAGTGATGAAAAAATGCTAAAATCACAGAGAAAAATAAAAGACAATTCAATGGTATAGCCATTTATCTTCTGAATGAAAAGACCAATACCCCGATAATACTATATGTAGCCTCAAGAAGTGGTAAATGGCTTACCTGGCTAGCGACTACAAAGAAAGTGACTGGATTATCAGTTTAAAGGGAATAGAGGTGAAGAGGCAAAGACACATTGTACAAAATATAGGTAAATTGCAGATTACTCTCATGCTCATTAACACCAGACCAGAAGCACCAAAGGGGAAAATAATATACAGGTTAGCAAGGTGGCATTTTAGATTTGTCAATGATTGTTGAGGGCTGGCCCAATTGACTGTGAAGAGAAGGGCTCTGGTATAAGGGATGAAAGCTTAATATCCTGACATTTCTGTCAGCAAACACTGCTTTAGGACTGCCCCCTTCTGTCTAAACATGCCATCTTATAAAAAATATGGCTTAGTCAGATAAGAAATTCAGGTGGCTCTCTCTTGTATAGTGATGATCCCTTGATCCCACACATTCTGTATGACAGAGGAATTTGTCATGCTGGAATTCAGCACAAATGCCACTCTTGTGTTTACTTTTCCTAGAAGGTAATCCAAACGGAAACAATTTTCTAAGAACTCCTAGAATGACTGAACTGTGGACAGAAGACATAATATGAAAATATACTTGAAACAAAAATACAAGAGACATAAACATGAGATCTACCATTCATATTTTTTACTACACTAATGATTGAGTGTCATCCTTAGAGAACCAATAGTTTGGAATTTCATCAAGATATCAATATACTTCAAGTCAAATGAAAAAAAAATAGTTCACCTGGTTTAAGATAGGATAGGCATCTAAGAAAGCTAATCGGAGATCCAGATCGAACTGAATTATGTTGTGCAGGCACGTGTTCACCTGCCCAATGGGATGCTACCTATCCACTGCTTCATGAATTCTTTCCAAGGGAGGTTCTTTAGTCAAAGGTAAGTTTTGGCTCATATGAAAAATCTTAACATCAGAAATTTTCTGTGTTTCTTGACTGGTCTTTCACAGTCCTATATCTTTTCCTCATGTCTCCATCTGGACTTTTGAGAAAGACCAGTCTATTGTCTAGGCTTTTCTTTCAAATTAAATAGGACTTGTCTACAAATTATAGTCAACATTTCTTCTTTACAATTCTATATACTTACTGTCATGTATTTCTCCATTTGTTTGAATATATTTGTTTTCAATATAAACACACTGTATTGAGAATGTTATAGACAAAACTCAGTCTTTGAGTCTCCTCCCTGTTGAGTCCAGACTACTCTGAAAAGAATGAACATTTAATAGGAACACTTGATGAAGAAATGCATTATCATCAAACAATGTAGAACTCTGCAAGATGACCAGTATGTACTCAGTGTCCAAAGAAACAAGAATAAATTACACAGTTTATAGTTGGAAAAATTAGACTTTATGCACTGTCATGGTATTATGTTCTGCTGTCTGAAACAGAGAGGTCAATATTTATAAATCAAATAAACTTACTGCTGTTATGAGGATTTACAATGACAGGCTGATATATATATATATATACTATTTAGTTATTTAAGAGATTGAAAATTACTTTTCATCTGAAATTAATTTGAGAACTTTGTTTAAATCACATTCCTCTGTTTCATATACCATGATAAAGTTTGAATACCCCTCTCTTTGACTATGAAAGTGATGACAGGGTTAGTCACCTGTGTCCTATTGGAGAGAATTTTAAGAACACATTCCTTTGGATTTTGAATAGAAATTCATTTTAAACAATTATATCAAAACATTGATGAATATATACAGCACAGAGTAAATACAAATGTTATGCTAAAATTATAAATGATTAAGTAAAAAAATTAACACAAAATCCATACTGTCTTACTGTTAATATTTGGTCCTCTATTGCATGTACATTTACCTATTTCCTACAGCATTGAACAGAGTGTGTCAGTTATATGTGTTAAGTCAGTATATGCAATGTAGACCTAATTGAGATTAAATTTCTGTGTGTAAGCTTTTGGTAGCAGCATTTTCAGGCTACCTAATAGAACATGCCATAAAAGAACAAGTCACCACTGTGGCCAGCAGAAGCATCTTTAGCTGGGTAGCAGCTCAAACCCTCTGACCAAACTCCATTTTGAAACACAGAGTCGCAGATGAGAGTTTTAGGGTCTCTTAATTTCAATATCATGAAGTTGGAAGTTTTTTCATAATGCAGTTAAAAATGGAAGTATGTCAATCTCATTGAACAGTATCTTTGACAGTGACATGAGATGAACTGATAGTCCTGGAAACACAACTGATATTTTGGTGTTAAATAAAAATAACAGTCAAGGAAAGGTCATTGGTTGTAGTTAAACTTTTCAGATCCCACAGTCCCTGGGCTTTAAATTTTATGTGTTTTCATGAGATTAAAAGAATCAAAATTCTAGGAAAATATTAAAATTTGTTTCAAATTGTAAAAACAAATAGTAGAGACTAAATAGAGTGAGGAAATAGAAGGAAAAATTATGTGACTAATTATTCCAAAATTACATCTTCAGTGAAGAAACTGATGTTCTTTAAAATAGAAAGGAGACATTTGATTAAGAGGGGAGAAATCCCTTGTAAACTTTAACATGTGATGTCCAGTGAAAAGACAAATCAGATATATTTATCCCTCTCAGGTCTCTGAGGTGGTTGAAGAACAGATAGAGTTTCATAATTAAATTTTGAGTTGTTTAGGAGTCAAGAGAGTGTTATACATCTAAGAAGGTACTTTTAAAATTGTGTTGCAATTAGTATGAATGTTGAGTCAGATATAGAACTTTAAACTCATGGAGATGGTTAGATAGTAGAATGTTAAAGTCAGGTACCAAATACATATGGACTGGTCATTGGGAATGTACGTTAAGCCATATAACCCTCATAACTGTGGCCTAATTACCTCTATTGTACTCTATTGTATTTATTATTATAAGAGAAAGAGCCATTTGTTGGACTGAAAGGGGAAACTGTAGGGGGAAATAAGATATACCTTAAACTTAAAAGAAAAAAAAAAGGAAGAGGATGGGGGGTTGAGGGTGGGAGGGTGGGACTGGAGGGGGAATAGGGAGGGGACTGAGTTTGAGATGTAACTTGAAGAAATAAAAAATAAAGGAAAAAAAAAGAAAAGACAGTCAATGCACAACTCAGATTACACTGAATGACCTCTGACAATGTCAGATCTATTTTAGAAGAAGATATCTTTGTTCCTAAAGTATATGAGACTTATGAGCCCTTTATTGAAAAGACATCAAGAAAAACAGTGATCAAGGTCAACATTCACTGTAAACTCCAAAGAATGCAATGACATGGACAATTGAATACTTCAAACATTTTATCAAGCAGGGAAAATTGAATTGCTGAGAACAGGAGGACTGTGAAGCATCAAAAACTACAAGTATATTATGAACAATCATTTTTCAATCTTTTCCCCAACCAGACATGTGTAATCACATTGACCTAATCACAAATGCCCTGCCCACTGCTGACAGTTAAATATGGTTAGATGCTTAAATATGTGATTTTGCTAAGCAAGAACATTTTTACTCAGGTATACTTCTCTCAAGTACAGAGTACAGCAGATGGTTATCCAATATCAAATGGTCACCCCTGAAAACACATATAAAAGTAACATTATACAGACTAAGTGGGATATATTTAGGAATATATATGTAATGTACATATACATACATGAGTATAACAACAGTGAAAAAAGAATTCACATGAATTTGGAAGAGAGCAAGACAGGGTATATGGGAGGGTTTGGAGGCAGGAAAGGAAAGGGAGAAATAATATAATGATATTATAATCTTATCAATAAATGAAAAAAATCATAAAACATGTAAAATCATACATCACTTACCACCTGTGTGACACACAATTTTCATCTTACAGTCATATAATATTAATTCTGTAACACAATAATGGCAGGTGTCAACTAAAAATTTAACATAGACTTATAAAAATTATAGCTTAATATCACATTCATTGAGTGTGCAATAGCATTTACAGTAACCTACAATTGTACAAAATCAATCCACACAATGACTATTTTGTAATAAAATATTGAAAGCCTTACATAGTTTAGTGAACCCATGTATAAAGAAACTTTTGTCAACAAATTTAAGGTGGAATATTGATTCCTGAGTCTTATGCTTGCAAGGGTGACTGGAAACTCTGGCTTAATAATGCTGCCCTTATTTCCAAGACTCATTACTGCTGCAGCTAACCAGGAAAGAGGTCATATTTCAAGTGTGAAGGATGGCTTCTACTTACACATATAAAATTCAATTGAAAGGTCAAAAAATGTACAATGTACCAGTGTAAATTCTGAGTTTTATAGATTCATTAGTTGTAAAATCTCAAGGATAGTGATTATGATCTAATGTTTTGATTAAAACTATAATAAAATTTTTCAGGGACTGATTCAAGTTAAAATAAAGCATCAAAATCAAATATGATTTCTAGCCTATAAAGTCCTTCAAACTTGTTTTAGTTTCCTCAACATTAATATATTGGGAGTAAATCCATGAATATATTTATGGTCTAGTTATATCAAACATTCTTATCAAAAGTCAAAAGTGATGCTTAGCTTTTATTTATTATTTTTATCAGTCTTGCCCTAATGGGTTAATTGATTTTCATTTCACTTTCATAATTACAGTTTTAGATAAGTACACAATGAATATTGTCTCACATCATGATATACCTAAACTATTTTATTTGACTAATAGTAATCATGCCTTTTAAGTTATCATTCTAAATAAAACATTCCAAGAAAAGAGACCTACTTCAAAACTTTATAAATTTGAGTGTAGCTATAGCTCTGTGATTGAGTGATGTCTTACCATGTTAATGTTTTTGTGTTAATTCCCTAAGACCTGTAAGCTAAAGTACTAAATATTAGTAGGTTCATAAGTAATGACTCATAACTTGATCATTTTTGTATCATTTATTTCACATTTTATTTTTTATTTTGTAAATATGCACTGTATTTATATCATTTCCCTGCTCCTCTCTACAACCTTTTCTTTTTCCCTCTCCATTCTAATGGTATAGGTGATGGCTGATGGGGACAGAGAGTTACTTTTCTTTAGTTATATGACTACTGATACATTCCTTTTGCCCATTGGATTCTTCCACACCCCTGCACTCATGGAAACCACTACTTAAGACTCAATGGCTTATAAAAATATAATAAAACAAAATAAAGTTAGAAAGGTGTTGTATTAAGGCATTTGAATAAGTTACATTGTTACATATATGAAAATTTCAAAATACAAAATATGTTGTAAGTTTCACTTTGCTTCTTCTAGTACTTTGATGATATCTCCTATTTTCTGGCCCCTGTTTTTTAAAATGAAAATTCAGTGTTCATTAAAATTTTGCTTCCTAGGTGTATAATGTCATTTTCCTCTGGATCAGCTTTTTCCACCAATTTAACAGTTTTTACTAAACCATTTTATCTTTGCCATTTATTGTCATATATTTCAACTCACTATATACAGTGCTGCTCGAAGTTTTGCTATTTAAAATTTATAATTATATTTTAATCTATTCTTAACAACTATAGAATCCCTATGTTTACTTTGAGATTTTATATATTTGTAAACTTCTTCTGTACTCCAAGCTCATTCTTCCTTTATCTTTGGAAGTTATATATGTCTTTTTTAAATTTTATTTTTCATATTTTCAAAATATCTATAGAAATTGCTTATGATGTCAATATTTAAATTCCTTCAAACTCAATGGAACCTAAAATCATGCTTCCTACTCATATTTTTGTCATTTTTAGATAGCAGAACAAGATCTAATATCTGGAACTTCTGGATATCTTTCATGGTAAAATGGACTTTATAGTTGGGAGTAATTGTGTTAGTATTGCAGTAAAACTATTTAGATTTTTAGGGATTTTCCTAATTATGTCACATGGGTCTTATAATAGAGAGGAAACGATTCATAGTTAGGAAGGAGGGTAAATTGATAGATTGGGAGAAATTGTTGGAAAGAGAAAAGAAGGGGTTATGAGTCTAAGAATGTACTTACTCTATGGAAGTTTAAGATGATGAAGTAATTATTTTCTGAAACCCCTAAATCAGTGTTTCTCAAGGGTCAATAGCCCTTTGGGTAATTGAGTGATCCTTTCACAGATGCTGTATATCAGATATGCTGTATACCAGATATTTTCATTATGAATCATAAAAGTAACAAAATTATACTTATGAAGTATTAACAAATCCTTTTATGGTCTATGGTCATCAAAACATGAGGTGCTTTATTAAAGAGATCACAACATGAGGCAGGCCTAGAACTTGTGTAATAAATGATTCATACACATCATATTTTGACCTAAGTCTCCCTATCTACAGAATTATAAAATAGCTATTTTGTGTTATCTTGTGACAGTCATTTATAGGAGAAAAGGAAATTAATAAAAATGTAATTACTGTCACAAAATAGATGTGTAATATGTGTACATAAACTAAGAGCCAATAATTCAATTCACATTACCATTATATATATCTAATAAGCTGTTTAGCAAATTGAGATTTTTTTTAAGCAGGGATATATATATATATATATATATATATATAAATTATTCCCTCAAGAAATCATCAATTAATTCAGAATATACATAAAACAGTGTGCTATCAACCAAAGAGTAAAACTAAGTCATTAGTTAATCAAGGTGCAGACATATACCTTCCTTTAATTATATTAATAAATTGAGCCAAATCAGGCTAAAATGCATTAAAAAAAACCTTATTTTTCATTCATGAAAACTAATTCATAAATGGAAAAACAGCTTACATTAACTTACAATATTATCTTGGAGAGATCTTAATTAAAAGAAAGACAAAAAGAAATAGAAATGATCTTACATTTCAGAAGTCTAATGATAAATTTTCATGAACTTTATCATGTTTCATATTTGTGCTTCACATATTTTTCTGTGTATGACATATTTCCATAATAATTTATATAATAAATTAGAGAGTTTGCATAGAAGAACATTCTAATTCTCAAGTGGAATTTTAAAGGAAAATATTATTAATCTGGGTTGTCTACAAACACTTCAAAATGCAATACATTATTGTATAGACAGAAGTTGACCTTCGAATGACTTACTGGATTTTATTCATAAGGATCTGGAATGCTGAGTATGTAATGTGTGTCTAGGAAGAACTGTAGAAGGAAAACTCACCTTCCAAGGAGCTGCAGGATGACTGTTTGGAAATATAATTATGGTGTTTCACTACAAGAACCTCATTATGCAATCACACTATATGAGGGCAATATAATTTGATGATCTCAGTCTCAGAAAGGAAACTTAAAAATCTTTTAGAACCTTAATTAAGGGGATTTGGAAGCAGTACATTTAAAGCTGATCATCAATCATTACACAAGATGGAAACAAGAGATGCCAAGAAGCTAAGATGTCCCTGCTGTTATCCCCCACAAAAATGAGTTTGAAATTAAGTCATTTGATAGAGGTTCTGGGCAAGGCAAGGTAATATTGAAGTAGGCAATATTGCTTGTCAGGGAAAATTGCTGTTTCTGCATGCATGCTTTGTTTATTAAGCCTCATATTTAATATGTTTTCTACATTTTCAAGATATTAATTGTCATACACTTATTAGTATAGAATTTCCTGGTAAAATAGAAAAAAAATCGTTTATTCAGTTACCCAAAAGTAACACTGAAACATATTTTATTTTTAAAAGTGTTCAATTATAGTTACAAGCTTATTGTTTAAAATAATGGTTTATAATTGTACTTAAAAAGAAACTTGTCTCTAGAACTGGGATTTTCATTAAGTCTATGTTTCTACAGAGGAACATTGACAATACTTCTCTTAAGATATTATATACTTTTTTTGGTTGGGAGATTTTTAATGACTGTTTTTATTTCCTGAGGGCTTATAGAGCTGTTTATTCTGTTATCTGATCTTGATTTAGCTTCAGTAGGTGTAATCTATAAAGAAAATTGCCCATTTAGCTTAAGTATTCAAATTGGGTGAAGTATAGATTTTTAAAGTAGAAACCAAATATTCTCTGGATTTCCTCAATGTCTGTTGTTATTTCTCCCTTTTCATTTCTGCTTTTGTTGATTTGGGTTTTTTCCTTCTGCCTTTAGTTAATTTGGCTAAAGGTCTGTCTATTTTGTTGGTTTTCTCAAAGAACCAACTCTTGGTTTCATTGATTCTTTGTACAGTTCTTTTTGTTTCTAAGTTGTTGATTTCAGCCCTAATTTTGATGATGTCCTGCCTTCTGCTCCTCTTGGGAGTGTTTGCTTCTTTTATTCTAGCTCTTCCACTTCTGCTGTTAAGTTACTAATATGAGCTATCACAATTTTCTTTTTGAAGGCATTAGTGCTATGAACTTCCTTCCTAGCACTGCTTTCATTGTGTCTCATAGGTTTGGTCATGTTGTGCCTTCATTTGTGTTGGATTTTAAGAAGTCTTTGATTTCCTTCTTTATTTATTCCCTGACCCAGTAGTCATCCAGTAAAGAGTTGTTCAATTTCCATGTGTGTGTAGGCTTTCTGTTGATTCTTTTGCTGTTGAAGTCCAGCTTTATTCCATGGTGGTCTGAAAAGATACAAGGGGTTACTTCAATTTACTTGTATCTGTTGGGGCTATCTTTGTGTCCAACTATTTTGTTTCAGTTTTGGAGAAGATTCCGTGATGTGCTGAGAAGAAGGTGTATTTTTGTGTTTGGGTGAAATGTTCTGTAGATATCTGTTAGGTCCATTTGGTTTGTGATCTCTGTTAGAGTCATTATTTCTCTGTTTGGCTTCTGTCCATTGTTGTGAGTGGGGTGTTGAATCTCCCACTACTAGTGTGTGGGGATCGATGTGCTATTTAAGTTTTAGAAGCGTTTTGTAACAAATGTAGGTGCCTTTGTATTTGGGGCATAGATGTTCAATATTGAGATGTCCTCTTGATGAATATTTCCTTTAACGAGTATGTAATGTCCTCTGTGTTTTTTTTTATTAACTTCAGTTGGAAATCTATTTTGTTTTATATAAGGATGGCTACTCCAGCTTGCTTCCTGTGTCCATTTGCATGGAAAATCTTTTCCCAGCTCTTTACTCTGAGATAGAGTCTACCTTTTTTAGTGAGATGTGTTTCCTGTATTCAGCAAAATGATGGGTCTTGTTTACAGATCCAATCTGTAAGTGTGTATCTTTTTATAGGCTAGTTGATTCCATTGATGTTGATGGATATTAGTGACCGGGGGTTGTTATTTCCCATTATTTTGGTATAGGTGGTCGTCCTGTTTCTTTTGGTTTAGTTGCTGTGGAGTTTTCTATTTCCACTGTTTTCTTGGGTGTAGGTATCTTCTCTGGGTTGGAATTTTCCTCAGATGGTTTTAGCACATAATTCTACCAGAACTTTAAGGGAGCTAACACCAATAATCTTCAAACTCTTTCAACAAATAGAATCATAAGGAACACTGCCAAAACCATTCTATGAGGCTACAGTCACCCTGATTCCTAAATCACACAAAGACTGAACAAAGAAAGAACTTCAGAACAATCTCCCCCATGAACATAGATACAAAAATACTGAATAAAATACTAGCAAACCGAATTCAAAAGCACATCAAAAGTATCATATACCATGATTAAGTAGGCTTCATCTGAGGAATGCAGAGATGGGTCAACATACAAAAGTCTATCAACATAATTCACCATATAAACAAGATGAAAGAAAAAAAAACACATGATAATCTTGCTAGATGCAGAAAAAGCATTTAACAAAATTCAACACCCCTTCATGCTAAAAGTTCTGGAGAGAAAGGCATACATGGACCATACCTAGAAATAATAAAGGCAATATTCAGCAAGGCAGTGGCCAACATCAAATTAAATGGAGAGAAACGTGAAGCATTTCCTCTAAACTCAGGGAGAACACAAGGATGTCCACTTTCACCATATTTCCTTAATATAGTACTTCAAGTTTTGCTAGATAATAAGTCAACTAAAAGAGATCAAGGGGATACAAATTGGAAACGAAGAAGTCAAATTATCCTTATTTGCAGACGATATGATAGGATATATAAGTGACCCCCAAAATTTCACCAGAGAATTCTTACACCTGATAAACACCTTCAGCAAGGTGGCTGGATACAAAATTAATTCAAAAAATCTGAAGCCCTTCTTTATACAACAAACAAATGGGCTGAGAAAGAAATCAGGGAAACAACCCCCTTCACAATACCCACAAACAATATAAAATACCTGGGGGTAACTCTAACCAAGCAACTAAAGGACCTGTACAACAAGAACTTCAAGCCCTTGAAGAAAGAAATTGAAGAGGCCTTTAGAAGATGGAAAGATCTCTCATGCTCATGGATAGGTAGGATCAAAATAATAAAAATGGCCATTCTTCCAAAAGCAATATATATATATATATATACATATATATATGTATATATATATATTCAATGCAATTCCTATCAAAATACAAACACAATTTTTTATATACCTGGAAAGAGCTATTCTCAATTTCATATGGAACAACAAAAAACCCAGAACAGCTAAATCAATCCTGTACAATAAAAAAACGTCTGGAGGTGTCACCATGCCAGATGCCAAGCTGTACTACAGAGCAATAGTTGTAAAAACAGCATGGTACTGGTATAGAAACATACAAGTCGATCAATGGAATTGAATTGAAAACCCAGATATGGACCCACACACCTGTGGCCACCTAATTTTTGACAAAGAAGCCAAAACTGCACAATGGAAAAAGGACAGCATCTTCAACAAATGGTGCTGGTCCAACTGGATGTTCACTTGTAAAAGAATGAAATTAGACCCATACTTATCACCTTGTACAAAACTTAAGTCCAAGTGGATCAAAAACCTTAACATAAGGCCGGTCACACTAAATCTGCTAGAAGAAAAAGTGGGAAAAATCCCTCGAACTCATTGGCACAGGTGACAACTTCATGAACAGAACACCAACAGCTCAGGACGTAAGAGCAACAATCAATAAATGGAACCTCATGAAACTGAAAAGCTTCTGTAAGGCAAAAGACAATGTCATTCGAACAAAACGGCAGCCTACAGACTGGGAAAAAAATCTTCACCAATCCCACTTATGACAGTGGGCTAATATCCAAAATCTACAAAGAACTCAAGAAATTAAGTGCCAAGAAACCAAATAATCCAATCAAAAAATGTGGAACCGAGATAAATAGGAAATTCACAAAGGAGGAATCCCTAATGGTTGAGAGACACTTGAGGATATGCTCAACATCCTTAATCATCAGAGAAATGCAACTCAAGACGACTCTGAGATTCCATCTCACACCTGACAGAATGGGTAAAATCAAAGGCTCAAATGACAGCACATGATGGTGAGGGTGTGGAGAGAGCAGAACACTCCTCCATTGCTGGTGGGATTTCAGGCTTGTGCAACCACTATGTAGGTCAGTCTGGTGATATTTTAGAAAACTTGGAATAGCTCTGCCTCGGGACCAAGCCATACCACTTCTGGGTATACATCCAAATGACTCCCCAGTGAATCACAATGAAGTTTCCTCATCTATGTTCATAGCAGCCTTAATTGTAATAGCTAGAAACTGGAAACAACACAGATGTCCCTCAACCAAAGAATAGGTTAAAAAAACTGTGGTTCTTTTACACAATGGAATATTATTCAGCTATCAGGAACAATGAAAGTATACAATTTGCAGCCAAATGGATGGAACTAGAAAAGCTCATCCTGAGTAAGCTAACCCAGACTCAGAGGGATGCACATGACATCTATTCACTTATAGTTGGATTTTAGCTATATAGTACAGGGTATCTATACTACAACCAACATAGGAACATGAACATAGACTAATTTATTTGTTTGTTTGTTTTTAGTTTTCTCTTCCTGGCTATGAGTCACTTTTACTAGTGGTACTGCCTTGTAGGCCCCTAGTGTATGAGGAGGCTCTTGGCCCTCATATGACTTTTGAACTGGGGCTAGGGACTGTTATGTAGGGACACTCCACTCCAGAGGAGTGGGATGGAAGTGTTAGGGGGTAGAGGGTCGGAGGGCGGGGCTGGGTAGGGATGAAATAAGACAATATAGTGGAGATGTAACCTGAAGCAACAAATAAATAAATTTATTAAGAAAAAAGGTATTATATACTATATTATGGTATGTATTTTACATATCTTATATATTACGTAATATGAATATTCACTATATAATGTTTTGTATATGATATCTTAAAGGAAGTATATATAATATGAATAAATATATATTTATATAATATTTTAAAGGAACATATGCATATATGTATACACATACATAGGAATGTTTTCTTAAGGTTTTACCAAATAATCTTGGCATTGTTTGTCTCTTGTCCCTCCTTCTTCTCGTGCATTGATATCCATTCGTTTTCCCCATAAGGAGTCTCTTTCCTAGTAGCATCCTCTTCTAATTTTTCTACTTCTTAATTCACTTTTTTTAATACTTCATTTTTTTTCTTCAAGTTACATCTCAGTCACAAACCCTTCCCTATTCCCCCTACCTATCCCGCCCTTCCACCCTCTTCCCCCCAGAAGTTTCCCCTTTCAGTCCAACAGATGGTTCCTTCTCTTATAACAGTAAATACTATACAAAACAACAGATATAAATATGCCACATTTATGAGAATTAAATGGCCCAGTATACCTTCCCAATGTCCAGTTTATACATATTTGGCCTCTGACTTTAACATTCTACTATCTAACCATCTCCATGAGTTTAAAGGTCTATATCTGACTCACCATTCATACTAACTTGCCACATAATTTTAAGAGTATCTTCTTAGATCTATAACACCCTCTTCATTCCTACACAACTCAAAATTTAACTATGAGACTCTAGCTGTCTATTCTTCAACCACCTCAGAGACCTGAGAGGGATAAATATATTTGCTTATATAGGAAGTGCAGGGCCTGCAGCTTCCAAAACTAAGAAAGGACATACCAATGACTGCCTGGACAGTTCCCATTTTCTCTCCATACATTCCTGCATCAGTCTTCAGCCTTTGGGTCCTGTTTCTCTGACAGACATTTGTTGTAGAGCAGGGATTATGAAGGACTTACCTACCCTGTCTTGGAGGTTAGACCCAGGGACTTCCTACTTTTCCTTTTCTGTATCCTTCTTCCTCTCTTAATTCACTTTTTAATTGTCTTTCTATTTTCTCTCATGTATTGCTCTACCCATGCTCTCCTTTTTTTTTTTTTTCATTGTTTCTATGGTCATTCCATGTTGAATACTTACATCTAAAATTTGGTGCTGTGAACCACAAATGAGAGGGAGCACGCAGCATTTATTTTTCTGGGTCATGGTTATCTCACTCAATATTATCTTTAAGAGGTTTATTCATTTACTATGGTTGTAGGGAGGAGAGGAATGGAGAAAACCATATAATTTTATGCAAATTCAAAATGTATTAGGAAAAGGAAAACTCTGTTGATCTTACTTGTAATTCTAGAAGGTGAAAATAGATCATCACACATAACAAAACAATGGTTTCTTTAGGTGAGCAGAACTTGTTCTTATGTAAATAGAAAGACTGAAGAGAAAAAAATACAAAAACAAACAAGTGCAGTAAGAATAATAGAAAAATGAGATGTGCTGGAATTGGTGATATATGCTTCTAATTACAGGAGCATCAAAAGACAGAGGCAGGACTATGTCTGTGAGTTTGACATCCTGGTCTATTTATACTGGGATACACAGGAGTACAGAGAGGTACCCTGTCTCAAGAAATAAGAAAGAAAGAAAGAAAGAAAGAAAGAAAGAAAGAAAGAAAGAAAG
>CAJQZJ010009649.1:12861527-12915580 GCA_907164525.1 Lophiomys imhausi | reverse complement strand
CCTCCCTCCCCCTCCCTTCCTCCCTTCCTTCTTTCCTTCTTTCCTTCTTTCCTTCCTTCCTTCCTTCCTTCCTTCCTTCCTTCCTTCCTTTCTTCCATCCTTCCTTCCTTCCTCCCTCCCTTCCTTGTCCCTCCCTCCCTTCCTCCTTTCCTTCCTTGTTTCTTTCCTTCCTTCCTTCTTCCTGTCTTCCTTTCTTTCCTCTCTACTGATTCTTTCTCTAGCCCAGAGACATCCCGAAGTCACAATCTCTCTCTCATTCTATTGCAGAGTGCTAAAACTAACAGGCATGCTACATCACACAGCTCTGTCAAGCAAGTGTTGCATACACTGGGAATTCCTGGAATTTATATAATTTGTTTATTCTAAACTTCATATCTCAGTACATTTGGATTATGCTTTAAGAATATCACTTAGCTTCATTTTTTCTCAATGTTGACCTTCTCAATTGTACCAATTGTATATGCACCCTGTCTATAGAAATGTATCAATGATGACTTTGCAGTTTATGCTAACATATTGATCGAGCCCATTTTGGACATAGTCTGTTGATTCCAGTTGTAGTTCCTGTCCCCTCCTGTCCATTATACCTACCAACTCTATATAATTCTTGTAACTTCTTTGCTATATAATTTCATGATATTTTCTGGGAATCTTTGTCACATAGTGATTATGAAATTGATTTTCCATGTAAACTAGTGGATATATGCCATGCACTTGGAAAATAATTGCAACACATAACTGAATGGGACCCATCAATTTATGTATAAATATTGCAAAGGACTCAATAAATTCTGCCCCATACGCAAAGCCTCATATTCTCTTCTCCTGATATTGATAACTCCCTGGCCAATCTTATCCTTCTTTTCTATTACAGTGAGATTATGGTAGGGCTTAATGAACCTACAACACAAAGAGTCTTTACTTTTGAAAATGTTTGAACTACCCTGTGACTATAATGCTACATAAAAAGCTTTAAAATGTAGAAAATTGATAGTGAAAAAAATAAATTTGAAAATATAAAAATATAAGCAATTTAGGTTTCCTCGGTGACAGAAGTTACAAATGTCAAAGTTTAGGTGAATACTTGAAAAAGAACAGCTGGAAATGGCTAACTGGGTTTTTGTATGGACACAGTGATTCTTTCCATAGTCTAATTGGTATGGTGGAAAAGAAAGTTATTTTCATAAGTCAAGAACATATATAGAAATAAAATAAATTAATAATTTAATAAAATATGTGAGACTTTTCCAAAAGTGACTGGGAAAAGGGTGATCTAAGTTAGGAAATGTTTGACATTCCTTTTAATTAATTTCACCCTCTTATGTAAATCACTGATTGTTCAAGTGAGATGCATGAGAAAAAATTGATGAAGCATTGCAATCTTGTACTCTCCTTTGAGTGTGAGTGAGCCAGCGAGTATTATGTTCTGATTCCTCATTAATTCCTTATACTATGTGCCACAATCAAGCTTACAAAAAAAAAAGTTTATTCATGTGATTCAAATGGAGTGGTCCCTAGGAAAGCAAAGACTCTTTTACAACTGTTAGGGAAAGAGAAAGTCAAAGAGATCCAAAGTGGGGAAAGGAATAGTTGGTTATAAGATGCAAAGACCTCATAAGAACAAATACAGGTTGCTTTAAATCTCTGAGAGATATTATAATCCTAGAGTCCACAAGAAAGTTAGGACCTAGAACTGTAAGTACAATCAACTGAATCTGTCCAACAAACCAATGAGGAGTATCTACATCGAGCCTTCAGATATGAGTCCTATATAGCCAGGCCATCAGTTCTGGTATTATAAAACAAAGACAATCATATTGAGCATTTCCAAGATTCTGGTCTAAATGCCTAAGAGCAAATATGTAGTCATTTTTAAGCTAATAGGAGGGTGTTAGTATCCTGTGATACCATAGAAAATAATGCATCAGTAATGTCCCAGTTAAAATATCTGTTGTTCTGAGATTCTTTATTTAAATATGGGTACTGCAATATACTACTTCTAGTTGATACACTAGTATATGTCTTCCTAAGAGTTATGAATTTCTTAACCTAAATATAAAATTACTATTTCCTATGTTTTCAAACTTGTCATACTTAAATAGAATCCTATACTTATTCCTGGATTTATTGTGTTTAATCTGTAGAAAAGACTTAATAAGTCTCTTTAGTGACTTTTGACTCACAAATTTTAGGAGACACTGAAACAATGAACATCAGTCTGCAATGGTAGCATTTAACCAATATTTTTATAAAGATTTCCACAAAATTCCACCTTATACATAGAAACTGGCTACTTTTGCTTTATCTGACTTTATTTTAGTTTAATCTTTGGAAGAATGTTATTAATACAGCAAAAAAAGAGTAACATAGCAATACAAAGTCAGCACAAAATTTTTATGAAAGATTAAGAAAAGAGGAAAAATACAGAGAAATGAACAACTATTCAGGCAATACTTCCAAGTTCTATCCAGCAATAGTTGCAGATTTCCAATGTTCTTTCTAAATGTGCTACATATCAAGAGATCCTTATTTTTCTTGATAAAAGAGTTTATTGTTCTAGACATATCATCTTTAACTTCGTTCTGAATTGTGAACAACTAGATGATTTTTACTTTTTAGAATAACACTACTGTTTACAATTTTTCTTAGATGGCTAATATATATAGAGATGACTTTTTACTTTTTGTGTAAGATAAGATAATTATTCATATTTAATAACTGTATACTTAATACTTTGGAGGAATGGATAAACTGTTTACTTTAAATTTTGTTGCTTAAATTTTATTTTTCATTCCTAAAACTATAATATCAATTTCTTATTATACACATGGTTTACAAATAATTGTCAAAATCTATGGATTTTCTTTTCCTTTTTTTTTTACTAGAGCCATTTGTTAGCCTAATAGTGCATATTTTTGATAATGCATAATTTTTATACTTTTTATCTTACTATTTAGATTTTTGTATAATGTCTGAGAAGACATAACAGCTTCTGGGTATTTCTTCCTAAAATCAGCCTATTTTTAGCTTTGACATTCATTGCTATGATTAACTTTGAGTGGATGTTTGTATGCTGAAATAGAGATTGACAATTTGCTGTGCAAATGGACATCTAATAGTCCTATTCAATATTCAGAACATGTGAGAGGAAAGCCTCTAAGACAAACGTTGAATCGTTAGTTTTAGCATAGACTCTAATTATTGATATATAAGATGTGGTTTCAGAATTATTAGATTTTGGTTATGTTCCAGGACAAAAGCAAAAAAAACAAAAAACAAACAAACTAAAAAAAAAAGAGGAAGGAATCAGATTATGACAGGGGCGGCAATACACCTTTCTGGAAAAACAAATTCTCAGATTTTCATTTTGCAACATGTAGCATACTCTTGTAATTACAGAGGTTATTGTACAACCAAAGAGAGTGTTGTTCAAAAGCTAAGTGAAAGTATGTCATTGGAATTGAGGTCAGCAAAATGTGATGCCTGGTTCCACTTTGCAAATGGATTTTAATGGTAAAGTGTACAGAAGACTTCATGTCATCTATAAATATTTGATTTAGCATAAAGTATTGTGCAAGGAAAAGTAGCAATCTTACTTGAGGTTTTTAGGCCATCTCAACCCTAGGATAGAGAAGTTATATAACAAAGAATCAACGACTCTTTATTATCCACCTGTCATCAGGTTTTTATTGTATCAACTGTATGATGATCTCTGTGACCAAAGTAACTGGAACTTTCTCAATCCTGTGCAGTAATCTGTGATGAGAAACTGTTTTTGATTTCCATTTTATCACTTGAACTTTTCAGTCAAGGAAAGAGATGGTATAATATAAACCTCTGTACAGGGGAAAAAAACAAAATAAAACAAACACATGTACTGATATTTCAGTACATGTATTTAGTATTAAAGAAGTTGAGTAACTAGCACTGCCCACCTATTCATGACATTTGAAGCATCCAGAGAAGAAAGGAGGGTTAAATATGCAATGATAAAGAATATTAGACAGTCTAATTTATTTTACAGAAAAATAGAGACTTGGAACATATATTCCATATTGATGTCAGGGAACTCTAGCTAATATAACAAAATATCACCAAGAGTGTGAGCAAAACAAAATACATATTTCTTATGATTTTGGAAGGTGGGGAATCCCAAAATATAGTGTAATCACTTAGATATGTGGTGAGGAATTCTTTTTAGCTTGGAGACAGTCTTCTTTCTCTTCTGTGTTCATCTGAATTTTCCTTGCTCAATGTCAATAAAATGATAAGAGAGATAAACCAATTGTGCAAGAATTGTCACACAGAATGGTAGTTACTTAAATTAACCCCATACTAATTTTTTTGTGTGTGACACATAGACTGACAGATGACTGCATTCTAATTCTAGCTATCTGTGCAAATGCTATATTACATGTTGAGTTAAATACTCATGGCCAAGGCATCAAGTAGTGAAAAGTAATTATCTTAATATGAGATATATTTACTTATTCAATCACAGTCTGAAGCTAGAAATGCATACACATAACTGGTGACATCCTCCCTTGAGAAATAGTATGATATATCTTATTCTCTTCATAATTTTATCTTGGCTGTAGCTGCATTTACATTCTTAGTATTTTACTACAAGTGAATATACCTGAATTGTGATATCAAATTCCCCTCTTTCCACTTAAATGACTACCCCTTTGTTTAATTATTTTCATAAAGATGCTTTTTTAAAATACTATCAAGCGCACAGATTCTATATATGAAAACAGTGAATTAAGCTGAAAATGCAATGAAATTTTTCTCATCAATGTATTGGACAAATGCATTTTCATTGTGAAATTTACAGTAATACAGCTAATTCTAGTAAATAATGGATGTAGATTATGTGGCAAAAAGCATGACATGTAGAAAATGTTCCAGTTTTGTTGAAGGTTCTTTCAATTCTAAAATTCTACTGTCTGCTTTTTTTTTTTTCCTTCTGGGTTTAATGGGAGTAGAGTACATTTTGACAAATTATTCATTTGTGCTCTTTCCTTTCCCCTTTCAGGTCACTGAAGGTACAGCACTTAATTTAGCTGTTAACCATTTTAACCTGAGGGGTTGTTGAAAATAAATCCTCTTTAGAGAGCTTTGTAAGGTCTATGGATGATTTCAAAATAGCTTGAAAATCAATCAGATTAACTAAAACATTTCCTACTCAGACATCTATTAGAAACTGATGTCTCTATAATGTTATTTTGACTTTGTGAACTGCCATCATTTCAGTTCTACAAAATGAGTAGTAAAAGTTCATGTTTCTTCTTTACTTTCATTTTGAATAGTATATACTTCATGTACTACCTTAACATATATAGTGATTGTCTTTGAAAATTACTGATCCGTGATAATTAGCGAATCTATACAATGAATAGTGATTGTCTTTGAAAATTACTGATCCATGATAATTAGTGTATCTATACAATGAATAAACACATATAATTATATATGTATGCATAAATGTATGTGTGTCTATGTGTTTGTGTGTGAAAACAAAATTCACAGTTGTCTATAAAAGCCCAAATTACCTCCCCCTAGAGGCACTTCTGATGTGGCTGCTGTGTCACATGTGCATCAATAGGTGGCAGAGAGGAGAGAGGCTATTTCTACATTCAGTATTCTGACCTATGAACATTTCAATGAATAGTAGCCTCATTTTCCCTGAAAAAAAAAAAAAAGCAAGCCTGAGGCCACCCCCAGTTTAGTGCCATGGGCTTGGACAGGGAGATAGTCTGTGATGAGCATCAGTTCAGCACCAGGGAAGAATCAGATGGACTCTCAGGAAAGGAAGCAAGCCATACACTAGAAGAATTTCTACCTGGCAATACAGAACCCAGGCATATGGCTAGTCAAGAAAACTGGGCAAGGAGTGAGCATGAAACAACCTGCATACTGGTACCATGGGGGCTGAACAGGAAGATAGCCTGAGATGAACGCCAGTCTGGTGTCAGACCATACTGAAGGTAACCCCAACTGGGTGCCATAATGCACAATGCACAAGTAGGGCATAGCACTGCTGAGACCACTCCTAAGACAAACCCAGACACTCAGAGACCTTAGCACCAAGAGGAACAAGTAAGTGGTAGAAAAATGGAAGAGAAAATAAACAGAAGGATCTTGACACAACAAAGAGACACAGAACTGGAAACTTGAAAGTAGTGATGAACAACTTTATGAGAGTAGCTGGTGATGCCACCTAGGACCATGGTGGGGTGCTGGCCTCTGTTACCAACAGGGGGCAAATATGGGTCCACTCCTGATCTGGGCATCATGGGAGAAAAGGCTCTGGGGCATGAGAGCTAAAGTTGCCCATAACCAGCTGCAGCACTTGGAAAAGAAGGCCCTGGACATTTTGGGAAATGTGAGTTGGCCCCATGGATGCAAGCTTTGGGAGAATTGGCCCTACCACTCCTCTCCCTGTGGTACCATGGGGGAGGGAAAGATTCCCTAGGCTCCCTTACTGCTCATTACCCATAGCAGGTGGGACACTTGTCCCTGGAGTCATGACAGCAGAAGACCTGGTTTAGTCCTTCACCAGCTCCAGCTCTTGGGAGAGCAGGCCCTGTACCTGACGTGGGCAGCACAGTGTAGGTATCCCTGGAGGTGGGGGTTGTCGGTGAGCAGGCAACGAGTATGTGAGTATGAGAAACCCAGCCTTTCATTATTTTCTGCTTTATGGTAGTGTTTGCATGGTAGATATCCCTTCTTCTCCATTTTGCCTTTAACACCAGTGACAGACAGGAGATCTGTCCCCAGTGGGTTTACTAGAGCAGGAGAGCTGTCCTTGCCTCTCACATGCTGCAGTACTTGGGACAGCAGGACCCACACCTTTTGTGGGTAACACAGTAGAAATGGCCCTGGATGTAAACTTATAGGCTCAGAATCAGGGCTTTGAATTGGCCTACCGCAAGATCTATCCCATGGATGAACTGCTGTAGTGCATGAAGAGTCTACTTCCACCGACCCAAAACTTCAGGATCTCCTTGACACAGGTCAGCAACAGGATATATGAGAGTAATCCTAGTGAAGTTATGGTATTTCCAAAGTAGGAGATGTCAGAGGCTTTCTACTAGACCTAGGGGTCATTGTAATGAACATTTGCGGGTAGAAAGTCTGGACAAAAGGGCATATTGTGGGATACACAGAGACACACTATAGTTTCCACAATGAGTTTTTTTTTCTGTTGGTAAATAGTGCAAGGGTAAAGGACAAGTCTGAGGGTAGGTGTGAGATGAATGCATGATGGGAAAATCACAAAGTAAGAAAACAAAAAAAAAGAGATTCAAAAATGAAAAAAATGCCCAAATTAAAGCAAATATCTAATATCATCAGTAACTTTTTTTATAATTGCAATGATCATGATTACAGGATTTGGTAAAACCTAAAACTTTGAAAAATAGTCAAAATTATGTAGCATTGAATTAAATAGGAAGACTTAGATGAAAGAAATAGATATTGACTTAAGTTTGGGATGCCATTAAATCTCCCTAACATTCAAGTTTTGAACTACCATGTATCTTTGTATACATTAACTTGAAATATTTTGGAAAGGTGACCCTAAAATAAATAATACTAAAGTTGAATTTTTAAGTATGCAAATATGTTAATCTCAACCTTTGTCTAGTTTTCCAGTGTGTATTAGCTTTCTTGTAAATATTATTAGAGTGATTGTCCAATTTTAGTAGATGAATAAGTTTTTAATAGAAATTTGAAAAAAGCACATAAAATGTTTTAAATATCATATAAAGCACATATACAAAAGTCCTAGGATATTATAAGAATTAAAAATTTTAAATGTCTATATGTAGAAAAATGGAAATAGACCCATATTTATCACCACACACAAAACTCTAGTCAAAGTGGACCAAAGACTCAACATATAACAAGATATACTACATCTAATAGAAATCTAAGAAAAAGTGGGGAAAAGTCTTGAACTTATTGTTACAAGAGACACTTCCTGAGACCACCAACAGTCAGGCACTAAGATGAACAATTAATAAATGGGACCTCATGAAACTGAAAAGTTTCTGTAAGGCAAAGGACATTGTCATTAAAACAAAATGACAGTTCAGAGATTTGATAAAGCTCTTCACTAACCCCACATCAGGCAGAGGGCTAATAACCAAAATATATAAAGAACTCAAGAAATTAAATACAAATAAATCAAATAATCCAATCAAAAATGAGGTATAGAGCTAAACCGAGAATTCACAACAAAAGACTCTCTAATGGCTGAGAATCACTTAAAGAAATGTTAAATGTCCTTAGTCATCAGTGAAATGATCAAAACAACTCTGAGATGCCGTTTTACACCCATCAGAATATCTAAGATCAAAAAATCAAGTGGGAGCACATACTGACCATGATGTGGAGAAAGGTAACAGTTCTGCATTGCTGCTGGGAATGTAAACCTATACAGCCACTTTGAAAATCAATCTGGTGGTATATCAGAAAATTGGGAATAGATCTACCTAAAGACCCAATTATACCACCCTTGGATATGGATCTAAAAGAAGTTCCACCAAACCATAGGGACATTGGATCAATTATGTTCATAGCAGCTTTACTAGTAATACCCAGAAAGTGGTATGAAGCCAGACATCCCTCAACTGAAGAATGGGTAAAGAAACTGTGGTATATTTATACAATGAAATACTACTCAACTACTAAAAAAAAGGAAATCATGCAATTTGCAGGCAAATGAATTGAACTAGAAGAGATCATCTTGAGTGAAGTAACCCTGATCTAGAAAGATACAAATGGTATTTACTCACTTACAAGTAGATATTAGCCATATAGCACAGTATAACTGTCCTACAATTCACAGATGCAAAGAACCTAGGTAACAAGGAGGGCCCAAGGGAGGGTGTTTGCAGTTCAGTCAGAAAGGGCATAGACTAGACATTGGAAGTGGATGTAGAGAGGGAGCATAGTGGGTGAGGATAAGTGGAAGGAATATAGGGTGTAATCAGGTGTGGTGAGAATGGGAGATGAGAGAGAAGAGAGAAGAGAAACTGATGAGGGGGCACCTGTGTTAAAGTGGGAGACCAGCTGAAATGGTATGCTCCTAGGAGGACATGGAGGTGACATTAGGTGAGACCGTCTAGCATCTGAGGACATGGAGACGGAAGTGGCAACCTCCTAGTCTGGCAGGACAACCAGTGGAGGGAGGGGGACACCAACCCACTCACAAAACCTTCTACCCATACCGAGAGGCAGGCATAAAGATGGGTGAATGATTAAGAGAATGGTGTACCAGTGACTGGCACAACCTGACACCCACCCAATGGGAGAGAGCAAACTCCTCACACTATTAATGATGCTATGCTGTGTTTGTAGACAGGAACCTAGCATGACCTCTCTCTAGAGGCCCCATCCAGCAGTGGATCAAATCCAATGCTGAGACCCACAGCCAAACATTAGGTGTAGGTCCAGTGTCTTATAGAATAGTGGAAGGAAGAATAGAGGTATCAAGAGGAGGAAAGGGCTCCAGAAGAAGACCAACAGAGTCAACTAGACTAGGCCTCTATGGCCACACAGAGACTGAAGCATCACCAAAAAAGCATGTAGGGACTGGAGCTAGGGCTCCTACACTTATGTAGCTGATAGAAAGATTGGTCTTCATGTAGATGCACTAGCAAATGGGAGTGGGTGCTGTCTCTGGCTTGGACTCTATTGCCTGTTTGTGGATAACTTTACTCTAGCTGGGCTGCCTTGCCTAACCTCAGTGGAATAGTCCTGACATAACTAAGAGCTGGGTGAATTGATGGGGGTTCCCCTTTTCTGAGGAGAAGGGAACAGAGGAAAGGCAAAAGAAGTTGGGAGATTAGGATCAGGTGTAGAAGAGGGAGGCGTCTCTTATTAAGATGAAAAAAAATTTAAAAATTAAAATGTTTATCCTCTACTTGGAGTAGAATAGGGTTGCCGTCAGGCGCTGATATGTCTTGATATAAAAAAAAATCTTGATTTAAGATAACATCTTTGAATGCCATATTCTGCAGATCTCAAGGGGTTTTGGAAGATGCCCTATCCATCTCTTGTATTTAGATAAGCAAATGTTGCTTGTCTCTTAGCAACTTGATTACTGGGTAGTTTAGAGAATATCTGTGATAGACTGTCATAGTAGCCAACAAAGAGACATGTTTGCATGACTAGGAGTTTGTTTTAACTATCCTAGACCGTTTTAACACAGTTAATATTGAGAAATCTTATCCTCACTGTATAGGCATACATGCGCTTCTGCACCATAGACAAAAGTTTCTTCCTAAAAGATTTGGCATGGAAGTTTTAGATTGTCTATCAAAATTTACTTTTGTTTTTTTTTTTCAAAATTTACTTTTGATAAGTTGTTTTCACATATTATATACTCCTAATGAACATCCATTGTATTAAAGCAAAACTTAACTTTAATGTTCACATCAGTCATCACAGATATGCTGAAGTAATTTTATGAAGGTCGTAAGAATTGAATAATTACAAATAATCCCAAGGAATTACCCATTCTGCTGTATCATTCAATGCTGAATATCCAGTTCTAACTATTGAACATAATGAAATGACTCTGACTATATTTCAAAAGGTTCCACATTGGTTTGAAGTGTTCCTTATGACAGAAAATTTTGATTGTCAGGGAAAAATAATAAAAAATAGGGATTTTAATGGGATTTTCTAGCTTGATTATTCAATGATAAAATAATATACCAAAAACTTAATTTTGAAATCCCAATTTTTATAAAGTTATACAAAATTCTAAATGCCTCTGATATAATTTATATTTTTGTAATATATTTTATAGTTATGCTAAGAGTGTTACATGTACTCATGATGGAAATTGTTCTGTACTCACAATATTATGATATCTTTTTATGTATTTTATTCAAGAAAAAGATAGCTTTGAGTGTGAAAGTTGATTTGTCTGATCTGGATTTAAGTACTGCCGAAAGTACACTGTCAACCTTTTAATAAATTCTGACAAAGAATTAACAACTTTGTGGCAAGAATAACAAAGCTAATTGATTTTGACCTGCTAATTTCAATATACATCTTTAAAAATGTTTAACCTCACCCAGATTTATGCTTTAAAGCTCTTGTGTTTGAATAATCAATTACACATCTGATTTTATATTAAGATGCAGCTGGAGAGATACACAATTATAAAATAGACACTACTTGCTTTAATTCCTGGGCATTTTAAATACTCAAAAATTTCAATTCATTAATTTTCTAATATATAATTAAATGAATTTATGTGTCACAAAATTGGCCATCATTTATATAGTTATAGGGATAACATATTATAAGGGATATTTTTTCCTCCTAGAGCCTTGCCTGTAATGACAAACATATAGTTTGAATGTTCTAATTCAGTTCTTAATCTATCATATTGCACATAACAGTCATCCACTGTAAGTGCTGTTAGAGACTCAGGGAAATGAAAGTCATAATTATTACAAAATATTACTTGTAATTAGTTTGTTCCCTTTTTTAATTTAAGGTGTGTCTTCCCCCTCCAACATCTCTCCCTTTTAATCTAGTAAAGGCTCTTTTTCTTATAACAATAAATTCAGAAAAGAAACAATAAGAACAACAATTATGAAAGTTATAAGGTATAACATATATTTCCAATATCCAATCCATATTTGGCAACTGATATCAATATTCTATTATTTATCTCTCTAGGTGATTTAAAATTCAGTTTCCATCCTAAGTTATATTACCAACTTAAAAACATATTCTTAGACCTAGAACATCCTTGTAATTCCTAGATAATGTAAAACTGAACTGTGAGACTATAACTATCTAGTCTTCAATCTCATCAGATATCTGAGAAGGATAAATATATCTGAATAAACAGGAAGTGCAGAGCAAGTAATTTTCAAAACTAAGAAAGGACAGACAACTGGCTGCCTGGACAGTCTCCAATTTCTCTCTATAACACTGGAGCATCTGTCTTTACTCTTTTGGCCCAGTATCTCTGACAGACATTAAGTGTAAGGCAGGAATTATGAAGGATTTTCCCAACCTGTCTTGGTAGGGCAAAACTGTCAATTTACCTGCTTCCAAATTCTGTCATTTTCAGACATCATTCTGTCTACAGTTGAGGCAAGGGCTTTTTCTTGCCAAGTGTCTAGCTTGCCACTAATTCAGCCATTTCCAAATGGAGATTCTTCAATGCTTATCATCTACTTGAAGTAGAATGGGGGATGCTGTAGGGAACTGACATGTCTCAATACCAAAAATTCTTAAGTTAAGAAAACATCTTTAAAAGCCATAATCTACAGATCTCTTGAGGTTTTTGAAGATCATTTATCTATCTCCTTATATTTGAATAAGCAAATGTTGCTTGTCTCTTAATAACCTGATTTCTGATTAACATAGAAAGTATCTATGATAAACTAAACTAGTACCTATCAAAACAACAAGTTTGAATGACTATTAGTTTGCATTTCTTAATTATTCTAAACAGTTTGTGATAGTTGCTATCAAAAGGCCTAGCACTTCACATTATATTTTTAATACCTTCATAGATACAATACCTTAAAAAGAGTTAAACTTAATTTTGGATCAATAAACAAGATCTATACTAGTGTAGCCAATATAATCTTAATTTTGTGTCAATATACAGATGTAAGAGTAGATTCAATAATCTACCCGTTTTTCGTTATTATTCCCATATTATGTCTATAGTCCCTTTTTTCCTTTTCAAGTCCTTTTTCCCTACATAAGAGATAAAGAAGGACAGAGAAAAGAAAAAGAGAGAAATCCCTGAATCAACCTCCTGAACCTGTTTAACAATCCCATTTAACAACTTGCACCCAATCTCCCTACATAACAACAAATATCTATAACCCATCAAATAACCAGAAAATCACCTACCCCACCTTCTGGGAATGGGGCATCACTTTCTTAAAATTGCTTCCTGCTGATGTGGGATATAGGAAAAATGTTTGGGGACTCAAATAAGAATGAAAAATGGTTAAGCAAGTTAATGGTAACATATGTTCTCCAGTCTTTTTGTGATCAGCTAGAGAAGTTTGTATACAGAAGCTGAACTTAGGGCTGTAAAGTTCAGGGCTTTACTGAAGTCCTGGCTAGAACAGTCTGTGAGGCTGGACCATCTTCTCTAGCCATTTTGAAGTTGTTCTGCATGTAGATTTTTGAGGAAATAGCTTTTGAGGCGGTCTGTGAGGCTGGAGCTAAACCACATACATATGGTCACTTATTTTTTTTTCACTTATAATTATATCAAAAAAGTTTATCAGTTTTTACACAGCAATGACCTCCTATTCAAAATTAAACTATATATGAGTGCTCTGTCTTTTTCTTATTTCATCTACTATACCATTTCCTACTCAACAGATCACAAAATAGGCCACTAGCTAGTATGATTCCATATCATGTGATTCTTAACAAACAAAACTAATTTATAAAACATACAAATAACCTTTTTTTCTTATTGTTTACACAAATGCCAATAAAACTGATTTAGTTATAGTTACCTATATTTCAGTATTGTTCACCCAAAGAGAAAAATTTTATTTTAATTACTACTATACAAATTGGGTAATATTTTCATCATAATTACCTATAATTCCACCTATTTCTAAAAATATTTATGTTAAGTTTTAATATCAAATCCCCTGTATCTGCTATCATGATTATTATATGAGAGAAGAATCTATTTTTCATTAAAAATAAAATTAAAAAAGAAATCCTCAAATAACTAAAAATGTAGTCTTGTCACTATATTTAGGAAGAAGAGATTCAGAAAGTTTATTTGTAATTTGCATCTGAAAATGATAGAAAGAAAGAAAGAAAGAAAGGCAGATTCAACTTCTACTACATTGATTGAGAAGACATATTTAATGTCACAAGGATCTACAGGTTTCATTACTTACCTGTCCCTATTCATTTTCCTTCTGTATGCCTGTATTATTATTTTAGCTACATTGAATACATAGATTACTCTATTGTAATTATCCAATGACAGTTCTCTGCCTGGAATTATATTTTTGTCCTTTTTTTCCCCTCCATACATATCTATGAAAATGATCAAATAATTTTCATATTACTTTAGGCATTAAGTGTAAAGTGCTACTGGGAACTCATAATAAAGGGACTAGAAGAAAAAGAAGAAGGTGGAGGAGGAAGACAAGAAGGAAAAAGAAGAAAAAAAGGAAGAGAATAGAGAAAGTGAAAGAAAGAGGAGTAGGAGAAGAAAATCAAAACTACTGCAAAAACCATTAAAAAATAAAGTATCAAATTAAAGATGCAGGCAGCATAAGCATATATCCATGTTTTTTTTTTCTTAGTTCTCAACATGACTCAGAGAAACAATCTCTTTAACAAAGATTTGTTTCTTCTTATTTATACATTTTATTTAATTCTTCATTAAAGTTTTGTCTTCTTAATATGGTAAACTGGTCATCATATTAGAAAGAATAAACATGTTGAGGTCAAAATGGTGAAGTCTAAGCTGTTCTTTATATGGACTATATCTTTTGGATCATTTAAATAATTTGCTTCAGTTCTTTAATCACAAGTAAGTCATAGATATAAATGACGGTCAATTGATTTAAATCAGATGGTAATTAATTTTAGGATTTGTCAACCTATCATTTGAAATACATCTTTTCTCAAGACAGAACGTTCTAATTCCAAGTGTCCACAGTTCATGAATTTTGAAGCATTTTAAGGTTGAAATTATTCATTTACACAGTTATTTATTTAATATCTGCCTGGTCTGGTAAAATAGAATTTAGGGATCAATTTTGTTTCTGCTAGATAAGTTTCTAAGAACACAACATAGTATCCTACATAACAGACATTTGAAGCAAACAAACAACACAAAGATTTTCTTTTTTTTTTTTCAATTTTTCCTTTTTTTAATTTATTACTTCAGGTTACATCTCCTACCCTCTAACCCCTATTCATTCCATCCCACTCCTCTGGAGTGGAGTGTCCCTACATAATAGTCCCCTGCCCCAGTTCAGCAGTCATATGAGGGCCACGAGCCTCCTCATACACTGGGAGCATATAAAGCAGCACCACTAGGGCAAAGTGACTCACTGACAGGAAAAAAGTCTATGTTCATGTTCCCTTGGTGCATTCATTGTAGTATTGTTATCCTGTACTATATGGCTAAAATCTGACTGAATAGATGCCATGTGCATCCTTCTGGGTCTGGGTTAGCTCACTCAGGATGAGCTTCTCTACTTCCATCCTTTTGGCTGTAAATTGCATGATTTTTTGTTTCTGATAGCTAACTAGTATTCCATTGTGCAGATGTACCACAGTTTTTTATTCCATTCTTCAGTTGAGGGACATCTGGGTTGTTTCCAGTTTCTAGCTATTACAAATAATGTTGCTATGAACACAGATGAAGAAATTTCCTTGTGATTCAGTGAGGAATCATATGGATGTATACACAAAAGTGGTATGGCTCGGTCCAGAGGCAGAGCTATTCCTAGTTTTCTAAGATATCGCCATACTGACCTCCATAGTGGTTTCAAAAGCCTGCACTCCCACCAGCAATGGAGGAGAGTTCCCCTTTCTCCACACCCTCGCCAACATGTGCGTTCATATGAGCTTTTGATCTTAGCCATTCTGACAGGTGTGAGATGGAATCTCAGAGTTGTCTTGAGTTGAATTTCTTCAAGTGTCTCTCAGCCATTCAGAATTCCTCCTTTTTGAATTCTCTGTTTATCTCTGTTCCCCATTTTTTGATTGGATTATTTGGTTTATTGGCATTTAATTTCTTGAGTTCTTTGTAAATTATGGATATTAGCCCTCTGTCAGATGTGGGGTTTGTGAAGATTTTTTTCTCAATCTGTAGGCTGCCATTTTGTTTGAATGACAGTGTCTTTTGCCTTACAGAAGCTTTTTAGTTTTATGAGGTGCCATTTATTGATTGTTGGTCCTGAGCTGTTGGTATTTTGTTCAAGAAGTTGTCACCGGTGCCAATGAGTTCAAGGGTTTTCCCACTTTCTCTTGTAATAGATTTAGTGTGTACAGCCTTATGGTAAGTTCTTTGATCCATTTGGACTTAAGTTTTCTTTTAATAATTTATTTTTTATTTCTTCCTGTTACATCTTAGTCACAATCCTCTCCCTACTCCCTCCTCCTGTCCCACCCTCCCACCCTCTTCCTCCTCAACACCCCCCTCCTCCTTTTTTTAAGTTTAAGGTATACCTTTTCCCCCCAATAGCTCCCCCTTTCAGTCCAACAAATGGTTCTTTCTCTTATAAAAATAAATACAATACAAAACAACAGAAATAAATAGGCCATAAGTATGAGAGTTATATGGCTTAGTATATATTCCCAATATCCAGTCCATATGTATTTGGCACCTGACTTTAACATTCTACTATCTAACCATCTCCATGAGTTTAAAGTTCTATATCCAACTCAGCTTTCACACTAACTTGAATCACAATTTTAAAAATATCTTCTTAGCTCCAGAACACCCTCTTGATTCATAAACAACTCAAAATTTAACTATGAGACTCTAGTTATCTAGTCTTCAACCACCTCAGAGATCTGAGAGGGATAAATATATCTGATTATATAGGAAGTGCAGGGCCTGCAGCTTCCAAAACTAAGAAATGACACACCAGTGGCTGCCTAGACAGTTCCCATTTTCTCTCCATACATGACAGCATCAATCTTCAACTGTTTGTGTTTTGTACAAGGTGATAAGTATGGCTCTAATTTCATTCTTTTAAATGTGGGCATCCAGTTGGACCAGCACCATTTGTTGAAGATGCTATCCTTTTTTCCATTGTATGGTTTTGGCTTCTTTCAAAAATTAAATTACCATAGGTGTGTGGGTTCATTTCTAGGTCTTCAATTCGATTCCATTGATCTACTGGTCTGTTTCTGTACCAATACCATGCTGTTTTTTCTACTATTGCTCTGTAGTACAGCTTGAAATCTGGGGTAGTGATATCTCCAGATTTTTTTTTTTTGTACAGGATTGATTTAGCTATTCTGGGTTTTTTGTTGTTCCATGTGAAATTGAGAATTGCTTTTTCCAGGTATATAAATATTTGTGTTGGTATTTTGATAGGAATTGCATTGAATCTGTATATTGCCTTTCATAGGAGGGCCATTTTTATTATGTTTATCCTACCTATCCATGAGCATGGGAGATCTTTCCATCTTCTGATGGCCTCTTCAATTTCTTTCTTCAAGGACTTGAAGTTCCTGTTGTACAGGACCTTTACTTGCTTGGTTAGAGTTACCCCCTGGTATGATCAGACTTTGAATGAATTATTCCAACTGTGTTTTCATTAATTTTCTTTCAGAATTCAAGTAGACCAAAGAACAATACAAATATATTACATGTTCAGCATTGGTTCTTATTGGATATTCAAGATTGCAAAGCTAATGAATAAAATAGGTTAAAATTTTAATGATCATCACTCCCATTATTCCTAAAATCACAAACACATATACTGCAATTCATCTATTACATTTCTTCCCTCCCTTTGTTTTTACCTTTGTGCGAGTGGTGTGTGTGTGTGTGTGTGTGTGTGTGTGTGTGTGTGTGTGTGTGTTTCCTGAAAATAAAATCAAGTGCAGGGCTTTATATAGATTAGGCAAGTAAGAACATCAATTCTGAGTTACAGGTGTTCATAGATCTTAAGACACAAACACATTAGCAGAAATTATTTTTAAATGGGAGGTAGAAAATACTCCAGTGGCTAAGCACCCCTGCAGTGGACCTCTTTCAAAGAATTAAACACTGCTTCAAGCACTCACATCCAGTGACTGGCTCACATCTCCCTGCACCTCCATAGAAAGGGAATCTGATAGCTTCTCCTGCACTTGGTGACCACCTGTAGTCACCTGCACATGTCATCACACAGACATTCACTGTGATGATGTTAGTGGTAAATGTCCTTCATAAGCTCAGGTGTTGAACAGTTGGTACACAGATTGTTGTGTGATTTTGGGAGATTGAGACTTGAAGCCTTGCTGAAGGCAACAGGTCACAGGAATAGGCTTTGAGTATTTTATAGTCTCATCCAACTTCCAGTTTGATATTTTTACTTCATCATCTGGTTAAGGATGTGTGCTCTCTACTTTCTGTTCCTGCCACCATACTTGCTACTTCTTGTTGCACTTTTATGGAAAGATGAGTTCTTATCCTTTTGGAACTGTATGCACAGATAAACCTTTCCTTTTATAAGATGCTTTTGCCCATTGTCTTTTTGTACACAATAAAAGTAAATAAGACATGAGTATTAATATTTTGAAACAATAAACTGAATTTTAAAATATAAAATTATTAAGAAAACTTGAAAATTATCAAGAGAAAACTCAGTAGTCACATATTAAAAGTATATACATATTCACCTCAGAATAATAGCAAACAAATGAAAATATAAATATTAGAAAATGAAATTTGGATGATTACTATTTACTTCAAATAGCATGTCCCAAATGTAACCTTCCTTAATTATATAACTTCTCAAATCCTCACAAATGTCACCAGTATTATTTATGAAACTTATGCATATTTAAAAGTTTAGTATTAGTATAATTATTTAATTTTTTTTCTTTAAACTGCCCTAGATATCAAATATGCACATTAGGTGAGAGTCTACCAATAAGCTACTTCTATGGCTACAAATAGCTTGTAAACTATAAATTACAGTACAGATGTTTATGGTAATTTATATAATTATTACATCTGTTGTGATTATCTCATTTATAGAAATTTGAAGGGTTCATGATGTACATGGGTTGATACTGTAATTAATCTGACTAATGTTGCAATTAATCAAATATGATTTAGCATGTTCATTAACTCTAAGAAATTTGTGAGTTATTTTTGTCATTTTTTAAGGATTTTATAGCCATCTTCTTAATTTGTGTGTGTGTATGTGTGTGTGCACGCACGCATATAAAAGGATGTGGGTATACAAACATTGTCCTGAGTATATGGAAGCCAGGTGTTGATGGTAGGTGCCTTTTTCTAATCATCCACAATTTATTTGAGACAGACTGACTCACTGAACATGGAATTCACAAAATTGTCTAGCCAGAATGGCGGGAGATGCCCTGAGATTTACCTGTCTTTACCTCCTATACTAGGGCTTCAGTTTCTAGTGTGCACTACCAAATTCTCTGTTTTACATGGGTGCTAAGCATACTTGTAGAGTGGGTACTTTATCCACCAAGCCATCTCCTGATACCATCCTTTCTATTTTAAGGAACATCCAGTTACCTAGTAAATAATATGATATAACTGTCTGTCTCCAGAAATTACCACGTTCGTCATCATTTCTACCAACTTACTGTCAGATGTTCACAGTCCAAGATATTTTTCATCTGTAGTCATGATGCTATGCTTCACATAATAGCTTGATAAGGCTGCTAATACAGCCAATAAATCTGGTAAGAAAAACACAGCCCTAGAAAAACATAACAGTCTGAATACCTTATATTTGCTTTTTTTTATTTGGAAAAAAAAAAAAAGTCTGTTCTTACAGGACATTTTCACTGGACATACACTATGGTTTGACAGTTTTGCTTTCAGCATTCTGAAGAATATATTCTGTTTCCTTCTAGCCATCTTTAAGGTTGAAGAAGTGTGTTATCAATTCAAAATTGGTATGGTGGGTTTGTAACCTGTTCAGATGCATGAATTTCACATCTGGTTAACTGTTCTATTTGTATCTTGAAATTTTTTAATAGCCCTTTAGAAAGAACCCTCTATTTTTTATTTTGCAGTGTATTTTTTTTGGTTTCTTCAGATTTGGGGACTGATATGTTATAAAAGTTGCCTATTGAATACCTTTCCTGTATAATAGGTGAGAGCTAAGTTCCTGGTGCTAGAACAAGAAGGACCAGTAATGTTCATACAAATGATTTTAGTATTTGGCCACTGTTCACAAATTTTAAGAAAGGAAAGAAAAGTAATAACAGTAAAAAAAAAAAAGTCTTTACTACAAATATGGTGAAGTAAAGCTCTCTGAATCTCCACTCTGATCACATGCGAAGACTCTGAAGTTACTGATCTGTGAGGTTTCAAACTGTTGCAAGGTAATCATTGATCTTGGTTTTATTACCACAAGAAAAATATTTTAACAAATCTACTGAACTGTATAACAGATAAAAGAGCTAATGTATGGGACAAATTATTTGCATATAAAACTACATGTTTGGACAGACATGAAAACTATGATATGATGTTAAAAGACATTAAGTTGTGTGTGTGCGTGTGTGCATGTATGTGCGTGCATGTGCGTGTGCATGTGTGTGTGTAATGTGCATTCCAAGTATTGGGATCAAAGGCATGTGGTTCCCAACTGATGGGATTAAAGATGTGCTGTCTTTCTTGATCCTCCATTTCATTGGAATGAATAGTTTCACAATTAAGCACTTCTTATTCTTTTATTTCCTCTGTCTTTTGTGTGCCAAGCCTTTGTATATTATAACTAATTTTCCTTGTGTACAGCTCTTTTTTTCTAGTTGTACAGTTATTTTTTTAGTCTTTTTTGAGGAGACATGTATAAACATTCAAATTGAATGGAAGGAGTAGTTCGCTCTGCTGATCACACCTTCAATAAGTACTGTGGTGGCTTTTTCATTCCTATCCCCTCAAATTCTCCTCAGCTCTTAAGGGATCTGAAAGGAGTTTCCTATTTTTTCAAGGCAGGAAAAGTCTGTCTATATCAATCAAATGATCTTTTGTGGTGGATTACTGTGATTTGCTGTCTCAGAGGCTCCCGTTTCTCTGGAGTCTCTTGTGTTTCTTGGAGTATCCAGACCAATGAAAAGAACTGAAACTTCCTCTGGAGACAATCCCAGGAAAATTTCTTCTCTGTGGCTTTCTGTCGGACGCCTCTTGTCCATTGCAGGATTTCTGTCCTCTGCTTTCCTCCACATTGGAGGGCTTCTCCTGCTATCACATTGGGTTCATCACACTCACATTCTCTGCTTCACCAGTTTGTCAGCCCTTCGAATATACATCACTTTCAAATATGCCTACTTCCTTCTGTAAACTATCCTTACCTTTATTGTTTGGAATTGAAGGTGAATACTAAGGGTGTGTCTGTCTTTCAGACAGATCATACTGTAATCCAGAGCAAGTCTGCATTTCACTTGGATTACATAGGTCTAGAAGATCTTTGGATGTGATCCCTTGCTAGAGTAGGTATGTTGCTGTATTAAAATTCCTCTATACTCTATAGTTAGCTGGTAAACACTTTCAGAGAATCAGCTTAATAGAAGATTAGCACAAAACAATTAGTATTCCTTCTATATATAAATCATAAGTGAATTGAGAAAGAAATCAGGGAAACACTACTTTTCATAATAGTATCAAATAATATAAAATATTTTGGTGTAACTATAACCAAGTTAATAAAAGTTTTCATAATGATAGCATAAAGTCTTTGAAGAAGAAATTGAAAAACATTTAAAAATGTGGAAAGCTCTCCCATGCTCACCGATTGGTAGAACTAACATATTACAAATGGGTATCCTACCAAAAGTCATCTATTGATCCAATGAAATATACATCCAAATTTCCACTCAATTCTTTACAGAACTTGAGAGGACAATATTCAATGTCATATGGAAAAACAACAATTCTTGGATATCTAAAACATTCTTTTAAAATAATAGAACTTGTGGCGGTATCTCCATCCCTTATTTCTAACTCTATCTACTACCGTTCTATAGTAATAAAACCCACATAACATTGTCATAAATACAGACAGGTTGTTCAATGGAATGTAATTAAAGACCCAAATTTAAATCTACACACTATGGAAACCTAAATGTTTTTATAAAGAAACCATAAATATATAATAGAAAAAAAAAGCCATTCCACAAATTGTTCTGGTCAAATTGTATGTCTCCATGTACAAGGATGCAAGCAGATCTATTTTTATCACCCTGTATAAAAAGCAAGTCCAAATGGATCAAATATCTCAACATAAAAATAGATACACTAAATCTGATAGAATTCAAATTGAGTGCTAATCTTGAACACATTGGTACAGGAAACAACTTCATAAGCAGAACGCTAACACTGCAGGCACTAATATCAACAATTAATAAGTGATACCTCATGTAACTGCAAAGCTTCTATAAGGCAAATGTCACTATCAATCTTACAAAAAGGCAGCCTACAGAATGGAAAAAGATTTTTACCATCTACACATTCCATAGAGGACTAATTAATACCTGACTTCTTAATGGAGATTCTAAAAACTAGAAAGCCTGGACAGATGTTCTGAAAATTCTAAGAGACCAGAAATGCCAGCCTAGAATATTATACCAAGCAGAATTTTTAATCACAATAGATGAAGAAAATGATTCATTCCATGATAAAAGGAACTTTTAGCAAGATCTATCTGTAGATCCATTCCTACAGAAGATGATGGAGGGAAAAAAAATCCCATCTAAGGGAGTTAATCACACTCTCACACAGGTAAAGAAAATAAATAATCAGAGAACAGTAAATCAAAAGAGGGTAAACACACACACACACACACACACACACACACCACCACCACCACCACCACCACCACCACCACCACAACAACAACAACAAAACCAGGAATCAACAAGCACAACTAATTTATAGCTCTTATCATTGATTGTTTCAATTACACACACACACACACACACACACACACACAGAAAAGAAAAAATACACAAACTAACAGAATGGATATCAAACCAGGATCCATCCTTCTATTGAATCCAAAAAAGACACATTAGCATCAAGGATAGATATAATTTCAGGGAAGTGATGAAAAAGATGTTCCAAACAAATGGACTTTAGATGAAAGTTGGTATAACCATTTTAATATCTAGCAGAATAGATTGAAGCAAAACTACTCAGAAGTGATGGAATAAATGTTACATACTCACGGAAACAATGCAAACAAAATAAATCAAATTGTAACCTACCAAGAGGTTCCAGAGTAGGGGACAGGTGGAGAGGAACTTGGAGCATTAGAGGGATTCAAACTGTCATCGGTGAACAATAAACAGGAGAAAAAAGTAATCTTTGTTGGGAACAAAGACAACATTTAGCAAATACATAAAAGATTTAGTCAAAGTGATGGTACTTTGGAAAACAGTGATAGTACTTCATATGGCTATAGTAATCTAAAATTTTGAACACTCTTTAAAAGTGAAAATAAAATTAAACAACCAGAATTTTACTAAATTTCTAACATAGTACAGTTGATAGTGCATTCCTTCAGTTTGATTTTTCCAATTGTATAGTCAGCTAATGAACTGAACAGGTATGTATTGTTAATAAATGTTATTAATTTCCTTAACATTGTCAAATAAATATTAATTCTGTGGTAGTTCTTTCTTTATAAGTCTATAATTTCAAATTTTAAGAAGGAAGACTAGCTATACAACATAGAAAGTTTAATAACATATTGTTGTTAATTTTATGTCATGTTTAAATATAATTTCAAATACTTAGAAAGCTAGAATTTTCAACTATTGAAATTGCATCTGTTCCATGATTTCAGCAAGCAAATTAATAAAAACAATCAATAATATCACACAATGAAATACTACTCAGCCATCAGAAACAAGGAAATCGTACAATTTGCTGCCAAATGGATGGAAATAGAAAATCTCATCCTAAGTGAACTAACACAGACCCAGAATGACACACATCACATACAGTTACTTATAATTGTATTTTAATCACACAGTACAGGATAGCTATCCTACAACCAAAAGACGGAAAGGAACAGGAACATAGACTTTGTTACCTGTTAGTGGGACTCTTTGCCCTAGTGGAGCTACCATGTAGGCCACCAGTGCAAGAGGAAGCTTTTAGATCTCATATGACTGCTGAACAGAAGGGGGCTGATATGTCGGGACACCCCACACTGGAGGAGTAGGATAGGTGAGAGAGGGAGGAGAGAAGGTGGGAGGGTGGGACCGGGAGGGGTGGAGACAGGGGACTGTGATGGAGATGTAACTTGAAATAATAAGTAAACAGTAAAAATAACATCATATAAAAGATGTTTATATATATGTATATGTCTCAGTTTCTTACTATAGTTTTGATTAACTTAGAGGTAGATGGAGTCTTTTTATTAGGGTACACTGCTTAGAGTGGCACCATTGAGATTTGGGGTTACTCTTTCATCAGGGAAGAATGAGAGCATGTGGGGGAAGAGAAAATATTGTACCAATGCCATTTTGTGATTATATGGATGTTCAATGCACAGTTTAATATTTAAATTTTCTTATAGTACCAAGTGCAAACTATACCAAGAGTATATTTCACATAACTTTATGTTGTAATTACAAAGAAACCAAGAGAACATTAAAAGGACAGTCAATTAAGTGTGTGTGTGTGTGTATCCATATGTTCATACACATTTACATTATGATCTACAGTTATCAGGAAAAACACATATGAATAAACTGAATTTTTTGTTTGGGAAGAATATTACAATCAAAAATTATATACTACTTCCTTACTAAAAACAAATTCAATCTTTATTTCGATTCTTTATTATTCTTTTAACTTGTATTCATATCCTTCATAGACAAAGAAAGACCCCTTCTCTGGATACAAAAGTTAGAGAACAATGTATTATGTGAAATACAAAAGCAATGTAATTTCAGTAATGAATTTCTTTCTTCTCCCTCTCTCTCTCTCTCTCTCTCTCTCTCCTCTTCCTCTCCTTTCCCTCTCTATTTTCCTTTCTCTCTCTCTCCTCCTCCCCTCCATCTACCTCTCCGTGTACTCTTCCTACCCCATCTCTTCCTCCCTCTCTGCTTTCTCCTCTCCTTCTCCATCTCTCCTTCTTCCTTCGCCTCTCCCTCTTCCTCCCCTACTCACTCCACCCATCTTTCTGAATGCAGTATTCAGTGCTAGAAATTATGTAAAACCTTGTCTAGATTTGGAATTTAATTAATTTTGGACTGTTAAAGTTACATGGAATGCAATTTTCTTAAGAACCCATGTAGGAATATTTGCTGAAAGTTTTGGATTGCAATTTATATACTTGGTTGTGAATCTGAAAACTAATGTTTAATATGGAATGCAAACTTGACAGTATGTAGAAACACAGGAAAAATGTCTGAGCATTTCTGTGAAGAAGTTGGTAGATTACATTAGTTGAGGAGAAAAGATCCAACCTAATTTGGGTGGCACTATTCCAGAGTGGGGTCCCATACTGAATATAAAGAAGAGAAGAAGTATGCAAAAGTATTAATCTCTCTGTATTTTGCACTTGCAAATGTAATGTGATTGAGGTGATCCAAACTCCTGTTGCTATGATTTCACTGCCATGCTTGATACTTGGAGTCGAAACAAACTCTTCCTTCAGTTGCTTTTTGGTCAATTTTGTCACTGAAAATTATACATAAATTACACTCCACATTTAGTGTCAACAATAAGATACTTAAATATTTCTTTTCAAATAGCTTGTAGCCAAATATTGCTTAACTGATTGATGGCTGCAAACCTATGATTAATTTATTACTGTAGTGAATGTTTAATAAATGTAATATTATTATCATTTATGGAAATAAGACCAATAGCAATGATTTGGGACAAGATATTTAAATAACTATCCACAATATAGGATATTTAGGATAAAGTGGAAGTAATTAGACTTGTATAAGGAAGCAATATGCTCTTTACTAGGATTTAGTTTTGAAGTTTAATAAATGTTTCTAACACAGGTTTTATTATGAATAGGCTTGTGATCTTATTCTTCCCAAATTTTAAGCTTTCAATTTTGTGTTAAAATTAATGTAGGGACACTCCACTCCAGAGGAATAGGATGGAAGGGATAGGGGGTAGAGGGTGGGAGGGCGGGACTGGGAGGGGTGGAAAGAGGAAACTGTGATGGAGATGTAACCTGAAGTAATAAATAAATAAAAATTTTAAAAAGTAAATAATAATACTGTATTTTGGAGCAGTTATAACAATTCTACAAATATTGTATATAAAGTATTTATTATCAACTTTCTCCAGGAAAGCTACTCACAACAAACCCAGTATTATTGTAATATAGTGTCATATTGCTAGTATAACCCATAATTCAAAGGAATAAAATTACACAAACACAAAAGAATTCATTCAAGTAAGATAATGATCAACATAAAGTAGTTGTGGTTACAGGTCCACTGTATGTGCTAATGTTGAGTGAATGCTGCCATTTGACTATATGTGTAGGATTGAAGACAAAGGACTGCAAGAGATTCCTGCTGTCAGATGAATTCAGCAGACCTTCCCAGAACAAAATGTGACTTACAACTGTTTCCCATTTACTTTAAGTTGTCTAGTCTCTGTCAGATTGGCAATATCAGCTCTATATCTGGACAGTTCACATACAGCTAGTGATGTGTTCTCTCTCCTGAAGAGCTGGCATTTTTTCTGAGTCTTTTTTCAAAGTTTTGTGACATAGTGCTTATTTGCTTTGTGGAGAGCACCTTTGAATTTGCTTTTGCAGCATAAAAGTAAAACTCGGTAGGAAATCATGCTGAATTTTGCTTACTGAGAAGCTTCAAGTACACAGGGTACCTTTTGTATCACAAAGTAAACAGCATGGTATTAAACAAAACTACTAAACCATGGTACTCCGGATTTTTTTCTGCAAGGAAGATATAAGATTGACACCTATCTGTGCACTCTATGGGTAGTATGCTGGTATGAATAGTCCTTTTCTTTGAGTGCTAAGGGAACAAAAAGAATTTTGATAATACCCACCTATCTCCCCCTATCTGAAGGGACTCTGGTCAGCTAGCAAACATGGCTATGACAGGCCTCACCCTTGTCTCCCATACTCCCTGCCTTGTTAAAACCATTAGATCACATTCTTTTTTTTTTTTTTTTTTTAATCTAACCACCTAGGTCTATTTTCATATGTGGCCACTTCTTCCTCCTGAAGCTGACTACCAATGTCCAGCTATCAAAGTATGGAAGTGCAGCAATCAAAAGTCTTCTTTGGATCACCTATTACCATGTCCAAATAAAATTCAACACCTCATCCTAACATGGGGTTTCCTCTTGTACCTTTGTAAACTGCCATTTTCCAATGTACAATGTCTGTCTCCTCTCTATCTAGAGGCAGTCCTTTTCCTCCTGGACAAATACCCCTCCTTCCTCTTATTTCCTTCCCCTTCCTCATTATCATCTATCTCCCATCCTTGTTTCTTATTCCCTGATCTCTATCACTTTGGGGCAAATAAATCTCCTTTGACCTGAGAGCTTGGCCTTGGGGTGCCTCAGCTAATACTTTCCTTTACATAGTCTCTTTATTTCTTTCTCCCCCTCTCCTTCTTTCTACCCTTCATTCTTTTGCTTCTTTTTGATTCCCTGATTCTTTTAAAATCTTCAGTGAATTTCAAATCAGATGCAGTGGCATTGTTTCTTTATACATTCTTGGGCTAAAAATAGAAGTATATTTTCTTTTCTTCAATTTTATTAATTGATTTTAAAAAATATGCTGTATCCTTTTAATTAGAAAGTTAATACACACATAATTGTCCATTGGTAAACAGAAAACCTACTGTCTAGTCTAGGTGAAACCTAAATATTTTTGAGGGATCAACTAAGCAACATGGTATATTAAAGGCATTATATTTACTTGTGTGGGGTATATATTGTACATTGTAAGAATTATGAGATTAATCACTGATTTGTACTCTAGATCCAGAAAAAAAGTGCTTCCAGAGCTCAACTTGTGTTGTAGCCATCAAAAATGTCATTCAATAATTGCTATTACACCCTCTATTATGAATCATTGTTCAGCTGGGAAAGTAGTTCAGGGGGTAGATTGCCTATGGTAGATTGCCTACTTGGCACACAAGCCTTGTTTGGAAGGCCAACACCAATCAAAACTGTTTACCGTGGTGTACTACTGCCCCTGGGGAGCTTGAGGCAAGAGGAACAGATATTCATGTTCATTTTTTGCTTCCTAGCTTGTGGACTTCTCTATATGACTTATTCAAAACCAAGTTGGTCTATGTGATATCCTGTTTTATAAATAGGTAAATGATAAGCTATTCTCCACTGATTAAATGAGTCGATTCAAGCCAGATTAAAGTATAAAGGCAAGTTTATTGGGAAGCAGCTCTTGGGTGGCTTTCCTGGATCCAGGGAACAATGCCAGGGAAATCTTCGTGGTGATGGAGACAGAGGGGAAAAAACCAACATCCCAGACATTGCTCATTATAAACGAATAAGCAACAGATTAATAGCCCATGACTACTTTCTGTTGATATGGGGCATTGATATTGGTGATGTAGGGGGAAAAAAAGCTGTAATGTTGGCCAAATCTAGTAAAAGCAGGCTGTTATACTTGCTGTTCAGGATCTGTGAGACCATCTACACCTAGGAAATTACAGGCTCAGTTGAAGCAGTCTGTGAGGCTAGACCAGAGCACCTACAGGTAGCTGCTTTGGAGCTGGCCTGGGTACAAATCTCAAGGAAACACCTGGACCTGGCAGGATGCTGGACCTGGGACAAATATCTGATGAGCATATTTGGCATACCAAAGTTTGTCTGGGCTCCAGGTTCTCCTGATATCCCTTGGTTGCTACCTGCTACAGGGCATGGTTGGCAAACCTTGCCCTCACACTTGAAATTTCTAGCTCAGGGGCTGGACTTCCCTTCTTCCAGAATCTCTTCTCTATATAATCCAGACACTCTGGCCTTACTCTCTTTCTCTCTCCTTGTGCATTTTATCTCTCACTGAGTGTGCATGCTCTTTTTCCCTTTCTCTTCTTCTTTCCCTGTGTCTCCTCCATGGTGACTTCCCAGTCCTTGTTCCCTGAGACCAGTGAACCTGCCCAAGAACTGCTGCTCAATAAACCTGCCTTTATAATTTAATCTGGCTTGAATTAAATCATTTTTTAGGCAGAGAATAACTTATCAGGAAATAGATAAGTGAATAGATATAGATATATAGATGATAGATAAATGACAAATAGATAGGTGATATAGATAATAGATATATAGATAGATGATAGATGATTGATGGAGAGATGATAGAGATAGATTTATATATATATGTAGACAGACAAATAGATAGGTAGTTAGCTAATAGAATGATAAATATATGATAGCTACAATAAAGAAATAGATAATAGAGAATTAGAAGATGATATGGAAATAGATAGATGATATATGATAGATATATAGATATATCTATACAGATAGATGATAGATAGATGATAGATAGATAGATAGATAGATAGATAGATAGATAGATAGATAGATATAGATAGCCATGAAAGCAGATAGAATCATGGATCAATATATACCTCATCTTTTCCTTAGTATATTTTGAATATAAAATATAATTTCAGTTTATACACAATGTGTTATCGCTAAAATAAAATTTTACTCATCTGGAAATTATTATCTTGTAGTTTTGAAAGGTAGCATTAAACTTTGTCAATATTGAGGACATCAACTCTATACAACTTAAAATTTTCTGTAAGCCCAAACAAATACCCTGTGAAAATTAGAAACTTTCCAGCCAGCTCTTGAAAATTTTGTTTCCTGAAACTGGAATTTTACATGTCTAGATAGTAGATAAAAGTAAATTATAGCTTAAGTCAAACTTATTTTTCATTGTACACAGCTTATAATGTTCATTCAGTTTTAACATATATCAAAAATGTGTTCATTTTTTAATTAAGTATTATTCCATTTTATGACTAAACAACATTTCACTTATTCATTTATCTGATAATCAACACTTCCCTTATTTCTACTAATCATTGTGCTTGATTCTAAAATAAATGCATTTATGCAAGAATCTCCATTAGATCTACTGTAGTTATTTAGACTATGCATCTAAGTAGAATTTCAAGGTCATTGTTTAATTCTGTTCCAGTTCTAAGAAGTATCATCAAGCTGTTTTCAGCTTGATGCTGTTTTCATTTTGTCAAGCTGACTTCACATGCTGCCTCCTGTTAGCACTGAGCTTCCAGGCTTCTTTCTGTACAGTCCTGGAATTGTTAATACATTCCTTTCCTTTTGCTAAATTTAGCTTACCAGCCTCAGCATTTGAAGGCATACTTTTAAACTATTTGTTATTGTCATATTAACATCTCTACCCACATTCCAACCTACCAACCTGAAATATAAGAGAAAAAGGATAGTAGAGATAGTGTAGACCTCTTTGGAGATGTAGCTCTTTGGGGCGGTTTGTCAGGATTCTAGCAGTTCAGCCAAACAGAATACACAGAAAAAAGTACCAGCAGCAACTTGAGCCAGCAGCAGTTCGGGGAAAATCTAGAAAGGACAGCAGCAGTGGCAGCACCTCTGCTATTGGCAGTGGTGGAGATAATGGTTGCTGCACCAAAGTTTGGGACTGCAGTCTCTTCAGCCCACCCTGGCCAACAATTTCCAACAGTGAAGGCAGCAGTAAGTCTCAGAAAAAATCAAGTAAACAAAGGTGCTTTTATGTTTCTGGGGTTTCTTTTTATATTCCCTTAAAATCTGCACAAGGATATTTTCTCACTGCTCAACTTCATGGTCAACTTGACCCCCATGCAAGATATTTTCCTATTGACCAAATTCATGCACTCTCCAATGAGTCTGTCAATCAAAGTATGTTTTCAGCAAAAATCATGTTGACTATGCATGACAGTTTTTGGTTGGCAAAACATCACTTGCTCATCCATCAGGATTCTTTTCATGCCTCTTTCATGAGTCTGATTTCCGGGGTGGATAAAGCACCCCCACATTCCACACTTGAGACCAAAGCCAAAATCACCCTAATTCAAAACAACCGTGTTTATGAAGACATTAAAATTTCAACCAGAAGTATTTTATGTTATTAGTAAGTTTACTTAGTTATTTGTTGTGTTTGCATGCATGTAAGTATATCAGTGAGCATTTATGTGGTTGCTGGTGAAAATCAGAGAAAAATTATCAGTTCTTGGTTCTTTTCTTTCACCATTTGGATCCTGGTGATCAAACACACATCAGGTTTGGCAGCAAATACTTTTGGTCACTGAGCCTTCTCATTGGCCCCTGAAAGCTTTCATTACCAAAAACCAGACAAACAATATAGAGAGATAAAGAGACAAAATGTATAGGAAACTAAATAATTATAAATATGTAACTATGAATGAATATGTTGCTATAAATTATAGTTCCTTTGGCTCAATATTAGCATTAATTTTAACTTAACTAAAAGTGGGTGTTTTGTTGAAATAATTTGTATTGAACTGAATCTTTAAGTTATAAAATTGATTTTTCAAATTTTTATTATTATTTGCATTTGTATTTGTACTAGTATTTATGAAGTGTATATATGTGTACATATGATACATAGTACATATTGAAACCAATGGACAGCAATGCAGTTTTGGTCATTTCCTTTCATTTTTATGTGGGTTCCTCCAATTGTAATCACATCATCCAGCCAGTGCAGCAAGTGTTTCTGCTTTCTGAGCAATTTTGTGAGCACCAATTAAACTATATTTTATACAATTCTTTAGTAAATTTATAAAAATAGGTAAAGAACAAAGATAATCTTCAACAAACCCTTGAAATAATAGCCCATTCTAAGATAGTATAATACATTATATCGGTTACATAAAATATACACAATAATATACTTGCCTTTTAAAGTAGTTTATGATTTTAATCATGAAACAAAATTTTCATTGATTATTGAATATTTATTTTATATATTTGGTTGTGAGCCTAGCCTTTAACGGCTGAGCCATCTCTCCAGCCCGAATATTTATTTTATAAGAAAATAACAGCCAGTTTAATTATGTTGAATAAATTCAGTTTCTAATTTTGCATGATGGAATTCTTCAGAGAGATCTAGGATTTAATTGTTAATTTCTATGTCATCTGAGAATGAAATCGCTATCAAAGAACAAGCAAAATTAATATACAGCTGTGCTTCTCATTATTATGCAAATGAATTTCATAAAACCCTCATAGAGACTTCAAGTGATTTATATAGATATCCACATTCTCACTTTACATTGTTCTTACACCCATGAGGATTAGGCACCACTGTTTGTTTAAATAATTCCAGTCTCTCACTAATGTGTTTCACATTTCAATTGTAATGGTATATTATCCTTTGTATATTATATAGCATATACAATTAACTGCTTCTGTCCACAAAAACATCATTAAGGAGATAAATAATAAATGTGTACTATGGTCATTAGCAAACCATTTCACTGCATACTCTGTTGGAGACTGCACCCTGAATAGAACTGATTCTATTCACGTACACATAGAAGAGAGAAAAAAGTTTTTGTTGACTTCTTATTTCATAATGTAAATCTATCCTTAGTATAATAAAAAATTTGTAACAGGTATATTAAATCACTAGTAAACATGAAAGTACAATAAATAAATAAAACTGATTTTCAAAAAAGGAAATCAGAATTAAAATGTAAATATAGATAAGGGAAAAAAATCTTGACTGGGGTTCTTGAAACCATTGCCTTCATGTCCTCAGTAAGGAAAGGGCAAGCTGTGAGAAAAGATGAAGTTCTTCTAGAAAACACAAAATCTAATAAACACTTTTCACACACAGGAAAGAGATATACTTCACTCTACTGCAGTGCAAGAGTTTAAATGTCTGTGACCAATTTGGAATTGAAAGTGGATGAGACATTTACAATTACAGAAAATATTCTTAGTTCATGTTCAAAGTTTTATGAAAGGCTTTAACAATGTGTTGAAAAATGTGGGTCTGTGGTTAAGTGTGTGTGGCACTCCTGCGCTGTACCTATGTTTGTTTTCCAGCATTCATGTTGGTGCCTTACAATAATCTGTAACTCCAGCTCCTGCAGATTTAATTCCCTCCTTTTCAACATGCAATGTCCTGCAATTATCCAAGAATAAAATACACATATATACTTACATTTAAAAATAAACTTAAAACTAAGAAAACACCAATACCCTTAAAGTTGCTTTGGATAACTTTCTTTACAAAGGAAAATAATATTTTAAATAAGAGCATAACCAAGCTTTACTATTTGACAATTATGTGTCCCATCCGCACTATTTTTCTATGGTTTGTGTATAAGTCTTCCAATGCATTTTGGCAAACCACAGATGTTTAATTATGTTCTTTAGTACTACATGGTTATTATAAATATTAGTGATTCACTTAAAAAATCCCAGGGAGCATTCAATTCATATGGTGAAGGAAGCTCAAAATAGTCTGAGCACCCAACAGGAATGAACAATGCAAAAAACGAACATATGTTTAAATCATTTCTAATTTGTGTGCATTTGTTAACCTAAATAAATGAAGTCAATGTATTTTGTAAGAAATATGCCTAGATATTATTATATGGACATATGATACACAAAAGTATAGTATACATAAATGATTCAAATAACTGGACTGGTGTGTGAAGTGAAGTTCCTCATAACAACTGAAAGTACATAGTATTTGAAGAACGTTCAAATTACTATGCACAATTTGAGTAAGGGTTAGTTGGATGAGAATGTCCTGGATAGATTCCTCCAGCATTCCACACCATTAAACAAATAATAAACTGCTCTAATAGCATACTCCATGTGATGGGGTAATGTTAAGCATTGTAAATGTTAATTGGTCCTGTTTGCTGTCTGCTACTTAATTGACTCTATTGGTTAAGTAAATGCTGAGGCCTGATATTGGGCAAAGACATAGAAAGGTGGGATTTCCTGAGATTAGAACAGGAAGCCTGTGCTTTAGACAGACGATTAATGCATTCCAGTCAGGAGCAGAAAGAAGGAGGCACACAACATGGGTTATGAAAAACCTCATGCCACATGGCTAGGAACATCGGCATATCATGGATAATGGCTGTCCAAGGGAACATATGTATATATGGGGTCATATTTGGGTAGTAGAATTAAGAGCTAGCTTAGGTGGGCCAAGATTGCTTGATCCAGGCCAAGACTTGTTAAAATTCCTCCTGTGTCTCTGTGTTCTCATTTATAATGGCTGCTTAAACATTAACCACCGCTGAACCAATTAACAATAATATAAATACTGGTAAACAATTTAATTTATTTTTTCTACATCCATGCTCAGAGATACTCAGAGAAAAAGCCACCACTGATTTGTCTTGAACATTTGGCATGAATACAGTGACCTCTCAGTGCACCTTGGAAGTGAGTGATTATTGCTCTTGTTTATCCATTCACTTAGCAGATTGGAAATGATCACAGGTAATTTTCAAGGTTTCAGTATTTCCAGGTATATTGAAAAAAGAGTCTCATATTGTTATAGAGCAGTAGTGGCTAACTAGTCTTTTAGCCATCCCTGATAAACAAAGAATTACAGACAATACTACATTTTCTGACTGTGCTTGCTTAACTTCTGATGCAGACATCTTTATCACATGTCAGTGCCAATGGGGGACTTTTTGGAATGTACCACCAACTGATGGCTGCTAATACAGAATCAATATTCACCAAGAATGACCTGTCTTATAACTTTTCCTATCTCAAGGGCCATCCCTATACACACACACATAGGCATGCTTGCATCATGCACACACACACACACACACACACACAAAATAAAAAAAAAAACACAAACACATATACAGACACACACACATGCAGACACATCTGCATATATGGAACCTTTGACAGAATAACTACTGAAATCTTTAGGGTTTGTTCTAAGCTGCACACATATGATGTATCTGATGTCAAGAACATAAAATGTCTAGGAAAAGCTTCTGACATCAACTGGCATCACACAATAAAAAGAACACACACATATTGCACATAGCAGGGCCATAGGAGAGGGATTACTTAATGCTATTGGATGTCACCTTGCATGTTGTTTTTGTTCTCCTGATATTGCACATAGATGTCTAGAATTTTATGTTTTTCTTGCTTTCTTTTGGTCTTGTTGTTGTTGTTATTTCTTGCCATTGTTTCAGTATACTTACTCATGTTAATCTTGGTTCTTTTCAGTGAGAATGGGGATATTTACCCTGTACTATTTTATTTTAGACACATGTAATTTTTTTGATAATTTATAGGAATTAACACCTGAGAATTTTCCTGAACTTTGACAAATGGCTTTGAATTTTGGACTTTACCTGTTTTAAACTGATAAGACTTTGGTGATTATCAAATTTTAATTAAGTAAATTTTGTAGTATGAGATGGCTTCAAACTTTTGGTAGTGAGGGATAAAATGTCATGATTTAATCTAAAATGTACTTTATAGGTTCATATCATTAATATTTTGTTATTATCTGGTGGTACTTACTTGACAGGCTTAGGAAGTGGGACATAGTGCCAAAGGTAGGTGCCTAGACCTTCAACTCTGAAAGTAATACATAACCTTTGGCTGATGATACAGTCTCTGTGTCCTTGTCTGCCATAATGAGAAGAAGCTCTTTTATATAATCCCTATTACACAAATAAGCTGTTACATTCTTCCTTTTCTATCATACTTAACTGAAATTTTCTGCAACCAGTAACTAATATAACCTTTCTTGTCTTTATTCTGTTCCACAATTCTCATTAAAGTGTCAAGATATGGTAATGAGAAAACAAACAACTGATTTCCTCAACCACTATAGGATATATACTAGTACCAATCCTACTAAGAACACGGAGATTTCATCACTAAAAAAGTATGAGTCAAATGTCACTAACCACATGTTTTTGATGACACAGGAAATTAATATGTATCAATTAATTGAAATTAAAATACTTTAAGCAACAAGCCTAGAATAACACACTATAAGCCTCACTTTCAGTTATAACTGATATTTATGGTGACTCAATGAATCTCCCATTTAGTTGTGAAGCCTTGTAGGAAGAAATGCATCATTGTAGACAAGCTTTGAGATTGAAAGTCTCACATCAATTTCAGTTTTCTCTCTCTGTTTCCTTTGTGCCATTCAGCATATGAGTTCTCAGCTTCCTGTTCCTGCTTTAATTTCTGCTGCTTCCTATGATGCCTTTCCACCATGATGTACTCTTATCTGTGTGGAAACAGAGCAACCAAATAATTTTGTAATTTCTATATGTTTGTTGGACATTACATCTCCTCATAACATCAGAAAAGTCAATAATACATTATCAATCTTAGTCAATGGATGTCTCATCAAACAATGCAAGAGAAATAAAAAACGAAATATGACACCTCCAAACATTTATAATTGCTCAGTAACTAATTCCAGAAAAACATTAAAAGGATGAATTTCCTTAGTCAGTGAATTCTGAGATAATGCAGAAAATAATTAACTGATGAGAAATAAACAAACAAAAGAACTCAAACAACTGTCTAAGGTATGAAATAGAAATTTAACTAGCTATATATCATTTTCATTTCTAGTCCACATACATAGTAAATCACACATACACATATATACATATATATATATATATTAAATAAAGGGCAGAACAGAAATCTTGCAAATTATCAAATTATTATTTCAGTAAGCCAAATAAAAACTCAAAAGTATTTCAACAGAACTGATAAAATGTAAGAAGAATTTGAAATTTAATGCAAATTGATAAAATAAATTCAGAGAGATAAAAATAAAGTATAAACATGGAGCCTACTCTTTGTCCTCCACACACACACACTAATAGGTGCAATAAAATATATTCACCTTATTTAAAAATGCAGTTGATGAAATAAAATAAAAGAAAGGCAAACAAAAAATACAAACAATTAAATACAAGAGGCATTTAGATTCCCCCAGGAAGGAACTATAAAAGATAATCTTTGCATAATATACTTCAACTAGCAAGAATATATGAAAAGAAAAGGAATTCAGGAAACTGAACAAGAATATCACCAAATTACTTAGAGGAGAACACATTAGAAAATCAGCAGATGGATGTTTTAGCAGAACCTTAATGTTCAAGGGAGCATGAAAGGATGTATTTCAAGCAGTAACAGTAAGAAGTGTCAACCTAGATTATTATGCACACTGAAGTATCCTAGAAACAGAAGAGATAGAAGAACCCTCCAAGACAAAGAAAAAGGAGTTATAACTACAAGAGGGATCCTAAGCACAGAAGGAAAAAAAGTAGGCCTAACAGTACAGAAAAAAAACCATAAATTTTACTAGAAGTGTAGATAAAAAAATGCAAATTGTGGAATAATCAAACATGATCATTTGAAAAATTTATCAAATCTCTAAAGTGTATAAATACAAAATATAGAATTTAATGCATTGCAAACAGGCTGAAAAACAATTTTGAAGGATGAATAAGCACATCTCCTAATGACCTTAACAGTTTTGATCATATTGCTACATTTACCTTTTGACAAAACTGTCTCTAGTTACAAATTCACACCACCAAAATTACAAAAAAAATTAGTAATATCATTAGAGACAGATAATCTAATCTCAAAAGTGTCAGGATCAGAGTAGCGTGTGTATGCATGTGTATGTGTGCATATGTGCTTGTGTGTGAGAGAGAGAGACAGAGAGACACACAGGGAGAGACACAGAGAAAGAGAGACAGAGATACACAGGGTCAGAGATAGTGAATAGCGTTCTTACCACCACATACACTGTCAACTGTATGCATTTGTTCGTGTTAATGTACATGTTAATGTACACACATACACACACACACACACACCATCAATCAAACATTTGATCAATCTTTAAGAAACAAACAAAAAGATGAACAACAACAACAACATAAATAAAGAACAACCCAGGTAATAGTATCTTGCATACTTCATTTCAGCTTCTACTAAAGATTTAAGCACCTTATATGATCCAACCTTGGTGTGTAGAAGGTGTTTCCTAACTTGAAGACTATTATGGAGATAAAGAATCGGTTAAGTCCATAAAATCTAGAAGTTATATGTCTAACTGTCTTTAGGGTCTGATTTTATTATACATATTTATCTGTCCACTCACTCTAGGAATGGGGTAATTGGTTACAATTTGGGCCTAATATACTTGTTATTTAATGATTATGTAGTAAATATTAAAACAAAATAATAACTTTTGGGGGAGCTGGCTTTTTTCACCCAGAATATTGCAGTTCATCACTGAAAGAAGTCAGACCACAGGAACTCAAGGCAGGAACATGGAGCCAATAACTCTAAAAGAAATCATGGAGCTATAAGAGAGATTATAGAATACTTCTTTTTGGATTGCTCTTCATGGCTTCATCAGTCTGCTTTCTTATATACTCCAGAACCAGATGTTTACCCCACCATGAGTTGGGCCCTCCCACATCAACCATTAATAAAATAAATATCTCATAATCAATTAACTGATAAAGACTTTTTCTCAGGTGAGGTTCCTTTTCCAATATGACTCTATCTTATGTCAAGTTGACAAGCAGCCAAATAAACAAACAAACCAGAAATGTTGAACCCTTGTCAAACTGTCTCCTTAAAAATTCAGTCTCTTAACTTTGGGCTGATATGTAATCAAAAATGAGTTACATATTTACTTTTGCCTGGTAGTTTAATTACAATGTCTCCCTTCCCTCCCCTTTCTCCAAAATGTAAAACTGCAACTTAGTTAATAATTGTATTTATTAATAAGTATAAACTGTAATATTAGGCCAGCTGAGCAGCTAGTGGGCTTGGGGGAGGCCAGCTGGCCTGGCTAGAATTAACTGGCAGCCTGACTTGTCCTGGAGAAAATGACCTGGACCAAGGGTGGCCTTTGCCTCCTGCAACCTAAACCTGTTAACTAATATATTTATTAAACACTATAAATTGTTATATTAGGCCAGCAGAATATCCAGATGACTGGCAGGGTAGCTTCCTGGGCCTGCCATGAGGCCTGTGGACAGAAGCCTGTAGACCTTCCAACCTGAAATTGTGGGGGTGCCTTTTCCTCAATAATTAATTATAGCAAGACCTTTTGATGTTTCAAGGATTATCGCTTAGCTGGGCAGACTCTCAGATAGCTAATCTAAATTAACCTGGATCGCTTAATCCTAACCAGCCATGTGGCTTTCTGTACCTTCCGGAGCTCTCAGACACATCTGTCTGCTTCCATATCTCCTGGCAGAAAGAGAGATTCCTCTGTGTAAAACCCAGGGTTCCTTTCTCCATCTCAGGAAGTCCCACCTTCCCATCAGACTCTGATTTCAATGTACTAAACCTTCCTCCAATAAAAATATCCTATATTTTTATTCACCTTCTCCTGGTGAAACTCTGGATTCTTTTATAATTTTCAGAACATTAGTTATGTGCTACTCTAACTTCTGTTGCTGAGTATCTAATCTAATGTAAAATGAAAAATATTGAATGACTTGTGATTTTAGATAATCAATTCAATAATGAATTCAAGTAGAGACCTTGGAGGAAAGTTGTTTAATTACTTTTCTGCTATCACGTGTTTTATTTATTTATTTTATATAAAAAAGAACTACATCCAGTAGTGATAATAATCACTTGTCTTCTAGACCTTTCAACAAAAATCATCAATCAAGAAAACAACTATTCATATCTGTCTATGAGCCAATCATATGGAGGCAATCCCTCAGTCAATGGTACCTTCTTCCTGAAAGATTATTTCATATCTAGTTTACAAAACTAACCAGTACAACTATGTGTCTATGCCTTCGCTCACCTGTTTTTTTTTTTTTGTAGCTGTTTTGTTTTCATTTGCTACTTATTTCATGCTCCTCTTAGCCTCCCTCACTGCCTTATGTGGAAGCCGATGTTGGCAGAATGGTACATGTTTCATTCCATGAAGATCTGAATATCTAAAGATAAGATCTTTGTTACTTTAGAATAGTTATCCATGGACTAATTCTGTGTGAGGAGGACTGTGAAAGGATATAAACAACCAAGTGAATTCCTTAGATCTATATGTTATCCTTGACTTCACTGAGCAGTAGTTTAAAATTTCCTCTTAAACAAAATAAATTGTGTTGCAGGTACAATGTTTTCTACTTAAAATTACTTCTGTGTTTCTCAATTTTAAAATTTAAGAAAGAAGTTTCTGGCCGGATGTCCTACATGCCCTAAGAGACCATAGGTGCTAGCCCAGACTACTATACCCAGAATAATATTCTATCAACATGGATGGAGAAAACAAGATATTCAGTGACAAAACCAAATATAAACAGTATCTATCCACAAGCCCAGCTTTACAGAAGATCCTGGAAGGAAAAATCCAGAGAAGATATCTACACCCAAAAAAACAGAGGAAACAAAAAACTCCACTTCAGCTAAACCAAAACAACATACAACCACCACCTACATCAAAATAATAACAGGAAACAACAACCTTTGATCATTAATATCACTCAACATCAAAGGTCTCAACTCCCCAATAAAATGACACAGGCTTATAGAATAGATCCATAAGTAAGACTCATTATTTTGCTGTATACAAGAAACATACCTCACTAACAAAGATAGACTCTATCTCATAGTAAATTTCTGGGAAAAGGTTTTTCAAGCAAATGGTCCCAGGAAGCAAGCTGGAGTAATCATCATAATATCAAATAAAATAGATTTTTCAATGGAAGCTAATCAAAAAAGATAGGGAAGGATACTACATACTCATTAAAGGAAAAATTAATCAAGATGAAATCTTCAATGTCTATTCCCCAAATAAAAGGGCAATCACATTTGTAAAAGAAACTCTTCTAAATCTTAAACCACACATCGATTCCTACACATTAGTAGTTGGAGACTTCAACACCCCATTCACAGGAATGGACAGATCATCGAGACAGAAACCAAAAAGAGAAATAATGAGACTAACTGAGGTCATGAACCAAATGATCCTCACAGTTATCTACAAAATATTTCACCCAAACACAAAATAATATACCATCTTGTCAGCACCTCAAGGAACCTTCTCCAAAATTGACTATATAGTAGGACACAAAGCAAGACTCAATAGATACAAGAAAATTGAAATAACCACTTATATCATATCAGACCACCATGGATTAAAGCTGGACTTCAGAAATAACAAAAAGCCTACACATTCATGGAAACTGAGTAACTCTCTACTCAATGATCTCTCATGCTCATAGATAGGTAGGATCAACATAATAAAAATGGCCATCCTACCAAAAGCAATATACAGATTCAATGCAATTCCTACCAAAATACCAACACAATTCTTTACAGACCTGGAAAAAAACAATTCTCAACTTCATATGGAATAACAAAAAACTCCACAATAGCTAAATCAATCCTGTACAAAAACAAAAACAAAAAAACAAAAAAAACATCTGAAAGTATCACCATTGCAGATTTCAAGCTATACTACAGACTAATAGTAACAAAAACAGAATGGTACTGGTGTAGAAACAGACCAGTAGATCAATGAAATTGAACTGAAGACTCAGAAATGAACCCACACACCTATGGTCACTTAATATTTTACAAATAAGCCAAAATTGTACAATGGAAAAAGGACAGCATCTTCAACAAATGTTGCTGGTCTAACTGGATGTCGACATGTAAAAGAATTAAATTTGTCCCATAATTATCACCCTGCACAAAAGTTAAGTCCAATTGGATCAAAGACCTTAACATAAAGCCCAATATACTAAATCTGATAGAAGAGAATGCAGGGAAAAGCCTCAACCTCATTGGCACAGGTGACAACTTCCTGAACAGAACACCAATAACTCAGGTTCTAAGACCTACAATCAATAAATGGGACCTCATGAAACTGAAAATCTTCTGTAAGGCAAAGGACACTGTCATTCCAACAAAACAGCAACTTACAGATTGGAAAAATTTTTCACCAACCCCACATCTGACAGAGGGCTAATATTCATACTTTACAAAGAACTCAAGAAATTAAATGCCAAGAAGCCAAATCGTCCAATCAAAAACTGGAGAACAGAGCTAAACCGAGAATTCACAAAGGAGGAATCCCTAATGGATGAGAGATTCTTGGAGAAATGTTCAACATCTTTAATCATCAGAGAAATGCAACTCAAGACAACTATGATATTCCATATCACATCTGTCAGAATGGCTAAGATCAAAAACTCAAATGACAGCACATGTTGGAGAGGTTGTGGAGAAAGGGGAACTCTCTTCCATTGCTGGTGGGAGTGCAAACTTGTATAACCACAATGAAAATTACTTTGGCTATATCTTAGAAAATTTGGTATAACTCTACCTCAGGATCCAGTCATACATCTTCTGGGTGTACATCCAAATGATTCCTCACCAAACCACAAGGACAACTCCTAATTTATGTTTATAGCAGCCTTATTTGTAATAGTTAGAAACTGGAAACAATGCAGATGTCCTTCAACCAAAGAATGGATCAGAAAAACAAAACAAAAACTGTTGTACATTTACACAATGGAATACTACTCAGCCACCAGAAACAAGGAAATCATGCAATTCAAAACCAAATGGATGGAACTATAAAAGCTCATCCTGAGTGAGCTAACCCAGACTCGGAAAGATGCACATAGCATCAATTCACTTATAATTGCATTTTAGCCATATAGTACAGGATAACTATCCTACAACCAACACACAAAAAGGAACAGGAACATAGACTTTGTTACCTGTTAATGAGACATGTTGCTCTAGTGGTGCTGCAATTTAAGGCCCTAGTACACAAGGAAGCTCTTAGTCCTCATATGTCTTCTGAACTCTTTTTTTTTTGGGGGGGACTATTATATAGGGACACCCCATTCCGGAAGAGTAGGATAGGAGGGAGAGGTGGGAGAGGGTGAGAGGGTGGGACTGGGAGGGATAGAAAAGAGCACTGTGATGGAAATGTAACTTGAAATTATAAATAAACATTAAAAAAATAGGGTGTCTGGATCTCAGAAGATGTTTTTAAGTTGTGGTGCAAGTTAGGATGGAAGCTGAGTTGGATATAAAACTTTGAACTCATGGAAATGGATGCAGAGTAAAATGTTAAAGTCAGTTGCCAAATATGTATGGACTTGACATTGGGAATATATATTATTAAATGCTTTTAGGGGACCAAGTAATTCTGGGTCATGGAATAAATACATGATAGTAATTTTATGTAATTTAAGTAACAAAATCCATCTTGCTGAAAAAAACAAATTTGATTGCATTCTTAAAATTTATATTTAAAGTGGAGTCTAAGGTTCAGAGTAAAATCTAAAGTACTGAAAGAACTATACTATCTGGCTGTGATTTCATATCCATATTGTCCTTCAGGTAGTGACAACCTACATTAAAGTGAATCTTCTTTTAAATATCAAGCAACAATGGTACATCAACATTAATCATAATACAGACAGAGTTGGGGTTGGACAATATATATATATGTACATACACACACACAAAATCAGCTGGCCTTATGAATTGACTTCTTTAATTTTGTAGATATATATTTTATTTTACTCTATATCTTTTTATGGATTCATAGCTCATTTCATTTAGAGTTTAATAATAATCTACTGATTATGTATCTGTTAATTTGTAGAGGTTATCTTAGTTACTCGTTAATTTTGGTCAATGTGAATGAAGCATTTATGCATATTTGAAACATTTATTTTCTCTGGACAAAAAATGATAACACTAATTAAGATAACACTAATTAATACTAATTAAATGTGTCAAGAAGTTTTCATGTAAATATCTTAAATGTCATTTATCATTACACTTATAAGTCACTTACAAAAATTTACTCACAAAATTCCTCCTATCATGTATGTGCTTGATCCATGAAAATACATAAATACATTACTTTAGATTTCCATCATATATCGTGAATAAAAAGATTAGATTTTAATAGTATATAGATATTGAGGGTCAAAAATTAAATATGTATTGATATCTAATATCTGTTCAGTAAAATATTTCATTTTGTGAAATATCTTTAAGAATCATATATGTAAAACATAATTTTCTAACATATAGCAAATAGATTTTATTTTATAAAATCCAAATATTTTTCTATATAAATATTAAAATATGAAGAATAAAGTTGAAGGTTAAAGAATCATGTTGAATCTATATAACTTTGAAACTATGAACCTCCAAATCAAAACCATTAATTATGAAGGGAACATTTAACAAAAATAAAATTGCTGAGGGGAGAGAAATTACCAAAAAAAAAAAATTAAAAAGTAAAAAGTAAAAACACAACTTGCCCGAAAAATATATGGTAAAAACTGCACAAAATTATCATAATTTCTAAGCAAATACACACAACTAAGTGAGTTTTTAGTTATATTTTTTATTTTCTAACAATTAGCCAAATATTAAAGAGTACATTCTGATTCTTCTGGATCTATATTTGTATGCTGATTATGGCATGTTGTTTTAAGTTTGATCATTATAAACTGAAACTTCAACAACTTTGACCAGTCATTTAAACATGTAGAAATTGATGAAGATGATCAATACTGGGAAAGCATATGTACCTATCAGTTTACTAAGTCATTTCATATTTTTAAAACTATTTTGAAAAATTGTGTATCCTACAAAGCAGAAATCATCAAAGTTTAAAAAAAGTAACAAAATAACACAATATCAGTAAAAATTCCCTCATAAAAAATTTTAAAATATATGATATTTATATTATATATATATATATAAATTATTTTTCATTTAATGTGAAATATAGGCATAAATTCCTTCCTGTGTTTCTCGTTATAATTGATATGAAATTATATGCATATGTATGTGTGTGGACATATTCACATATATTTTTATTGGAAAATAAATATATCTGTGCTGTTGTTTGAACATGAAAAGTCTATGCAGGCTCAAGTATTAATATATTTGGCCAAGAGGTGTAGGTGCTGTTTTGGAATGATTTGGAATGATAAGTAGCAGAAAATTATTGGTCTTGGATGGTCACTCATAGAATGAGGTATTTTACTGAATGACATCACTTCCTGTTCATTGCTTCATGTATGCTACTACAATAAATGATATCTTTTGGACTTCATTCCTGCTGCCATGCTTTGCTGATTTGAGGGAATGTGTCCTGTCAACTGTTAGCCAGCCAAATCATTCTCTCCTTAAACTAGTTTTTGTCAAGGATTTTGTCTCAGCAATGTGACATATCATTCATATAAAGTGTAAATACATATAAATATATTATTATAAGTATATGGGATATGAAATATGCAACTTTACATAAAACTTATTATTTATTTATCAATTAGTAATACTAAGATTGATTCAAATGTTTAAATGATACTTATTGTGGATAACTTTAGGAATTAGCTATAAACATAAGATAATGGAAAACATAAAGTGGAATTGCTTTAATTTAAAGAAAATATTTAAAATATGATTAATAAAACCACATTAATAAGAAATAAGTTATTCTGCTATGAAACTAAGGCATTCCATTCAACAATCTTAATGTAGTGACAATAATAAACAAATCAGTCACTGTGTCATAAATATGCTGTAGAGAAATGTATGGATACAATGTCTTTATTTACAATTTAGAAACTAAATATCAATTCATTAATTGAACCTACTGCATAACTTTTGAAGAAAATAAAATAATAAATTAACTAGTAAAAATGCTAGAAACTTAAATTATGGTTATATAATGTTAGAATACACACGAGAATCAGGCAACTACAGAAATGTATTACTCTCACAATACAAAATATAATATTTACTATAAAGTTAAGTATCAAAACACTGTTTTAATCACAAGAATGACAAAGGTAAGAAAGCTGGTTTTATTTAAGATTTACTCCTGTTTATAAAGTACAGTGAACTGTTTCTTTGTAAGTAGAATGGGCTTAGATGGTTCACGCAGATCTATAGACCTTTGTACATTTAGTCATCTAATGAGACTTCATAGTTTAAAAAAATCATTAATACAAATATAGACTTAAGTTTGACCTTGTCAAAAAAAAGCTAAGTTGAGAACAGCATTAGTCTTTGCAATTGTAAGTGTTATGGCTGAGTGATGTCTAAAAATCTAGCTTGAGGTGAGATCTTAACAATTCCAATATATTCACTGAGGACTTTTGCAAAGACAGTACACTGATTTTATTATCAGCTTTCAGTAGAGGAGCAGAACTAATAGATTACGTGTGTGTGTGTGTGTGTGTGTGTGTGTGTGTGTGTGTGTGTGTACACACATATGTATATACAATAACACATTTGTTAACATATGTGTATATGTAAATATAGGTATTCATATACATACAAACATACATACATATAAGACTTATTAGAATGACTTACAGGATGTGGTTCAACTAATTCAGCAACAGTTGTTTACCAACAGAAGAGAGGGTGGATCTCTCAGCCAGTTTTCAGTATACACCAGAATCTCCAAGAAGTATGTTCTAATGTATGCAATGGCTTGGAGTAGCCAATGAGATCAAGAAGCCAGCAGGAAAAAAAAAAAAGCTTCCTTTGTACATATCTTCAAACAGAAGTTATTAGCCAGATTAAAGGGTTACTTCCCATCTCCAAGTAACTGTATTAAAGGAGAGTCTTCCCATGTCAACTTATATAATTAAGAAAACAATCCCTTGCAGTTGTCTCCATTTGTTTGACTTTTAGAAAATTCAAGTGTGTTCAAGTTGACAACCAAGAATAGCAATCACACAGATCAAATCATTTCATTACAAGAAATTTAAGAGTTACATATTATTTTTTATTCATTATTAAACTGAATACATTAAGTTAAAATACTTTTCTCATATTTCACAGAATATAAATGTTGTTTTAAATGTTGACTCTCGGATGCTTGACTCCAAAGTCATGTTTATAAAGGAATGTATTGTAAATATAGTCAAACTTTTTAGTAAGTATTTTAAAAAGAATAAATATAAAATTATAATAAACTTGCTAATGAACACTCATTCATGCAACATGTCTTTCTGTAGTCCACAATTGTGTAATATTCATTTGTTTTGAAAATTTCTCATGGAAAATTTAAAAGATCCGAGATTGTTTCTATATAAAGTTCTATCATTAAAATTTAATACATGTCATTTTTACTTTTGTCTACTTTTCTAAATGGAAGTTAAGAATGAACTTTAAGTTTTACTTGGCAATTAAACAAAATTAAATGCCAATTGCAAACCTAGAGCTTTGCCAAAAAAATATTTGTAACCCTCTCATTGGTACATTTCTGTATTTTAAAAATATAAGAAAAAAACAAGAAAATTCATCTACATCCTGTTATTGCATATATTAGGAAAACAATTAGTAGTAGGGATGTTAGAATGTGCCTCTTAAAGATATGTATGTGGAAAGGAGAGAGAGAGAGAGAAAAAGAAAGAGGAGAGACAGAGAGAGAGAGAGAGAGAGAGAGAGAGAGAGAGAGAGAGACCTGGTGTGTGTGTTGAGTTCAGACAAATGTCTGTCATTGTAACTGTTTCCTATTGACAAGCCTTGCTGTTTTAAGGACCATGCAGAGTTAAAGCTATGCTGAACATTTGAAGTCTTGCCAAATGAATGACATTTCCAGAAAACTGAGGCAGAAATTTATGAAGTTTTTTGACCTGTCTTAATGGTTTATTTATAAAAGACCTCAGCATAAAACTGGATACACTAATTCTAATAGAAGAGAAAGTGGGAAAAAGCCTGGAACTCATTGGCAAAGGTGACAACTCCCTCAACAGAACACCAATAGCTCAGGCTCTAAGATCAACAGTCAATAAACAGGACCTCATGAAACTGAAAAGCTTCAGTAAGGCAAAGGGCACTGTCATTAGAATAAAACAGCAGCTTAGAGATTGGGCAAAGATCTTCACCAATCCCACATCTGACAGAGGGCTAATATCCAAAATTTATAAAGAACTCAAGAAATTAAACACAAACAAACCAAGTACCCCAATCAAAAAATGGGGAACAGATCTAAACAGAGTATTCACAAAAGAGGAATCTCTAATGGCCGAGAGTCACTTGAAGAAATGCTCAACATCTTTAATTGTCAGAGAAATGCAACACACGATGACTCTGAGATTCCATCTCACTCCTGTCAGAATGGCTAAGATCAAAAACTCAAAAGACAGCATATGCTGGTGAGGTTGCAGAGAAAGGGGAACACTCCTGCATTGCTGGAGGGAGTGTAAACTTGTACAATCACTATGGAAATCAGTCTGACTATATCTTAGAAAACTTGGAATAACTCTACCTTAACACCCACCTATATCACTCCTGGGCATATATCCAAAATTCTTCTCACTAACCTATAAGGAGATCTCCTCAAATCTGCTCATAGCAGCTTTATTTGTAAAGCAAAAACTGGAAGCAACCCAGATGTCCTTCAACCAAAGAATGTATTAAAAAAAAAACTGCTACATTTACACAATGGAGTATTACTCAGCTATCAGAAACAAGGAAATCATGCAATTTGCAACCAAATGGATGGAACTAGAAAATCTCCTAATGATTGAGCTAACTCAGACTCAGAAAGATACACATGGCATATATTCACTTATAAACTAACTTTTGCCATATAGTACAGGATTACCATCCTACAATCAATAGACCCAAAAGAACAGGAACATGGACTTGGTTACCTGTTAGTTGGATTCTCCACCCTAGTGGAACTTCCTCCTGTGCAAGAGGAAGCTCTTAAACCTCATGTGACTAATCAACTGAAGGGGGGCTGATACATGGAGGCACCCCCATACTTGAGGGATGGGATGGATGGGAGAGGGGTTGCAGGGAGGGGGCAGTAATGGAGATGTAACTTGAAGTAAAAAATAAATGTTAAAGAAAAAAAGACACAGCTAGACTACTCAGAATACTGCAGGAAGAGCTAACAAATCTATACTACTTATAAAATAAACTGCATAGTCCAAAATAATAGCTGCTCATTTTTTTACTTTATTTATTTTGGAAAAATTATAATATTTTGTAGAGGAATTTTGATCTAGCAACAGGGCTACTCTGACAAGGGAGTACATACAAAGACCAAGGTCTGTGTTATCCCATTGGAATAAAGACACATCCTTTAATCCCTCTGCCTGAAATATTAAGTAAGTATCTATATTCCAGTGGGATCATACAGACCTAGGTTTTTGGATGTAATCCCTTGCCAGAGTAGCCCTGTTGCTGAATTAAAATTCCTCTACATCTTCCCTCTTTCTGTTTAAGGTAAAAATTGCACACAGTTTAACTATTACAACATAAGCAATCATCAATCCCATAAACATAATAGTCTGAATGTCCTCATGAAGATCCATTGATGCTGTGATCCTTCATAATGTTAGGTCTGATCATCTGTCATTCATCACACCTCCATTTCAACATCAAGGCATCCAATCTGCCAGTCTAATGATCTGTCCTTCCGCTGGTTTGTTGAGGTGTCTCCATGAGGGGAGATCAACTTTCTGAATTGTCTGAGTTGCTGTCTTTCTGCATCACCTTCTTCCTTACTGGGATCAAGAATCCCATGTCTCAATCTTTGTACCAGGCTTAAAGTCACCTGGAACTTAAGACAATGCATGATAAAATTAACTGCTGAGGAGAAAATGACTAAGGTTAGAAGCACTTGTTATTAACAATTTATGGTTACAACTTATGTTTAGATTTTTGTGCTTTCCTCTCCCAGTAGATTGATTTGTCACAGCAAATATTGTGTTTATAACTTGATAATTTATTTTGAAATGAGACATTTAAATCTTGAAGCAATGAACCTGCAAAATTATTGTTTTCTAAGGACCACAAAACTTTTTTTTTTTATCACTTATGAACCTTCTAGATTGCCAAGAAGATCTGTGTGACATTTAGGGGGCTGGATGAAATTGTAAGTCATACAGAGAAGTAACACTTTAATGTTTGCTGTGGAAGGGAAGAGAGATGGTTGGGAAGACAGGGGTTGATGACTTCTGGAAGCTTACACATAAATATCAAGAGAAGGATTCAGTGGGTGAGAATGAGGTGGAATCATTGCAGTTTCACATACTACATATTATCAGGGACTTAGTTATAGAACTAGATAATTTCAGAAGTAGAAAATTGCTAATGTGAGTATATGTAACCTAGATATATGGTGAAGGTGGAGTGATAGAGAAGCTCATCCTGAGTGAGCTAACCCAGACTCAGAAGGATGCATATGGCATCTATTCACTTATAGTCGGATGTTATCCATGTAGTACAGTGTAACTATACTACAACCAATGCATAAAATGGGCAGGAACATAGACTTTGTTAGCTGTTAATGAGAGAGTACCCAGTAAATGAAGAAACTCTTAACCCTCTTATGACTGCTGAACTGGGGCATGGGACTGATAATGTAGGGACACTCCACTCCGGAGGAACAGGATAGAAGGGAGAGGGGGTAGAGGGTGGGAGGGTGGGACTGGGAGGGGTGGAAAGAGGGCACTGTGATGGAGATATAACTTGAAGTAATAAATAAACATTAAAAAAAAAAAGAATCCCATGTCTCCAGAGTCTCTCTGGGCATACAGCCCAACTTGAAAAACCGATGTTTCCTCTGGAGACAATCCTTGCTGTGAGGTCAAGGTTCCCGAGGCTCCGGAGTCTCCCTAGTCTCTCTGTGTGTTCAGTCTACTCCAGATGCTTGTCCTGGAGAGGATCCCAGACTAATTTCTGCTTTGTGGCTTTCTGTCAGGTGTCTCCTGTCCTCTGTAATGTTTCTGTCAGATATCTTCTGCTTTATGCAACATTGATGGGCTTTCTTCTTCTTCACTATTATTTTCCCTCCAAACAAGTTTGGTAGGGTTCAGGTAGGGGAAAGTAGTCAGAGGTCGTGGAAGAAAGGGGAGGGTAGGGAGTTACCTATAATATTTTATATTTTTAATTTTAATAGTTTATGTGCATAGCTTTTTTGTGAGTACTTTCCTGCACGTGTGTCTGAACCATGTACATGCCTAGTACACACAGAGCCAAAAATGATCATCAGATCTCCTAGAAAAATGAACATCCATGTTGATGCTTGGAATTTAATGCATGTCCTTTGACAAAATACCAGTGCTGCTCTTACTCACTGAGCCATCTTTCCAGACTAAGAATATTTTATATCTCTTATATGTCGCGTCGACCTCGACCAGCAAGAACGACACAACTTGCAAAAGCTCTTCTCATGCAGTTTATTCAGGTCCCTTGAAAACAGTCTTCCGAATCCTTGCTTGTGTCTCTGCTTCTCTGCTTGTGTCTCTCTTCTCCTCCCCCAAGCCCTTATATGCCTACTCAAACCCAATCAGATCATGCCACCTAGCGATCCAAGATAGGCTCACAAAAGGAGGAAGCACACCGGGCTAGGCAGCTGCTACCAACTAAGGCTTGTTTACAGCTAAGCTTGAGCTTTCTGGCATCAAGCCAGGTGCCATCTTAGGGTTGCGGCTCACCACAGATCCCCCTTTTTGTTTTAAAACGCAACAGGCAAAGGTAGAGGTCTGATCTCTGATATGCATGTAAAGGACATTGTAATGACCCCACGCCCAGTAGCCAACCAGGCTGGTGCCATACCCGTCCAGTATCTTTTTCTCAGAGATGGGAAACTAGGATACCAACCCATATGCAATCAAACATGCCCTTCTTGAAGTCGCTAGAAGCTGACCCCAAGTGCAGTGCTTAGCCTTGTATCCTGAGCGTGATGATAGCTTAGTCCTTTAGGACAGTCAACCAAGCTTGTGGCGACTGTCCAGCCTCCAAGGCAGCAAAGGCTTGCACCAGCATGGCATTACTTCTCCTCTGTGAAATCCTCATCTTACAGATACACCATAGGGCAATGAAACTGACTAGGAAGAGCATGCCTCCTAGGGCACCCATTTCCGCCCATTCCTTCAGATGATTCATGACTCGGAGGATCCATGTTGACAGTACTTCAGCAACAGAGACATCAACCTGGGTGGAATTCACATGCACGATGGCAATTCTCAGATTCTGCATCAGCTTATCAAACTTGCCAGACCAATTTCCTGTAAGATACTGAGAGGGTTGCTTAGACAAATTTGCAGCTACAGTATAATTTTTGATATAGCACAGAGGTCACACACAATCCAGTCATTTTCCACTCACAGCCAATCTGGGCCACCTGTCACAATACATCCAAGGCCGTGGCTACATTGGCTGACAAATTATTCAAGGTAGCGGCAGTCTGCACTGAGGCATCCAGGCTTCCAACCCCTTGTTCTTATAAGGGGTGATAGCTGCTTTACACTCCTTTGTACATTGCTCATACACAAGTTGTTTAATTAAGGGCATTTCCAAATCAGGGTCTCCAAATACCCTTCCAGTGGCCTCAACCATTCTAGCCATGAAGTCTGAGAAAGGCTCCAGGGGACCCTGAATAATCTTGGTTAGATTGCCATTCACTTCCCCTTTGTTAGGCAATGATTTCCAAGCTCTGGTTGCGATTAAATTGATTTGCTAAAAAACCTGAGGCGGATACCCAGTTTGTTGTTGAGCATATCCACCTTGCCCAAGAAGCATGTCCACATCCCAGGCTGGGTTTCCTGCTGCACGATTAGCAGCAGCTTGTTCATTAGCAAACTCAATCAAGAAAGCCTTCCAATCTAAATACTGCCCAGAGGACAGGCAGACACGTGCCAAGCTCATCCAGTCACTAGGAGTCATGCAATAACGACTAAGAGCTTCCACCTGAGCTACAGTGAAAGCAGCATTAATCCCATAAGTGCGGACAGACTCAGCGAGTGCTTTAATTACCTTAAAATCGAGAGGTTCATGATAACGATTTCCCCCTCCATCCTGAAAGACAGGGTAGTACAGCTCATGTCTCACTTCCCTCCAGACATTTGGACAGAATGACCGCCCACTAGGACCACTCGGAGGGGAAGTCTCATTATATGAAGGCAGCGCCAACACAGGCGGCCCCGGATCTGAGGGCTCTATCTGGGTGCAGTCAGAACTCTTCCTCAAAGATGACTTCTCCATTTTCTTTGTTAACATTTTAAGTTCCTCTTTAGACTCTGAGCTATCCTCTTCCGAAGTATCTTTCCCAGATTTGACCAAGCGCCCCTCTTTTATCTGCTCTAATGCCTCTTGTCCCTTTTCCACGGCCTTGCAATATCTCTGATCTTCTAAACAACTATGCACAAGTCTCCAAATAGGCCGTGCTCCTCCCTGCAATGTACCTTTCTCCCAGGCAAAATCTAGATCTCTCCCAAGCTTATCACAGCAACTGATAAAGGCCAGCAAGGCCAGCATTCGCTCCATTTCTGTGAGGCACTCTCTGCTTTCCTCACCTTGCTCTGCCAGTTGTGTCTTCTACTCGTCCGAATCCCGGAACTTTATTGCTCCCTCCCGGAGACCTTATTGCCTCTTCTCCGAGGTCCTTATTTCTCCCTCCAGAGACCTTATAGTTCACAACTTCCCGCGAAACTTTACCTTTAGGTCTCAATTTCCGCGAAACTTTATTGTCCCGATTTATCCCGGGAACTTACCAGTGCACTGCCCCTGACTGCAAGAGTTCTGAGTCTTTTCTGTTTCTCCGTACGGGCCACCACTTGTCGCGTCGACCTCGACCAGCAAGAACGACACAACTCGCAAAAGCTCTTCTCAAGCAGTTTATTCAGGTCCCTTGAAAACAGTCTTCTGAATCCTTGCTTGTGTCTCTGCTTCTCTGCTTGTGTCTTCCTGCTTCTCCTCCCCCAAGCCCTTATATGCCTACTCAAACCCAATCAGATCATGCCACCTAGCGATCCAAGATAGGCTCACAAAAGGAGGAAGCACACCGGGCTAGGCAGCTGCTACCAACTAAGGCTTGTTTACAGCTAAGCTTGAGCTTTCTGGCATCAAGCCAGGCGCCATCTTATGGTTGCGGCTCACCACACTTATAAATCTATAGAAAATGAATTTTAAATGAGAAAAAAAATCACTTTACTAGATTTACTACTTTATTCGCCAAAACTACATAGAACTCTAGCTAAGATTAAAACACTTCAGCTCCATGAGTGTAGGAAGCCTGGGTTCAATTAATTTCCTAACTGGTAATGATCATGTTCATGTTTATCTGTGTGTGTAGATAAGAAGCATCTTTCTATTGCTTCCTGTCCTGATTACATAACAGTCACTAAAGAACAGTATTTGTGTACACTACATTCAGTCATAGGTATAGAGACCCTTGGTAATGTTGGGTTTCTGTACATACTAAATACACACACACACACACACACACACACACACACACACACACACACACACA
>CAJQZJ010009649.1:12823360-12861517 GCA_907164525.1 Lophiomys imhausi | reverse complement strand
ACACACACACACACACACACACACACACACACACACAGTTATGATATGATGTTACCAAGCAGGAAATAGGTCTCAGTTCAGAACAGAAGGTAGAGTTCTCATGATGGGGTTAATTTTTTTTTAGGAGAATAAATTGATGTGTACTTACCCTTTCTCTTTCTCCTTCTTTCTGACCAACAAGCAGTAGACAGATAAATTGAAGATAGTGGTCATTACCAATAAACTAGTAAGAGGGCACTAACTGGAAATTCCATATACTAGCGCCTTGATCTTTGTGATTGGAAATAGAGATGTTTATTTAAGTTAAAAAAGGAAGTTATAGTTGTTTATTGGTTTATAATTGTTTATTATAATTTCTTAGTATACCAAAGGAAATATGACTTTTCATATAGATGATAAAGGTGAGTTAGTGTAAGATATATTTTCTTCTTTTTTCTATTTTATGTTCATAGATTATTTGAGGCAGGATTTCTCTGTATAACAGTCCTGGCTGTCCTGTAATTTGCTTTGTAGAACAGACTGGCCTTGAACTCACAAAAATTTACCTATTTTTGCCTCAAGTGCTAGGATTAGAAACATGTGCAAACACATCCAGTCACTTAAGATATATTTTCCAAATATAATAAAATATACATTATCTAGGAAGAGAAGTTATACTAATCTGTAAGTTTAGATACCAAATATTGTGCAAAGCATGTCATTGCATTGAAAGAATTCTGCTCAATTATGAGAAAAAATTACACTAGTATTCCATATGTAGATTCAGTGGTTATTAAATAAGTAACAATTAAAAAAACAAAAAGGAAGCTGGAGGATGTAACAGAAAATTTTTTATTTAAAACACTTATATTAATTAGTATTTAACAAACACCTATTAAAAACATATCCTATAACCCAACACCTAAATCACAATAATTATCTAAGAACACGTTAATAGCTAAGAAAACTCTAATACCTAAGAACATCTAATTAACACTATTCTAATTTTCTAAAAAGGATATTAATATTATTAGCCTAGGTCATGAATGATAACCTGATGTACAGCAGTCCCAGCAGACAGTCCTTTTCACACTTAGCATCTGTTGCTCCTAACTTTGCCAGCCCCAATGCCAGTCTCTTTCAACTGCTAGATTGTGACCAGCTTATAAATTTCAGTCCATTGCAACCTCTAGCTTGTGGTCAGCTTTTGCCTCAGGCTTCATGGTCTAATGCTTCTCCAAGTGGCTTCTGAACTCTTTCATTCTTTGTTGCCAGTTTTAATAGAGTGAATTATGGCAAAGGGTTTTTTTTCAGACTAACTTGCAGTGAGAAGATTTTCTCTCTTGGACTCCACCTTTCAGTCTATGACCAATGAGGCCTGTTCGCTTGGGTACACCATATCTCGCTCTGTACTTCTACAGCATGTCTTCTTAGCCCCTGGGGCCAAGAGAAAGAGAGTGTCCCGTGGAGCTCTTTGATTTATATATTACATCATCTCCAATCCTTGTTGGTCTCGAGGGCCCACAAGATTTCTTTTGTTACTCAGTGGTGTGACTTCTCATGACAACAGATGTCATCTGTGCAGCTTGCATGGTTTCTTAGCCATGCCCCTTCAACAGGACAATTCCTATAGGTCTGGGCTTTATCCATTTCAGCAAGTTAAAAGGACACCAAGCTCCTCCTTATGTGGTGCCAGATGTTCACTTGACTCCATACTAATTTCACTAAAGAGGCGTAACTTCTACCACAGGGATAGCCATTCTAGTATCCAGTAAGATAGCCTTTCAGACAACATTAATCAAAAGAGATGGAGAAAGACACTTCATACCCATCAAAGGAAAAATCCACCAAAATGACACCTCAGTACTGAACATCTATGCCCCAAATGCAAGGACACCCACATTTGTAAAAGAAACACTACTAAAACTCAAATTTCTTATCAAACTCTAAACATTAATAATGTAACACTCTCACGACTGGGCACATCAATTGTAGAAATAAAATTTAATTAAATTACATTGGGCACCATTTGTAGAGAGAATTAATTAAATTATTTAGCCAGTATTTATATTACTGTTAATTGATCTGGCAGTTGTGGAATGAGGTTCTTTTTTCTAACCCATGGCGTGTGTCTACTTCTTCCTCCTGCTTCTGGCTGGAATGCTTTAGTCCTCTGTCTAAAGTACAGGCTTCCTGTTCTAATCCCAGGAAGTCCCACCTTTCTCTGTCTTTGCTCAATCTCAGGCCAATCGGAGTCAATGTAAGTAACAGACAGAAAGCAGGACCAATTAACATTTAGAATGCTTAACATTACCCCAACATATTAGTTTCATAATTTTTTTCTCAAAAAAGTAGTATTTTAATATTGAATAGTTTCAAAAATAGGTATAATTATACTTTGTTATTTTTTCTTCTTTGAGTTTGACTGGCTTGTACTAACTATAATTTGTATCTTTTTTCATATCAATTTTAATAAGAACTTGTCTTTAAATTTGTATTCTACAATTCTGTTTATTGCTTTCTTGCTCCCAGATTTGTGGTGATCTGAAATTTGTGACTCAGTTTTTGAAACGAATAAATTCTTTTTTGACTTTTTCATCAGAATGTCTTTAAATTTTATCATGCATACTTGATTTTATAGTCATAACACAACTTACAATTTTCTATCGCAAGAAAAACTTCAGAAGTTTAGAATTAATTAAAATAAATATATTGTTTATTGACATGCTGTCTGGAATGTGAGAATCTTATATTTTTAGGTTCTAACGATACTTCATGTATTCAGTCAAACATTAACTATGTTCTTAAAATATATCTTCATTTTTGTTGATTTATTGGCATTTCTACTGTTTATCATTAATTTTTGTATGCTTGCAATTCATTTGTTGAGAACTCATAATACCCCCATTTTAGCTGAAAATATATGTTTTTTTGTTTGTTTGTTTATTTTGTTTTGTTTTTACTTTATTTTTTCAACTTACATCTTCATCAAAGTCACCTCCTTCTTCCCTTTCCCATCCAGGTCCCTCCTTCACCCTCTCCCTTTTCCTCATATCCATTCTCTCCTTCTCCTCAGGAGAGCCCCTACATATCATTCACCCTCAGTTTATCAGTCACATGAGGGCTAAGAGCTTCCTCTTGTACTGGAGTGTGGTATGAGTTTATTAACATAACAAATTATGAGAATGTTTTTATTTAATCCCAGGTGTGAGACTTCTTAAGACCCAGGTGTAAAGTATTAACTGTCTCATGAGCTAGCAGGGGCATGGGTTAGCCAGCTGAACAAGTTTAGCTCAGAAGACTTGAGAAAAGATTAAAAAGCCACAGCCAGAGGAGAAAGGGGCTCTACAAAGAACTAGGGGAAATGGGACTCATAAAGAAGTAGGAGAAAGGGCTGCAAAGAAGAAAGAAGTTGCTGCTCTCCCACCTGCTGGTACTCCCCCAAACCGCTGCTTGTTTTTCCTGCTGCTGTCTCCTGGTTTGATGGACTTCTACTGAGACTGGTATTATCCCCAAAGAACCCATGACCCTAATCAGCAGGAAATAACCTAAAAGAACTCTGCCCCCTTTCACACCTTCTTTCTCTCCCATTTAGGGTTGGAGGGATGGGCAAAACAAGGGGTGGAAGAGAGGTAGAGGTATTAAGTACAGTAAAATAAATTAGCATATGTAATTCAGTACAAAAATAATGAAAGCCACTTTGGTACACTGAGGCTTCATATGTCAGCCTATCTATGGTAAGGTGTTTCACTAACAGGTAACAGGGACCATGATTCACTACTGGGAGGAGGTTTTTTTTTGTTGTTGTTGTTGTTGTTTTTGTTTTGTTTTGTTTTTTAATAAGATATTTAGGCTAGGTTCCTGTCTGTTTGGATCTGGGGGTTGTAGGATGGTTGTCCTGTGCTATATGGTTAATATTCACTTATAAGAGAGTATATACCTTGTGTCAATTTGTGGGTCTGAGTTAGCTCAATTAGCATGATTCTGGTCACATACATTTGGTTTCAAGTTGTATGATTTCCTTGTTTCTGATAGCTGTATGTTATTCCATTGTGTAAATGTACCACAGTTTTTTATGCATTCTTTTGTTAAAGGACATCTGGGTTGTTTCCAGTTTCTGCCTATTACGAATACAGCTGCTATGAACATATTTGAGGAGATATCCTTCTGTTTTGGTAGAGAATGGTTGGGATATATGCCCAGGAGTGATTTGGATGGTCTTGAGGTAGAACTATTTCCAATTTTCTAAAATATCACCAGATTGATTTCCATAGTGGTTGTACAAGTTTGTGCACCCACCAGCAATGGAGGAGGGTTTCACTTTCTTCCCATCTCACATGTGCTATCATTTGACTTTTTGATCTTAGCCATTTGGACAGGTGGGGATGGAATCTCAGAGTCATTTTGAGTTGGATTTCCCTGATGACCAATGATGTTGACCTTTATTTCAAGTGCCTATCAGCCTTTAGAGATTCCTCTTTTGTGAATTCTTGGTTTAGCTCTGTGCCTCATTTTTTTATTATATTACTTGATTTCTTGGTGTTTAATTTCTTGAGTTCTTTATAAATTTTGGATATTAGCCCTCTGTCAGATGTGCAGTTGTTGAAAAACTTTTCTCATTCTGTAGGCTGCTGTTTTGTTTCTTCAAGTTACATCTCCATCGCAATCCCCTCCCTACTCCACCTCTAGTCCTACCCTCCCACCCTCCACCCCCTCAACCCACCCATCCCCTTCCTTTTATATTTTTAAGTTTAAGGTTCTTTTCCCCCCAAACAGCTCCCCTTTCAGTCCAACAAATGGCTCTTTCTCTTATAACAATAAATACAATACAATATAACTGAAATAATTAGCAGAATTATGAGAGATATATGGCTTAACATACATTCCCAATGTCCAGTTCATATGTATTTGGCACCTGACTTTAACATTCTACTATCTAACCATCTCCATGAGTTTAAACTATATCCAACTCAGCTTTCATACTAACTTGCATCACAATTTTAAAAACATCTTCTTAGATCTAGAACACCCTCTTAATTCCTAAACAACTCAAAATTTAACTATGAGACTCTAGCTATCTAGTCTTCAACTACCTGAGAGACCTGAGAGGGTTAAATGTTTCTGGTTATATAGGAAGGGCAGGGCCTGCATCATCCAAAACTAAGAAATGACATATCAGTGGCTGCCTGGACAGTTCCCGTTTTCTCTCCATACGTTATTCCATCAATCTTCAGCCTTTTGGTCCCGTTTCTCTGACAGACATTGATTGTAGAGCTGGAATTATGAAGGACTCGACTACCCTTTCTTGGCAGAGCTAGGCTGTCAACTTACCTGCTTCCAAGTTTTGTCCTGTTTGGACAGCATTCTGTCTACACTTGAAGCAAGGGATTTTTCCTACCAAGAGATAGGCTTGCCACTGATTCAACCATCTCCAATTGGAGATTCTTCGATGCTCATCTTCTGCTTGAGTAGAATAGGGGGTGCTGTCAGGAGCAGACATGTCTCAATATCAAAAAAAATTTCTAAGTTAAGAGAACATCTCAGACTATTAAGGCAGGTCAAAAAAAATAACTTCATAAATGTCTGCTTCTTAGTTTTCAGTGTGTCCCATAAGTTTGAGTATGTTGTTCCTTCATTTTCACTGAATTCTAAAAAGACTTTAATTTGTTCTTCTTCTTCTTCTTATTATTATTATTATTATTATTATTATTGTTATTATTATTATTATTATTATTATTATTATTATTTCTTCCCTGGCCCACAGGCCATTGAGTAGTGAGTTGTTCAGTCTCCATGAGTTTGCAGGGTTTCTGTTGTTCCTGTTGTTCTTGAAGTCTAGCTTTATTTCATGATAGTCTGATAAATTACAAGGGCTAATTTCAATTTTCTTGTATCTGTTGAGGCTTGCTTTATGACTGGCCATATAGTCGATTTTGTAGAAGGTTCCATGAGATGCTGAGAAGAAAATATATTCTTTTCTGTTTGGTTGAAATGTTCTATAGATATCATTTAGGTTCATTTGATTTATGACATCTACTAGTTTCATTCTTTCTCTGTGTGATTTCTGCATAATTGATTGATGGGGTAGTGTTAAGCATTCTAAATGTTAATTAATTTGTCCTGCTTGCTGTCTGTTACTTACATTGACTCTGACTCATTAAATAAAATGCTGAAGCCTGAGATTGGGCAAAGACAGAGAAAGGCAGGACTTCCTGAGATTAGAACAGGAAGCCTGTGCTTTAGACAGAAGATTAATTCCTTCGAGCCAGGAGCAGGAAGAAGGAGGACACATACCATAAGTTAGAAAAAAGAACCTCATTCCACATGGCCAGGAACATCGCCATAGCATGGAGAATAGCAGTCCAAGGGAACATATGTATATATGGGATCATATTTGGGTACTAGAATTACGAGCTAGCTTAGATGGGCTAGGATTGCACAATTCAGGCCAAGGCTTGTAAAAATCCATGTGGCCAATGTGTGCTCATTTATAATGTCTGCTTAAAGATTAAAGGCTGCCAAACAAATTAACAATAATCTAAATACTGGTTAAATAGTTTAATTAGCCATATATATTTTTAACACAAATATAAGGAAATATGCATATTTCCAAAGCATCAATATTATTGTGATGGCAAATCAATAGTAATTTCAAGTGATTTCACAAATAAAATCACTGTTTGTAATATTGAGTAGTCATAAATTAATAGTCATTTTGAAAAGGAGCTAAAGAATGATTATTAAGTCAAAATTTACTTTCTAATGCTGGGGATTGAAAGCATAGCCTCATGCATTCAGTATATTCTACCTACCACAAAGATTTACTCCTATCCACTCTTTCTTAATTTTCTTCCCTTCCATAAATTCATAGCATAACAAGATATTTCTCAATTTAGATGACAATGCAATATTTGCACTAGATGCTATTAATTTAATTATATTTTCATAATTAAAGAAAAATTTCACACTGTAAAATTATAAATTTTGAGATTAATATTTATTATTTTATTCTTCTGTAGATTGTTATAGTAATTATACACTAAATAATGTATTTGAAAAAATCTGTGCATAACTGTGGTGTATCTTTATTATTTAAATTTGCTACATTTCTTCAAAGGAACGAAGAAACTTCACCCTGACTATTTTTGTGGGTATAAAATAAGTAAGTTTCTTAGTTAAGGTTTCTATTACTGTGATAAAAGCAATATAGCCAAAGACAAGCTGGGGTGGAAAAAGTTTATTTTTTTCTAAAGTTCTATGTCACAGGTCACCACTGAAAGAAGTTCTGGATGGGATCCAAGGATTCTGGAGGAAAGGGCTGATGCAGAGGTCATGATAAATACCACTTACTTGCTTGCTCCCTAGAGCTAGCTCAGCCGACTTCTTAATATCATCCAGGAGTACCTATCAAGGTTTGTATGTTCCCACAATTAACTGGGCTATCCAAATCAATCTATAATTAAGGGAATATCCCAGAGGCTTGCCTATAGTCCAAACATATGGAGGTAACTTTTCACTTTTTGCCTTCTCAGATAACTAGTTTGTGTTAAATTAAAAAAAAAAAAGACAGATATATTTGAAGAAAACATGTCATTGAGTCTAAACACTGGTAAATTTATTCAAATTAGCAAAAGTTGTTGCTGTGGTTGAGATTAATTTTGTATCACCTTCAGGTCCCACCCAACACTGAAACTTCATCACCTAAATAGCATCACCTATGTAATCCCCTTGCTTTTACTTCTATGAGATTTTTTTTTAATTTAGTAGCATATTATGTTCCTTTGAATTCGTTAACCTTAACAAAACCCTTCATTACTGATAATGTTCTCTGTTCTTTCCTCAGTAGTACAAGTAAGTGAATTGTTGAATATATCATCAGATAAGTTGTGTGGAGAGATTGCTTTCAGCAGGGGACATGGAGAAGGCCATGAGGGATGGGAGTGTAAGGCATAGCTTGTGATTTCTAAGGAAGGAATATACTTTTCCACACTCAAATCACAAGTAGACACTATCTATTCATGTTCTGAGTTTTGTGGTTCTAAAATAAATTGCTGCTGTTGTTCTTAAATGACTTGATATTTTCAAATTCTATATATAATTTGAAATTTGCTGTTGTCTTGTCGGTTTTGATTTCATTCTTCCAAAGAACCTGGACATAACTCACTGTGCATGGCTCTGCTCCTCTCAAATCCATTCCTATGTAAATTCCTCAACAGCCCCTTTTATATCAATCCTTCCTTCAAATCCTGGGGTGTGAATTTCACATTTTCAAAGATAGATAGGACATAGCTTCTCTTCAAAGTTAGCTGAAATGCTGCTTACAATGATATAATAATATTCAGGATATTTAAGGATTCTAATTTTCCTTCATCTCTGGAAGCTATGTTGTAGAATTTGGTTATGTTCAATGACAACTTCTAAAATATATTCACACTATTATCTATTTTATATGTATTTATGAATACATATTTTTACATATGTATGTATGTATCTTTATATCTATCTATATCACCCTTCAATATATTTAAGTCTATGATATCCTTGTCTATTAATTTATCATCCATCAATAATAAAGAATCTTTAGTAATTTTGGTGCAGAAAATCTTTTGAACAATGCTAGCTGTTATAAAGAAAAAGTACATTTTAATCTATAACTAATAAAATGAAAATGCAATATTACTGAAAGAATAGAACTGTAAATAGCTGTATGAACTCTTTCTTCTTATACTTAAAGAAATATATGTTGGGATTGAAATCATTGCATTTTCCTCTACTACTAACATCATTATTGTTTTTGATTAACACAATTATCTAAATAATTTAATTATTACTAGTGTAAGAAAGTTAATAAAATATATTTATAAGTGTAAACTTAAGGTGAGTTAGATTAATAAATTATATTTATTGAATATCTAGGGGCTTTTGATACAGTTTCTTTTTTTTAATTTAAATACTTTATTTTTTTTTTCTTCAAGTTACATCTCAGTAACAAACCCCTCCCTATTCCCCCTTCCTATCCCGCCCTTCCACCCTCTTCCCCCCAGAAGTTTCCCCTTTCCGTCCAACAGATGGTTCCTTCTCTTATAACAGTAAGTATTATACAAAACAACAGATATAAATATGCCACATTTATGAGAGTTAAATGGCCCAGTATACCTTCCCCATGTCCAATTTATACATATTTGGCCCCTGACTTTAACATTCTACTATCTAACCATCTCCATGCGTTTAAAGGTCTATATGTGACTCAACATTCATACTAACTTGCAACACAGTTTTAAGAGTATCTTCTTAGATCTATAACACCCTCTTGATTCCTAAACAACTCAAAATTTAACTATGAGACTCTAGCTGTCTATTCTTCAACCACCTCAGAGACCTGAGACAGTTTCTTAATACGGGGCATGAAGATCAACTTGGCTGTGGGCAAATGGCGTAGCAGCATATGGACTAAAAACAAGGTTTATGGCCTGGCATTGATTTCAGCTGCTAATAGCCTTATGAAGTGGATGGAACTCAGATTAGGCTGAAGCCAGGTGAAACAAGCAGAGACCCTGTTTAAGGAGGAAGTAGGTGGAGCATGAAAGTTACCATCTAGAGAGTTCCCACGCTAAAGGTGAAATGCAAGGCAGTTTGTATCATCTGATGGAGAAAATGATGGTGAACTGAAAAGCTGATCTCAGGCTGAAAATTTACAGCCACCTCTCCCTGAGGCAGGAAAGAGGCTGGGGAGCAGAGAAGGCCTCAGCAATACAGCAAAAGGCCAAGGACTAAACCCCGTGGCACAGCTTTTGCCTAAAGGGGTTCGACCAGTTCAAACAGTGCCTTGAATGGAACTGTGGCTAGCCTAGAAGACGGAGGCAGAGCAGCTGAGTGGCTAATACAAACTGAATAAGTTGGCAAAACTCAAGACTCATTTAAGGTGAAGCTTCCATAGCCAATTTACTCTAGAGGACTTAAATCTGAGATATTCTTGAAGAAAGTGCATTGACTAAGTGCCTTAAAGGATCTACTCCTGAGGTGTTCCTGACAACGGAGGGCCTTCCCCAGAGACTGTACTCCTGACAGCTGAGGACCTGCCCTAAAGACTGTGTTGCTGAAAGCTGAGGACCTGTCCCAGAGACTTATCCTTCTTAAAGTTAAGGATTAGTTGTTATAGTAAGCAATAGGTTTAGTTGTTAGGTAACAGGGGTTATAGTCATTCATTAGCTAGTAGTTAGGTAATAGATTATATTTGTTATAAGTGCATATTATTATTAATAAATATATACTGGATAATTAAAAATAATGTTCAGTAAACAATAAATTATTTTAATTACATAATGAAACCTAAAAGCTTAGAATTTCTCAGATATTTATATTCTAATCAATTATTAATTTATTGTTAATTTTAATGAACTTATTAATAAAACACAATAAAATCAGATAAACACTTAGAAATTAACATTGTTTTCAGTAGTAAATATATTTAAAAGGTATAAAATGGTGCACAAACAATTATCTTTGAAAGCATATGCATAAATGCAGTGAATTTGTCATTCTTGGAGCAAGTTTCACTGCCAGACCTTTGAATTTGCAATCATCTAAAAAAGTACATCCAGCTCAATATAATAACTCACATTTTAAAAAAATAACTTGTTATTTATTTTGTCACTTCTGTCATTGTACTGTATTTATGTCAGCTTAATAATATCAAAAATTATGTCAACTAGCAATCATTCTTTTATTCATAAATTGCTTTTGAATTATATTACTGAAGTATTAAATATAATTAGGTCTTGTAGTTTAGGCAAAGGTCAACTTCAGAACATGTCAATTGATTGACAGTAGCTCAGAACACTTGCTCCCAGAGGATGACAAGGAAGCCAAGGACATAAGCTCAAATATCAAATATGGTTATATACTTTTTAACATCCTTGAGCATCTTTTAATGTATTAAAAAGAGAGAGACATAATGTCACATGGGAAGTATTGAGGTGAAAGAATCTTCAAATTGAGTGTCCTATTCAGTGAAAATTTGCACATAAACAGCTGCATTATTTGGCTCATCTGTTATATATATAAGCATTATGTTATACATATCAAAGAACTGAATCAGTACTTCTTAGCTCTCCACTATTATATTTGTAGTTCTTTGGCCTAGACTGTTTTTTTTTCCTAACTCACAGTTCTATAAGCCAACAATACATGAAGTTGGTATTTCTAGTCCTCTCATCAACAAACATGTTTTAAATCATTTTCCAGATACCTCAAATTAGTCTTCAAAAGAAATTGAATTACCTTTTCCAAGCTTTATAATCATCATCCTCCCTTGACAAATTTTCCTAATAGGAGAAAGGAATCAGTATCTTTTTTATTTTATATTCTTGCAAAAATATGGAGGATAAATTTATGTTCACTACACTTTATTCTGAAATCAGAACAATGGTAAAGTAATAAGGAAAATATTTGGAATATAACCATGGGACTGGTAGAGGTAGATGAAAGGATGGGGGATCTGAGTTGAGATAAGTGTATTAGTGGTAGATTTGGCCTTTAAAATGGTTGTAGGAAAAGAAAACTATTCATGCCATATCAAGCATATTTTTAATGACAAATATTTTGAGGCAACCAATCAGGACTATGAGTCAGACAATTTATTACTGCTTCCTCTAACAAAAACAATTGTTTTTGTAATCTTTCTGAGTTGTCAAAGTATTGTTTTAAATTCAAGAGGGGTATAAATAGCAAGTGTATCTCCTCAATTGTTTCTCTTCTACTCAGTGATTACTGATGCAGTACTCACTGATGCTTAATTCACTTAACACATTCAAGTGCCTGGGAAGACAACTGACTTAAAAGTAATGTGATTCTCCACATTTCCTACATCATCTCTGAAACTCAGCTATATCTTTCTTCTGCTACAAAAAGCAACATTTACAAGCACCTTATCCTCTACTTCACATAATGAGACATATTTGATTTAGCCAGAGAATGTCTCATTGGGAGACTCCAACTTATAGCATCTTATACTAATAATCATCTATATAGATCATAGATCTATATGAAACACATAGATCAATCTTGCACATCTGACCATTTTCCATTTAAACATATAATTGCAGTTGATGTTTCAATATAGTGGATAACACTTCGATGTAAAAGGAAACCCTCAAATGTGGTTAGCATGTACATGGTCATGTATGTGTATACATGGCTATTGTGTTTCTGAACACGTGAATGTGTGTAATATGTAGAGAGAAATGCGAGAAAATATCAACATAAAAGAAAAAGTTCAATCAATCCTGTACAATAAAAAAATATCTAGATGTATCACCATCCCTGATTTGAAGCTATACTATAGAGCAAAATAATAAAAACAGCATGGTACTGGTATAGAAACAGACCGGCTGATAAATGGAATCGAATTGAAGACCCAGAAATAAACCCACACACCTATGGTCACTTATTTGACAAAGAAGCCAAAACCATACAATGGGAAAAGAGACTTTCATTTACTTCTATAAGTACCATAAGGTAACCGATCTCATCCAATACTTTAAATCATTTCAATATAGTGTGTGTGTGTTTGATTTTATGTGCATCTATATCTATATGTAAGCCAGGATACATGTAATTTTGTCATCCAATCTGATAAAATATGAAGAAAGAACAAGATAGCATTTGTAACTAAGATTCTAAGTACAAAACAGAGTTTTCATAGGCTGACTGTGACATTGTTTATCTATAGACATGTCCACAAACATTGCAGATTATATATATGGAAAACAATTTGTGCTAGACCTCTCTGGTTTCATGATTAATTTAGAATCAACAACATGTATTTGTTTGATCTGATGCCATGTCATTTTAGGGAAAATCTACAAAAGCATTGCACATGACTTACCACAGCTAAATGCTTGTAAACTTGATACTTAGATTAATTATATATTTTAGAAGTAGTAACAACTCACTATAATTTGTTGTTGAAAATTGTTATATATTTACCAATCTAGACCTCTCTTTATGTAGTGTGAATGAAGTAATACATATTATTTGAATTCCCATGATGCATAATTTGGAATATGTTATAAATATATATGTCTGTAAAACACTATAAAATGAAGTAAAAACACAATTATTAAATCGAAAAAACTACTTTTTTGACTCCATGTTAGCTTTCAAGCTATTTTGCTTAATCATAGTTGGTTTCTAAAAAATGAAATTGACATTAAGTATTTTGCAAGTTCAAAGGGGTTGAGAATTTGTCTGAACTTGTCTTTCTAAAAAGAGCTAAATAGAATAGATTAGACTTGAATGGCTGGTTCTGAAAAAAAATGAAGATCACTAGGGCCAGTAGGAAACAGTAAAGGGCTTTGTGATCAATGCTGTCAGTTGAAAGATGTTTCATAGAATTTTAGCTTTTTTAGTACAAGGCAGAAGATAGAGGAAATAAGAACAAAATATTGTAAATGTTGAAATGATCACTTTATTTGATAAAATTTTCATAGATTTAACTGAGTCTCAGATACTGTTAAAAACGTTATTTTCTAGATATATTGTGAACACATAAACATATACATCTCTTTATGAATCTAACTATGAAATAAATTTATATAGGATGTACTATGAATGTAGCACACAGACATATGAAATATAGTAAAGGAAAATAGAAAGTAAAATTGTTATCAGCTCATTTTGATGTTCTCAGGAGACACTCAGATGAACACTGTTTGCATCCGGGCAGTCAAATAAATAATACAGTGTGTTCAAATATGATAAAGATCTCTTATTTGGAATTGTTGATAGTCTTAACATATGTATTTAACCTTAAGAACCATCACCTATATTGTGTCAGAGATTATAATTAGCATGAGTTCTCAAAAATGTTTAGATATATGGATGACCAATGCTCAATGATAGATGGTTGGTGGATAAAGGAATCATTCCTTCTTCATCATCTTCATCATCAGCTAAAGAAAGTATCAACAGTCTGACTGTGTAAACAACTGTCTGCTAGGGAAAATGTACTTGGATGAGGTGTTTGAAATTAGTCATCTTCCTTAATTTCATTTTTTGTGGGGGTCTCGCAGAGTGTTTTGAGAAGAGTAGGCTACTAATAACTTGTCAATTCCATTTTACACTTCCACACTTGAGAGGCTATGGTCTAGCGATTCATATCAATAGAATGGGATGAATAAACCAACTCTGAAAAGCTCAAGCTTTTTCTGTCTTTATTTTATTGTGGTTGATTTGCTCTGTTTTTCAAAGGATCCCGATTTGCTCAAGCATCCCTTCTTACCCCTTCTGGGAAGTGTACATCTGCTTCTGACATCTGTCTTCGATCTTCTTTTGTAAATTATGAAGTGATGCCAACTCTTTTTTATCAACAAATTACTCTTAGAAGCATTTAGAGACTATAATGATTCTTTGATTTCCTTTGATTCTTTATGAATTTGCAAAATTACTCAATGCTTATATTAGCTTTGTTTGTCCTTTCTCTTGCCATATTTAATATTTATAGCTGGCAAGCCCAGATGGCATACTTTGTTATATCCTGAAATGTGCCTATTTTTTCATCCCTTAATTACAGTAATATCAGCCTGTAATATCCTTTGCCTCCTTCTCTAGCTAGATTTCATATTTGCTATATTATTTATTGAGGAGACTATATTTTGATATTGAAAATATATAATGGCACTTTGCTAAGTGTGCCTTTAGTTGTCTACTTTGGACCTTTGATTTGTCTTTACTTTGTATTATAATTTCAATCTATTATAGATTTAAATGGGTTTTTTATATTTAAACACTTATTTATTAATTCAAGTTAAAATATCTGAATGTTGATATTTCTTTGCATTAAGAAAAAGGGAAATTATACAAGGAAAAACAAAACTGGAGTTTGTGGGAGCAGGGAGAGGTATTGCAAAATCTGTCTTAACCTTTATCAATGTGTTTAAATATAGTTCTTAAACTTTAGAAACTTTATAGAGAATATTGTGTGTTTTGTATTAATTTTATATCATAACAAATATATTGCATGAACCTATCTTTCAGACTTTGCAAATTTTGTTGCTTTTAAAAATACAAAAATTTCATATTAACACAGAATTATTTAAATAAAATAGCATTTACTTACTTTTGGTGTTCTTTGTTGCATCCTGGTCCTGATCCCATTTATGTTAAGGTAATAATGAAAAATTCCCAATACTTATTTTATTTGGAGCCCTTTAACAGACATACACACTTATCATGTCAAACTCTTTAAATCATTATTTTGTATAGCATATTTTCATGATATTTTTTCATTTCCAATTTAATATAAATTCTAATTTCAAGAATTAGTTCTGATTATGTTTGAATTCCTATACCAGAAACCACACAAATAACATAATATTTTACATGTCTCAATTTAGATTTTTTTTTCCTTATCATCTGGCATATTCTCTCAAAAACTCCTGGAGGGACAGACCTAGAAATAGACACTTCCACTCACATAACAGGTTTATTCTGGGCAAATAAGTCAAGACTTTCCCCTTGGATTAAACATCAAACAAGATTACATACATTCCTCAGCTATTACACCTGACAGTATCAGGCACCTTTTAAAAAGACATCTGTAGCAACACCACAGACTGCTTTTTCCACAGCTCTCTGAAAACCTGATACATTTCTAACGAAGATACTTAACCTTTTGTTTTTCATGTCTGTTTTACAACTTGATGTTGTTTTCTAATTTCAGCTTATAGAAAAGGGTAAACAGCATTTGGCATAATAGAACAAATTCTGGTAGTGGACTGAGGGCAGGTGGGGACAGGAGCAGCAAGGATCATGTGGGGAGGTTGGAGGGACAGAATGCAGAGACAGGCAGTTGAAATTTGGGGGCATTTGTAGGCATTATGGAAACCTAGCAGAGTGGAAAGTTCCTAGCATCTACAAAAGTGACTTTAATGATGACTCCTAATAATGGAGGGTATACAATCTGAACTGGGTAATATTTGTAGCCAGGGAAGGCTTCCAATGTCAGACTGGGTTGCATTCCATTAAGTTGTTGGCCCAGGGCATCCCATGAAGATCCCTAAACAACTCCTCAGTCTGATGCTATGGAAGAATATTGCTCTCTAAGAACTGATTATGGGGCCCCATTCCCAAGGACAACATGCACACAGCTCATTAAACATACAGAAGTAGTGTTGGTGTCTGAATGGAGCCTTCATTTAAATTCTAGTCTCTGGTAGGGAAGGTACTCTTTTGGCTACAGAAAGAAACCTGGATATCAACCCAGCACAGAGCCCTCTACTTACAATATACTCTAATGGTGAGGGCAACACTTACATATTTCATTGATCACAGAGAGGTTGAAGAGGTACCTATCTACATACGTCACTCCTACTCACTGTTGTTCATGGAATCAAAAGGTACTCTGAACACTACAGTACGGAAAAGTAACTATCAACGCAGCTAACCACTGTGATCTGTAATGTTGAACCACATGGAATATATGCTGGATCAATCTTTGCACAAACTCTGTTGCACTGATGAATTATTCTTTGGTTGGATTTAAGGCCTAATCTACAAGTTGCAAGGCATCCCTGTCACTGCTCAGGTGGTCTTGAACCTTAGACTGAATAGACCATGTGCCTAGGAGAAAACCAAATACTGGTGTTCTGCTACAGGACCACAGCAATAAGGTGGCACCTACTGCTTCATCCATAGAACAATACCTCAATCAGCTGGCATCTGAGAACCTTCCTCTTGCAGTACATGGGACTAAAGCAGAGACCCAAAACTGGATAATATGCAGAGAGGACAGATCTTGAAAGACTAATTCCTAGATATTATGTCTTCATCAGGCACCTCCTTTCTGGGCTCAGGATGCTATGTGGAAGAGGAGGTGGAAAGATTGTAAGATACAGAGGAAATGAATGTTTCCAAGGAGACATTACCTTCCAGACACGTTAGGTTTTTTAACTGTAGTTTATTAATTTATTTTGCTTTAGCCTATCATGTTAAAAAAGACACTTAAAAACTACTCATAAAATCTATATACCTTAAAGATCATTCTTGTCAAACATTCTTGTTCATCTGTCATACCATGTCTTGCAAAGTTCACTAGGTTTTTTGTTCTTACATTAGATTGGTTACAGCTTTAGTGAACCAATCTGGGAGCTTGGGACATGGAAGCATGGGATCTCAGAACAAGGATCACCATTCAAATAGCTCTGCATGTTTAGAATTATTATTCTGCATTATGTAGAATAAATGGAAATTTATATTACTTCCTAATACCATTTGTCACATATGTATTGCATTGTATGTCATATGACTATTTACATTAGTACTAATATACTTCTTAAAAAGCAGTTCAAAGGAAATACCCAAAGTGTGGAATTTTGAAGCATTTCTATGTTTGGTTAGATTGACGCTATCCCAGTAATGTCAAACATAACCTTACACTATAGCACATATTTTTAAATATATATTCTACAACTCTGGCATCTCTTAGAAAGGAGAATGGCATGTGCAAAATAGACTATTTGTGAAAAGTTGAAAAGTAGTGAAGAAATAAAAACTAAGAATATGTAGGTTTTATCTCATAGTGCTATTCTTTGGTGCCTACACCATAAAACATATATTATGAGTTTTCATATAACTGAAATTGTTAGCAGTTTCCATGAAATGTTTGATGGACCTGACTGTTAAAATCCTTATGCATGATTATGCTAGCTGATTTAAGTTACTGAGTCAAAGTAGATATATTCATATATAAATTAATCTAATTTTGTAGCATTAAAAATTATAGTGAAAATTTACTTTTTCCCTCCATAATTTTCAGGGAATGATCAAGCCTAAAAGGAGTATACATATTGTTTTCCTTCTTCATGACTCAGGCCAGTTTTTATTTTTGTTTTTGTTGGTTGTGGTGGTGTTTGTTTGTTTATTTGTTTTACTTTGTCTCATAATTATCAAAAATGCTCTTCCTATTCAGTATGGGAATGTCTTTCTCATAATGTATGATTAACTGAAGATTTGATCTATGATGTCAAAAGTAATTTGGAAAGAACTTAGTGAAAAAAAATTAAATACCTGAAAGTGTGATGAAGTAAAATAAGATCAGCCAGACAGTGCTAAAAATATATGCATTATACTCTTCCAAGCGTCTTCTTCCTCCCCTAAGTCATAGCACATCACCTATTTCCCAGATTCGCACTATCTCATTTCCTGATTAAATGTGATTGTTGCAAATTCTTTACTACTAAATTTCCATTTATACAACGTTTTAATATCAATAACAGTCTCACTATTTGCATGTATGTGAACCATAATCTTCTATCAGCATGACTTTATGTAATGACATATTCTTCAGCATAAAAATAAATTTATATTCCTTTAAAAAACATGTCAGTAAGATGGCAGTTTCCTAATTAGCTTTATGATGTTCTGAACTTGGTAGGAAGAAATGAGCTTTTACTGTTTCTTCTATTTTGCAGTTTTTTTCATGTTCTTACTTAATCCAGTCTCAAGTTAAAGCCACTTACAAAGTAGAACCTTTCATAATTTGTTAGCATTGATTATTTAAGGTGTTACTATGTAAGGTTAGTGGCCTTGTGCAAGAAAATGATGGGATAGGGAAAAATAAAAATACAGGGGAGATGATGTCAAAATTTACTACCAACTATGTAGTAAAATTATTCTTGGATTTCAATGTTTTAAATCATTTATTACATGATGATTTTATTCAATGAGTACTAACATGATGAACATACCTGCCACTTATCAAGTAAATAAAAGATGTTTTTATTCAATGAGTAAATGTGATGACCAACCTGCTCTATATCAAGTAAATCAGCACAAGATGTCTTAGTTTTTTAACGTTGGAAAATATGAATAGTTTTGCCTTTTTATAACAATGAAATAAATAAATGATCTTTATATTGTTCCACAATAAACTTTTGTTTTCATTGGAAATTCTTACCTGCCTTCTTTGTTATTATTCACCCCAGTCTTCGTATATTGCAAACAATCCATTTTTTCAATTGTACTTGATTAATAAACTGATAATGAACAGTAAAAACTTGAGAATATACATATTCAAAACCGTAAGTCTATTTTTACTTTCCAATAAGTCTTAATAGCATAGCAAGAATTATACTCCGACTGTTCCATTTGTAAGTCACTTTTCAGGTCTCAAAAACTATATAAACTCGACATTGAACCAGTGATTTTTATTGTGTTGCCACTGAATTAATATTATTAAAATAGACTCTATTTGCTTGAGAAGAGGAAGAAATTTCAGTTAAATCTTACTACTATCTATCATCTCTAACCCTGATTTTTTAACTAGATAAATTAAGTTAAATATAGTATATGAAAAAATATGGATAATTTAATCATTTAGCTCAACATTATTGTCGAGGATTTGTTAGGAACTCAATTTAAATACTGCATTTTATCTGTTCAAGCAATGGGAAAATTAAAGGAATTTAAAAATTTCCATTTCTTCAAGATGTATCTTTTGCATGCTATCATTCTGAGATATTGTCAGTAAATTTAACAAAACCCAAATACACTACAAATTATTTAAAGGGAACTTTCTGATGAAAAGTATTAATAAATATTATAATATATATTCTATTTTAGCATATAAATTAAGTGTCCATCCATTATTCGAGTATTAAAATTTTTAAAGTTAAAGGCTTCATGTTAGATTTATTTATATGTATGTCACAGAAGATATTCATATTACACAACATGCTGTTTCTGTTTTTCTTTTCATAAAATCATGTTTTACACATGTATTATTTAAAAACTTCTTTTTTCTGGTTTTTTGAGATAGGGTTTTCTTTGTATCCTTGGCTGTTTGGGACTCAATTTGTACCCAGGCTGGCCTTGAGCTAACAGACATCTGCCTGCCTCTGCCTCCCAAATGCTGGGATTAAAGGCATTCACCACCACATCCAATTTAAAAACTTAAATCAGAACAAATTTTCAAATAATGTAGAAAATACTTTTGTGATAATGCAATTATGCCATAGCAAAAATAAATTTCATATTTAACCCATACATTAACAAAATAAAACATGATAAATGCCTGACTTAAATGGGGCATAAAAATTAAGATGAAGTATATTTCTTAATTGCTAATATATTGCTTGACTATAGCAAATACTGCTGAAAACATGGATGTTGCAGGTATTCTACTATTTAGGCGTAGCACTTACATCTTCCTCTGTATACACATTTTAATTTTTGTTCAATGTACATCTAATCTATTCATGAAATGAATGAAGAGTAAAATCCCATAGCTTTCCATGAAAATTGATTAGAGTTAGGAAAGAAAGTATCTACAAATGCACACATACACACACACACACACACACACACACACACACACACACACACACAAATTCCAATGTAAGATATGATGATCATCAAGCAATAATTTAAAAAAATAATGTATATATATATATGTATTTTATTTGCATCTATTATTATTAAAATTAAAATATAGAGAATACTTGAATTTCTAGATCACAGTTTAATTTCTATTAATTTTATTATGTTCATGAACATGCAGTTGAGAAACAAATATGATATACTTTAGTAGTTTATAATGTTGACTAATTTTGTTAAATTTTGAACCTAGTTACAGTTAGGAATATGGCAAGAACCAATTGTCTCTCATGAATACTGTAATATATTGCATTAATGTTAAATAAATGTATAATATGCAAGTGGCAACATTTTTCTGATGACAATTTGAAATTTCAGAAGCATTGCTCTTGCATGTTGGATTCACATTGATATCTCTGTGACCTCCATTTTATTGCATATGTATCCTTAATTTTATAGCATAATTACAGTTTCAAAAAGTATGCTGTGATGCATGATGTCCCAACTTTACTCCTGTGACACAGTTCCAATATTTTCCTTTTTGCATTTCAAGCCAAAAAATGTATTCCAACAGATTATTTTAAATTTTAATTAATTCAAATACCGCTATAGCAAATGCTATTTACAAATTCTTTGGGAAAGTCTAGCTTCAATGTTAAAATGTCATTTCAGCTTTTATGCAAACTCTTTAGTTGTCACAGGCAACACAATGTGGCTCTTTACTCTTTGTAGAGCACAGAAGGCTTTAGAAGAGACAATTGTGAAAAAGAAAATCTAGATTCTAAAAATGTGATCAGGTAAATAAAAGACCCTCTAAATCCTTTATAATATGAAGTGTAAGATTTTAAATAACACTCACAATACTCCACAAATATTATTTGGCAACTACTAACATAACTTTGATTTGATTGAATTGAAAAACAAATACAGAATTTATGTAAACAGATATACTGCAATGAGGAGCATATTAAAATACTCATTTGTTTAATTTATTATTTATATACATATACATCATTGGCATTTACAAGAGAAATGGCTGCACAATTACTGAGCATTTTCTTTTCTAAACTTCAGTAATTAGCATATGTATGTGAAAGCTGGCATGAATGTTCTCTTGCATTTGTGAGGTCAGAGGACCACTTGTGGGGGTTGGTCCTTTCCTTCCATTCTGCAGGTCCTGGAAATTAAAAGCAGATTGTCATACCTGATGGCAAGTGCTTATTTCCTCTTCCTCTAAGATAATTCTTTTAAACATATTTTTAAAGGCTACATTAAAATAGTTTTCAGGTGATCAATTCACAAATTTATTTTGGTTTTTAATAATTTACCTCTATCAAATTCTTCACTTGAAGTTGAGAAAATTAATTGCTACTGTAGGAATTGTTTGAAATTTAATTCATGAGTGTTTTTAAAAATATTTAAAATTGTTCCTGGCATTAAATACATAATAGATGCTATTACTTATGGTAATAGAAATAAACATTTTACAATATATACTTGAGAACTGCTAATTAAAATATTTTCATTGAAATATAAACTTAATTGTTTTAAAAGTGAAATTTAAATGAAGACCTTTATAAGAAAGTATTTAATATGAAAACTAGATTTGATTTTAGGGTACTATTCAGTAAATATGTCAAACAATAAGCAATATTATATGTATATTCCATTATAACACTAAAACTGTGCATGTTTAATTAAACTATTTCAGCATAAACTATAACCATATTGTACATGTCCTGTCTATTGACTGCTACATTAAAAAAATAATAGGTCCACTTTCACAACTTTCCTTTCTTTTATTCTCAAATGAAGAAGTTAACCTACAAGAATAAAACATATTACCATTTAGTAATATAATTTACCATGATTTTTTTTTAAAAGACAAAGTGATGTTTCTGTTCTACACTGGATATTTGTTCTTTGCATAAAACTGAACTATGAACTATTTGTCTGGCCAAAAAAAATAGTCAAATATATGCTCCATATCTCTTCAGTTCCATTTACTATAGAACTGTATAACATTGCAACAATGAAACCATGCATGTAACAGGTTTTCATTGACCTTGACTTAATTTGTGGGAAAAAAATATAATCACCTACATGTTTCTGTGCAGAGTTAATACAATGAACAGAAGCAATACCATCCGGGAGGAATTAGAATGCAGATTATATTAATCACTCTCTACATCCTCTCAACTTTGTGACACAGAATTGAAGGACAAAAATTAAGGCCATGGATTAACTCAGAAATAATGTGCTGAAAGTGGTAAAATGTTTTTTCAGAAAGTGATTATGTTTTAAGTCAAACTCCAATTTGACCACAGCTCACCAAGGAGAGAGAGAGAGAGAGAGAGAGAGAGAGAGAGGGAGAGAGAGAGAGAGAGAGGGAGGGAGGGAGGGAGGGGAAAGAGGCGAGTGAAGTGAGGAAGAAATCTTAGAAGCAAGGCTCTCTAAATATTTACTACTAATGTTAAGTACACTTCTGAGCTGATTTGGTTTCAGAAAAATAACATATTTAACACAAGTACATTTGCAGGACAAAGTAATTAAAATAAATATTTTATAACATTTTTTATTAATTCAAGTTACATCTCAATCACAGCCCCATCCACCTCCCCTCCTGGGCCCGCCCTCCCACCCTCTATTCCCTCTCCCATCTATCCTTCTCCTCCTATTTTATTTATTTTCCCTCTTATTCTGCCAGTATAACTTGCCTGAGATAGTTATATCAGCCAATAATTTGGTAGCTTAAGTGCCCATCATATGCATAAAATGCTTATTTTATGACTTAGTCATTTCTGCTGCTTCTTTACATACACTTGCAAAATAGGCTTTATTTTTTTATATTTACTATCACTAATTTTTATAAGATATCACAGCTTGACAATACCTTAAATTATCTTATTCAAATCATCTGTCGTATTTTCTTTCTGGGTCACTTTTTGCATTTGATAATTGTCAATTTAGATGAAATGATAATACAGTCACTCCATAGGGACCTCAAAAACTTTAGTATTTGGAGACACTGGTAATCGAGTATACATTTAAATATCAAAATTTCCCAATTTTATTTAATTTTATGATTAATTAACACTGAAGTATGTAAGTCACCTAATGTAATGCTCTGCAAATATTCTTTTTTTAAACATTTACTTGTTAATTCAAGTTACATCTCCATCACAGTCCCCTCCCTCTAACCCCTCCTGTTCCCACCTTCCCACCTTCTACCCCCTCTCCCACGTATTCTACTCCTTCAGTGTGGGGTGCCTCCACGTATCAGCCCCCCTCAGCTCATCATTCACATGAGGGCTAAGAGCTTCCTCTTGCACAGGGGACATACATGGCAGTTCCACTAGGGTGAAGTGTCCACTAACAGGAAACAAAGTCTATGTTCTTGTTCTTTTGGGTTTATTGATTGTAGGATGGTTATCCTGTTCTGACTGGCTTAATTCCAGTTATAAGTGAATATAACTAGATGTGTAGATACACATCTGGGTCTGAGTTAGCTAACTCATGATGAGCTTTACTAGTTCCATCCATTTGTTTGCAAATTGCATGATATCCTGGTTTCTGATAGGTGACTCAAAAGATAGTACCTGTGTGCTGGGTTTGGTGGCTCATGTCTTTAATCCTAGCACTTGGGAGCCAGAGGCAGTCGGATCTCTGGGTGTTCAAGTTCCAACCCAGCCTGGTTTACAAAGCAAGTCCTGACAGCCAGGACAGAAAAACCCTGTCTTAAAAACAAAACAAAGCAAAACAAAACAAAACAAACAACAACAAAACACACACAAAAAAAGAAAAAAAAAAGATAGTTCATACTGGCAAGGTTGTGGAGAAAGGGGGACACTCCTTCATTCCTGGCATTCCTGGTGGGAGTGCAAACTTGCACAACCACTATGGAAATCAGTCTGCCATATCTTAGAAAATTTGGAAGAGCAAGACCCAGCCATTTCACTCATGGGCACATAGCCAAAAGATTCCTCACCAAGCCACAAATTCATCTCCTCAACTATGTTCATAGCAGTTTTATTTCTAATAGCTAGAAACAGGAAACAATCAAGATGTACTTCAACCAAAGAATGGATAAAACAAAACAACAACAACAACAACAACAACAACAACAACAACAAAAACCTGGTATATTTACACAATGGAATACTATTCATGTATCTGCAAATATTCTTTTTTTTTCTTTTCTTTTTTTATTGCTTTTTTTCCTTTATTTTTTATTTCTTCAAGTTACATCTCAATCGCAGTCCCCTCCCTATTCCCCCTCCAGTCCCACCCTCCCACCCTCAACCCCCCATCCTCTTCCCTTTTTTTTTGTTCTTTTAAGTTTAAGGTATATCTTATTTCCCCCAATAGTTTCTCCTTTCAGTCCAACAAATGGCAACGTAAGTCCTATATTCTTCTCTTTTAGAAACTAACATGTTTCTTTTTTCTCTGAACAAAATCTAATCATAAATACATAATTGAAATTTCAAGAAATTTCTGTTCCTACTTTTTTTTGGTTTTTTGAAATAGGTATTTGTGTGTGTGTGTGTGTGTGTGTGTGTGTGTGTGTGTGTGTGTGTATTCATGGTTGTCCTGGACTTTCTAGACTAGGCTGGCCTCATATTCACAGATATCCACCTGTGCCTGCCTCTTATGTGCTGTTATGAAAGGTTTGCACTACCACATCCAGCTCCTACTCTTAACACTTGCTATCTCTTGTCTTCTCTGCTCTAAATTTCCTCCTATCCTTCCTCCTCTTTCTCTCTCTACAACCCTTTCTTCTTGTCCCTGTATTTGTTTATTTTTCTCACAAATCTTTCATTTACAGTTTATTACAAGAAGATTCTCATTCTGTACTCAATAACTTTGATTATTCAATTTTCTATTATATAGATATGGAGCATAATTTTTATATTTCTGTATGTAAAAATATAACCTTAATATGATAAAAATCATAGCAGCATAAAAATAAATCTGACAAAAGATTATTTAAATTATTATCATTATGTATTTTCTATTTCATTTCAAGGCAACAATATTGCATAAATTATTCACACATGCCCAGTAAATAACTGCATTATTACCTGCTGATATAGCCATTGCTAGAAGATTGCAAGAACAAAACTTAAAGAAGTCAAAACATTTATATAATTCTGAATAGCTAAGATGTATTTGGTGTTGAGAGAGTAGCTCGAAAGTCAGGCATGTTGTATGAACTTTTCTTGAGGAGATCAACATATTTGTTTTCACCCAAGATAAGTCAGTAAAGAAAAATGAAGAAATGTTTCCACTGAAGTCTACTATATTGAAAAAAAATTTCCTTGTGGTTATAACAAGGGTTTGAGATGAGAGTTATGTAGAGGTTTATGAACAGTCTACGGGTAGCTAGTGAAGACAGAAATACATACATCATTGACCAAAACAGACACTTTTTACAGTCTATGTATCCTTTAAAGGGATGTGATAAAATGATGCTCTACTCCAAGCCTAAACCTCAGCTGTAGACAAAGAGGTTGTGCCTTGCCAAGAACAGAGATTTACAACACAACGTTATGCCAAAGCTTTAATATGCACAATAGTATACAGAAACACACATATAGATGATCTATCAGAGGTTAATAAAAATTATTTTATGTGTATGGTTGTTTTGCTTTCATATGTGATTATACACTATGCATGTACAGTGCCCATAGTGGTCATCAGTGGGTGCTGGATCCTTAGTATTGGAGTTACAGATGGTTGTGTGTCAACATGGTTGCTGGTGGTCAAACTTGGGTCCTCTGGAAGAGTAGCCAGTACTCTCAACTTTTGATCCAATAGTGCTGATATTTTTAAATAAACTATTAGTTAGATTATTAACTCTTGTGAAACTAGAAATGTTTATAACTCAATTATTCTTATCTGTGTGCAATGTGTGGTCATTTCTAACAATATCGTTGCTAGGTGATATCATCATCTAGACCCAGTAATGCAGTTTCGATTCACTGTGGTTTAGCCATCAGTGTCAATTTATTTGTTTGATATTCAAATGTGTTATGCTTATCTTGAAATGCTATTTTTATATTTCCCGAATAGCCAGTTCTGAATATGGCTTCATATTCCCATACTTAAGAATTGAGTCTCCATTATGTCCTTTGAAATGAATAATTTATATTATTCAAAACTCTAGTCATAAAAATGAAAGAATATATTCAAAAATTTTTAGATTTACATGTAATATTATATTTTACTATGTGTGTGTGTGTGTGTGTAAAGAGAGAGAGAAATGTTTTATGACATGGAAAGAAGGAAAATAAAAGACAGCATTGTCTTTAATTTATGTAACAAAAACTAAGACAGAATCAATACTGAAGTCATACTCAGTATCTGTAAATACAGAGAGTAATAACTCTTTTGCCACTTTCACTGCATTTTGAAGTCTATAATATCTTGGGTTTCAACTGAAAAGCTGAGATAATTTTAAAAATTCTGTTCTCATATCATCTGATGTTAACCTTGGGGCTCTAATCTGTTCTTTCTATGTGAATTCTTTGCTATCCTTTTATAGTATGATATATCTTATGCAATACTATGTTTGATATATCATACTATAAAAGGTCATTAAGAATTTGTCTGATGCAGTGATCTGTTATGTATTCTAAATGTTAATTGCTCCCAGAGACCTGCTTGCTGTTTATTACTTTGCATGCTAACCATTGTCATGAATTGTTTGAATAACTTCCAAGGCCTGTGATTGAGTAGAGAGAAAGATAGGTAGGACAAAGTTTTAGGCTTCTAGGGCAGACAGAGAGGATCTAACTGAGAAGAAGCCAGGAAGAGGAAGGAGGATAAACCCCATGAGTTTGAGAAAAGAACCTCATTCAGTGTGTCCTGGAACATCAGCATAACATGGAGAGTAAGAGCCCACAAGACATATGTATATATGGGATAATATTTGCGAAATATAATTAAGATCTATCTTTTTTAAATTAATTTTTTTCTTCAAGTTATATCTCAATCGCAATCCCCTCCCTACTCACCCCTCCAGTCCCATCCTCCCACCCTCTTCTGCCTCAAACCACCCATCCTCATCCTTTTTTTTTTTAAGTTTAAGATATATTTTTCCCCTAACAGCTCCCACTTTCAGTTAAATAAATGGCTCTTTCACTTGTAATAATAAATACAATTCACAACAACAGAGGTAATTAGGCCACAATTATAAGAGTTATATGGCTTAGCATACATTCCCATTGTCCAGTCCATATGTATTTGGCACCTGACTTTAACATTCTACTATCTAACCATCTCCATGAGTTTAAAGTTCTATATCTAACTCAGTTTTCATACTAACTTGCATCACGATTGTAGAAACATCTTCTTAGATTCAGGGCACTTTCTTGATTCCTAAACAACTCAAAATTTAATTATGAGACTCTAGCTATCTAATCTTCAACCACTTCAGAGACCTGAGAGGGATAAATGTGTCTGATTATACAGGAAGTACAGGGCCTGCAGCTTCCAAAACTAAGAAATGACATACCAGTGGCTGCCTGGACAGTTCCCATTTTCTCTCCATATATTACAGCATCGATCTTCAGTCATTTGGCCCCGTTTCTCTGACAGACATTGGTTGTAGAGCAGGAATTAAGAAGGACTTACGTACCCTGTCATGGCAGAGCTAGGTTGTCGACTTACCTGCTTCCAATTTTTGTCCTTTTTGGACAGCATTCTGTCTACAGTTGGAGCAAGGGGCTTTTCCTACAAAGAGATAGGCTTGCGACTAATTCAATCATCTCCTACTAGAGATTCTTCGATGCTCATCTTCTACTTGGAGTAGAATAGGGGGTGCTGTCAGGAGTTGATATGTCTCGATATCAAAAAGATCAAGAGTTAAGCGAACATCTTTGAATGCCATATTCTGCAGATCTCTTGAGGTTTTTGAAGAGGCCCTATCTATCACTCATATTAGGACAAGCAAATGTTGCTTCTCTTAGCAACTTGATTTCTGATTAGCTTAGAAAATAACTATAGTAGACTGTCATAGCACCTAACAAAATGACAGGCTTGCAAGACAATTAGTTTACATTTCTTAATTTTCCTAAACAGTTTATAACAATTAGTAGCCAAAGGCTGAAACTTCACATTTAATTTTTTTTCTTTATCCCCTGAACCTTCCATCCTGCTTCTCTGGAATGGGTGTCCCTATATAACAGTCCCTCACCCCAGTTTATAGGTCATATGAGGGCCAGGAGCCTCCTCATACAATGGGGGTCTCCGAGGCAGTATCACCGGTGAAAGGCGTCTCATTGCCGGGGAGACAGAACTAAAAAACCAAACAAACAAATAAGCCGACAAAGAGATAAAAAAGAATAAAAAAATAAAAGATTAAAAAAAAAAGTTTATGTCCACGTTCCCTTTGGTGTGTTAGTTGTAGTATCGATACCCTCTACTATATAGCTAAAATCATACTATAAGTGAATAGATGCGATATTCATCCTTCTGAGTCTGGGTTAGCTCACTCAGAATGAGCTTTTCTAGTTCCATCCATTTGGCTGCAAATTGCATAATTTCATTGCTCCTGATAGCTGAATAATATTCCATTGTGTAAATGTACGACAGTTTTTTAATGCATTCTGCGGTTGAGGGACATCTGGGTTGTTTCCAGTTTCTAGCTATTACAAATAAGGCTGCTATGAACATAGATAAGGAAACGTCATTATGATTCTGTGAGGAGACATTTGGGTGTATACCCAGAAGTGGTATGGCTGGGTCCTGAGGCAAAGCGATTCCAAATTTCTAAGATATCGCCAGACTGACCTCCATAGTGGTTGCACAAGCCTTTACTCCCACCAGCAATGGGATAGGGTTCCCCTTTCTCCACACCCTCTCCCGCATGTGCTGTCATTTCAGCTTTTGATCTTAGCCATTCTGACAGGTGTGAGATGGAACCTCTGAGTTGTCTTGAGTTGCATTTCTCTGATGATTAAGGATATTGAGCATTTCTTGAAGTGTCTCTCAGCCATTAGGGATTCGTCCTTTGTGAATTCTCTATTTAGCTCTGACCCCCATTTTTTGATTGGATTATTTGGTTTCTTGGCATTTAGTTTCTTGAGTTCTTTGTAGATTTTCGATATTAGCTCTCTATCAGATGTGGGGTTGGTGAAGATTTTCTCCCAGTCTGTAGGCTGCCGTTTTGTTTGAATGACAGTGTCTTTTGCCTTACAGAAAGTTGTCACCTGTGCCAATGAGTTTGAGGGTTTTTCCCACTTTTTCTTCTAGTATATTTAGGGTGATGGGCCTTATGTTAAGGTCTTTGATCCACTTGGATTTAAGTTTTGTACAAGGTGATAAGTATGGGTCTAATTTCATTCTTTTACAAGTGGACATCCAGTTTGACCAGCACCATTTGTTGAAGATGCTGTCCTTCTTCCATCGTGCCGTTTTGGCTTCTTTGACAAAATAGACAGACACTTAGCCAAATTAACTAAAGGACAGAGGGGAAAAAAACCCAAATCAACAAGATCAAAAATGAAAAGGGAGAAATAACAACAGACATTGATGAATCCAGAAAATATTTAGGTCCTACTTTAAAACTTTATACTCCACCCCATTTGAGAACTTAAGCGAAATGGACAATTTTCTCGATAGGGTCCACCTACCGAAGCTAAATCAAGATCAGATTAACAGATTAAACAGCCCTATAACTCCTAAGGAAATAGAAAGAGTCATTAAAAATCTCCCAACCAAACAAAGCCCAGGGCCAGATGGCCTTAGCACAGAATTCTACCGGACCTTCAAAGAGGAGCTAACATCAATATTCTTCATACTCTTTCACCAAATAGAATCAGAATGAACATTGCCAAACTCATTCTATGAGGCCACAGTCATCCTGATTCCTAAACCACACAAAGACCCAACAAAGAAAGAGAACTTCTGACCAATCTCCCTCATGAGCATAGATGAAAAAATACTTAATAAAATACTAGCAAACCGAATTCAAGAACACATCAAAAGTATCATACACCATGATCAAGTAGGCTTCATCCCAGGAATGCAGGGATGGTTCAATATACGAAAGTCTATCAACGCAATTCACCATAAAAACAAGACGAAGGAAGAAAAACACATGACAATCTCGTTAGATATAGAAAAAGCATTTGACAAAATCCAACACCCCTTCATGCTAAAAGTTCTGGAGAGAACGGGCATACAAGGACCATACCTAGAAATAATAAAGGCAATTTACAGCAAGCCAGTGGCCAACATCAAATTAAATGGTGAGAAGCTTGAAGCATTTCCTCTAAACTCAGGGACAAGACAAGGATGTTCACTTTCACCATATCTCTTCAATAAAGTACTTGAAGTTCTTGCTAGAGCAGTAAGACAACTAAAGGAGATCAAAGAGTTAAACATTGGAAACGAAGAAGTCAAATTATCCCTATTTGCAGACGATATGATAGAATACATAAGCTACCCTAAAAATTCCACCAGAGAACTCTTACAGCTGATAAACAGCTTCAGCAAGGTGGCTGGATACAAAATTAATTCAAAAAAATCAGAAGCCCTTCTTTATACAACAAACAAATGGGCTGAGAAAGAAATAAGGGAAACAACCCCCTTCACAATAGCCACAAACAAGGTAAAATACGTGGGGGCAACTCTAACAAAGCAAGTAAAGGACCTATACAACAAGAACTTCAAGCCCTTGTAGAAAGAAATGGCAGAGGCCTTTAGAAGTTGGAAAGATCTCCCATGCTCGTGGATATGTAGGATCAACATAATAAAAATGGCTATCCTACCAAAAGCAATATATAGATTGAATGCCATTCCTATCAAAATATCAACACAATTCTTTATAGACTTGGAAAGAGCTACTCTCAATTTCATATGGAACAACAAAAAGCCCAGAATAGCTAAATCAATCCTTTACAATAAAAAAACATCTGGAGGTATCACCATCCCAGATTTCAAGCTGTACTACAGAGCAATAGTAGTAAAAAACAGCATGGTATTGGTATAGAAACAGATCAGTAGATCAATGGAATTGAACTGAAGATCCAGAAATAGACCCACACACTTATGGCCCCCTAGTTTTTGACAAGAGCTATCTTAGATGGGCTAAGATAGCATAATCCAGGCTGAGGCTTGATAAAATCCATCAAGTGTCTGTGTGTCATTATTTATGATGGCTCACTTAGGATTAGTACCACCGAATAATTAAATATAGCCTAAATACTGATAAATAATTTAACTCTTTACTTTTACATTTCTCGTTAAAAAGGACTGAAACAGCATAGAAGATTAATGTTAACAGTCCACTCATAAAAGCAGTGTATTGTTAGTTAAATTATTTCATAAATTAATTTCTAATAATATAATATGATGTGGTGTTAATAAAACTTTGTGAAGTAAATATTTTCCAAGATCTATAAAAATTTATTTTAGTGGGGTTTTATTCAGAAATCACCAAGGGTAAAAATGGAAGACAAGACAAAATCTTCTGTGATTGTGAAAATTTTAATGGAGTTTATAGTTGTACAATAAGGTAGTCAATTAGTAACACATATTCTTATTTTTTAAAAAAGCTACAAACACATCATTGGTAAATAATGTCCCATTTTGTTCCCAATCAAAACACATTCTTTAATTTGTTTACTTCAATTTGTTTAAAATGTCAGTGAGTATTTTATCATTTTTCTTAAAATTAATCTAAGTCCCACAAGAAAAGTTCTCATATATTCCTTTTTTTGATTATTTTTCTTAATTCACTTCTGTTTAGGATGCTCTTGAGGTCTCAAAGTTCCCTGAGGGGAAATTCTAAGTACAAAGTTAGATGTACAATGACTGATTTTTGAGTGAATCAAGATGACATAATAATTCACTATGACATGGACATATATAATATATTCATTCTGAAGCTCTGAGTTTCCTTCCTTAGGCTACCCTCCTGATAAGTGTCTTCAATGTCCTTAAACATTTAATATTGCAAACAAATATTATTCGCCACTTTTCATTTTTAGTCTCCCTGATTTTAGTTACTTTGATTAACATTATTTAATTACAAACAAGCTCTCCAAATATTTGAGTCATGGAAATCTTCAAAAACAAAAACAAAAAATAAAAAACCCATGTACTGAAAAAGCAATTCTGAGGCCAAATTTCTCAGTAAAGAGTTCTGTTTAATTTTGTGGTAATTACAATTCATGTTATTATATGACATCTGAATAGATAAAACTGCTATTCCTCATCAGTATCAGCAAGTTAATGAGTTTTCCCATAATTATATTCTGTAAATTATCTTGACAAAGAAATTCATACTATCTAAAAGTTCTTTACTGATTTCTAAATTGAAAAGTATAGGGTGTATAAAGGCTCTAGAGCTACTGAGATGAAAATTACTCTAAACTACAGTCAAGAATTACTTCGTTTCTATATTTGGATGTTTAAAGATTTCAAAGATTTAATAGAACACATATAATCTTCTATTCACTGAAACTAATAATTTTTGAAATATTTTTTAATTTGAATATTATATAAATGCTACAAATTAATAATACATACAACAAAATTCACCAGACCAAAAGGGTACAACTCAATGAACTTCTAGGTGGTTAGATTATGTGAAATATGATTTGGTTTTCAAAGGTTATAAGAACAGATTTAACCTTAAATTAATAGGTTACATAATCTATACCCAAATGGTAACAAGATAAAACATTAGAAACTCAAGAAAAAGCATGGTATGGTAGTAAACTAGTCTCAAGAAAAAAAATGAATACTTAATGTGATTTCTGCAATTAAGTATATGTATATTTATTAAGTTTACAAAAGAAGAGAATGCAGAGTTAATATCTCCAAATTTATTTTATCCTTTATTATCATGCAAAACATATTATTATATAACAGTACCTTTCTCTTACAAAATAAATTCAGAAAAATTAAGTATTTGTATTAAAATAAGGGTTTTTTCTAAGGGATATATTCTTGCTGGTACGTGAGCATCAAGACAACATCACCATGGTGATGTACTGTCTTGACGAATCATCTCAGAGATATCGTAGTGTTGATAGTTTGTGACTATCATATACATCATCATAGTCATCAGGGTGCTTTATTAACCTCATATATCACCCAAATGCTAGGCCCTTTGTGTCATTGAGTTTTTCAGTAAAATAATGATTTCAAAAGTCATCTCTTTTGAAGAAATTCTTTGTAATAATCCTAAAAATTTATATATATGATATCAACATTTCCTATATTTCTATGCACAAACTAGCAAGCCAGAAACAATGTATATTGTATTTAAGAGACAGACAGAACTTTTTACTAAGCCATTTAGGAGGCTTTCATTATGACATTCTTCCAAATTGATTAACGTTGTTTCAAGTTTTTAAATGTAAATATTACATTTAAATGTAAAAATCATCTCAACCAATAGCATGGTTATTTGTCTTTGTCTACTTATATGTTGAAAAAGAATCTATCAGAAATTAGATTGTTTTAAGGAAGTGAATTAATGTGTTGCCTTAAACAAATCAACACATTTATTTCAATATTGTAATGACGTCAGTGTTTACCAGCAACTTTTAGAATGTTTTTCATCCTTTGGTTACAACCTTTATTTCCACGATCAAAAGTATAACCCCAAGGAAATGTAGACTGCTTATCAAGGGAAGACAAGAGAAAGGATAAGCATAATGACAGGGTCTTTAGAAAACAGTCCAGAATTTTATACTGCAAGCAATTGTCCGTATGACACAATATAAAGCTATGAGATACAAAATTTCTTAAATATTTTAGATTTTCTATCACTTATATGTAATAATTTCTATCACTTATTTGTAATAATTCTTCAAATACATATTAAGTAAAATTACCAGTAATATTTAATGTAGAAGAGTGTCACCTTATAATATTATATTATGACAAATCATATATTGATTGGTTATATAACCAATAATAATATATATAATATATATATAAATATATAAATAATATATTAGTATATAATAAACAATTATATGTTGTTTAATATATATGTAGTCAGTTAAATTTTCACCTAATTGAAGTCTTTATTTTATAACATGCAGCAAAAATAAAGCATCATTTAATGCCATAGTTTCACAAGTAATTAACAATAGTCAAATATTTCTGTATTTCTCTCAGTATTTCCCACTTCACTGATAAGTTTACAATTATATCACTATGATATTTAACATTAATCGATTAAAAATTTAGTCTTTGGTTTTCTAGAATACAATTTTAGGAGTCATTGATATTTTGTTCTGAATGGTGCAATGATTTACTGACAATTTGGTGTTAGACAAAATCTGACTCTTATTTTCTACTTCAATTGATGCAATGTTTCCATAATTAACTTTTTCTTTAATTTATCCAAATTTCTTGCCCCTTTTAACAGATACAGTCTTAAAATACATTGTTAAAAATTAAAGCTTTCAAGTTATGCTTTTACATGAATGAATTAATGATTAATGCATCGAATCCAGTGAACACACATGAAAGCACAATTTTCCTGCACAGAGGCCAAGTCTATATCACTTATTTTTAATTTTTACCTTGAACTTCATATTTTTGTTTCACTTATACAACCTAATAATTCCAGTGTTTCATAGTTGACATCAGCAAGACATTTGTTATGCACAACTGTGATTTCAAAATAGCTATAGATATATTTAATATATTATCATTAATCATGTAAATATACTATTCAATCAAATCTTACCAGAAAGTCAACTATATTGAATTAAAAATTTGATAAAGAAATCACACATTTACTTCACAAGACTTGGGAAAATCATGTGTTATTGACCTGGAAGGAATCTTTCTTTTTAAGGTTAGGTCTCATTTTGATGGATGGTGCTATGACAGTCCAGTGGAGCAAAGTCAAAAACAGTCTTCTTAGGTAAATAGAGGAAACTACAATAGTGACCATAAACATAGCATAAGTCTAATGCTACAATAGTGACATTAATAATTAGGGGGTAAATAAAAACTTTTAAATGGACACTAAACCACTCAAATTGGTTGGAAGTAATATTTGGTACTATAAACTTAACCAAGATCAAATATTTAGAGCAGTCATAGACCCTAAAGGAGAATCTGCTATTATCATTTTGCCAAATCAGTATCACATACAACTGACTTCTAAATACATACACTTCTATGAATAAACAAATCAACTCATGTTCACCCTCAAAGACACTACTTTTTTTCAGCAGATTGGGACAATTACAGTGTGACTATCACCATGAGAAAATGACAACTCCCAAAAAGCAGTGAATAAGAAACTATGGGCTGCTTAACACCAATTAGGACATACTGTTCAGCTATTAAAGCAGGACATGAAGGAACTTTGTAGAAGAGGAAGCATAAAGTTTGAACCAGAAGACCTAGAAGGCTGTGGTGAACTAGTCCCTTCTAGACAGGAAATAGATGGGGCCCTAACTAAATCTTTGTTGTTGTTGTTGTTGTTGTTTTACTTTATTTTTTATTTCTTCAAGTTACATCCTAATCGCAACCCCCTCCCTACTTCCCCCTCCAGTCCCACCCTTCCACCCTCAAACCCCCATCCTCTTCCCTTTTTTTTTTTTAAGTTTAAGGAATATCTTATTTCCCCCCAACAGCTCCCCCTTTCAGTCCAACAAATGGTTCTTTCTCTTATAATAATAAATACAATACAAAACAACAGAGGTAATTAGGACACAGTTATGAGGGTTATATGGCTTAATGTGTATTCCCAATGACCAGTCCATATGTATTTGGTACCTGATTTTAACATTCTACTATCTAACCATCTCCAAGAGTTTAAAGTTCTGTATCTAACTCAACATTCATACTAACTTGCAACACAATTTTAAAAGCATCTTCTTAGATCTATAACACTCTCTTGACTCCTAAACAACTCAAAATTTAATTATGACTCTAGCTATCTGTTCTTCAACCACCTCAGAGACCTGAGAGAGATAAATATATCTGATTTTATAGAAAGTAAAGGGCCTGCAGCTTCCAAAACTAAGAAATGACATACCAGTGGCTGCCTGGACAGTTCCCATTTTTTCTCCATACATTACAGCATCGATCTTCAGTCGTTTGTCCCCATTTCTCTGACAGACATTGATTGTAGAGCAGGGGTTATGAAGGACTTGCCTGCCCTGTCTTGGCAGAGCCAGGCTGTCGACTTAACTGCTTCCAGGTTTTGTCCTTTTTGGACAGCATTCTGTCTACAGTTGGAGCAAGGGGTTTTTCCTGCCAAGAGATAGGCTTGCGACTAATTCAATCATCTCCCACTGGAGATTCTTCGATGCTTATCTTCTACTTGGGGTAGAATAGGGTGTGCTGTCAGGAGTTGATATGTCTCTAAAAAAAAAAAAATCTAAAGTTAAGAAAACAGCTTCGAATGCCATATTCTGCAGATCTCTTGAGGTTTTTGAAGAGGCCCTATCTATCTCTTATATCATCAGAGAAATGCAACTCAAGACGACTCTGAGATTCCATCTCACACCTGTCAGAATGGCTAAGATCAACAGCTCAAATGATAGCACATGCTGGAGAGGGTGTGGAGAAAGGGGAACCCTACTCCATTGCTGGTGGGAGTGCAGGCTTGTGCAACCACTATGGAGGTCAGTATGGCAATATCTTAGAAAACTTGGAATACCTTTGCCTCAGGACCCAGCCATTCCACTTCTGGGTATACACCCAAATGTCTCCTCATGGAATCATAAGGAAGTTTCCTCATCTATGTTCATAGCAGCCTTATTTGTAATAGCTACAAACTGGAAACAACCCAGATGTCCCTCAACCAAAGAATGGGTTAAAAAAACTGTGGTACATTTACACAACGGAATATTATTCAGCTGTCAGGAACAATGAAATTATGCAATTTGCAGCCAAATGGATGGAACTAGAAAAGCTCATCCTGAGTAATCAAACCCAGACTCAAAAGGATGCACATGGCATCTATTCACTTATAGTAGGATTTTAGCTATATAGTACAGGATATCTGTACTACAACCAACACACCAAAGGGAACATGGACATAGACATTTTATTTTTTATTTTATTTTTATTTTTTCTATCTTTTATTCTTTTTTATCTGTTTGTCTGCTTATTTGTTTGTTTGTTTGTTTTTTTTTTTTTTTTAGTTCTCTCTCCTGGGCAATGAGACACTTTTCACTGGTGGTACTGCCTCATAGACCCCTAATGTATGAGGAGGCTCTTGGCCCTCATACTAACTCTGAACTGAGGTGAGGGACTGTTATATAGGGACACTCCACTCCAGAGAAATGGGATGGAAGGGTTAGGGGGTAAAGGGAAAAAATGAAATGTGAAGTTTCGGACTTTTGCTACTAATTGTAATAAACTGTTTAGGATAATTAAGAAATGCAAACTAATAGTCATGCAAAGCCTGTCATTGTGTCAGGTACTATGACAGTCTATTATAGTTATTTTCTAAGCTATTCAGAAATAAAGTTGCTAAGAGACAAGCAACATCTGCACCAATGAAATCTTAACAAACAACATGTTGCCTATACATGTCTTACCAAAGAACCAAAATGTGGACATTCTAGTGTGGTTAATATAAAGAATCACAAGGTCTTGTTTCTAGATGCAGAGCAGTAGACAACCATTGGTCACCAAGGGAAAAATAGCCTTCCCCCGCCCCCCCCCAAAAGTGAACATTCTGATAGTTTGCCTGTTCCCAACTGATCAGCACTAAACTCATAAACATATAAGTAAAATAACTCAAACAGAGTTGATTCAGTGTGTGTGTGTGTGTGTGTGTGTGTGTGTGTGTGTGTGTGTGTGTGT
>CAJQZJ010009649.1:12797283-12823350 GCA_907164525.1 Lophiomys imhausi | reverse complement strand
TGTGTGTGTGTGTGTGTGTGTGTGTGTGTGTGTGTGTGTGTGTGTGTAAAACATAGAGGGGAGAGGAGGGAGAGAATAATTATAGAAGAAAAAGAAATGAATTTGAGAAGTTGATGAGATAAAGGACACAGACGTAGTTGTAGGAGGGAGATGAAAAGGAGAAAATGATATAAATATAGCATTATAGAGAGAACCTCTTGTATCTGTATGGAAACATCCACCTGTCAATAAAAAGATTATGGCCTATTAGCTGAGGCAGAGAATAGGAGATAAGAGTTCCACTTGAAATACTGAACTATGAGATAGAGTCAGGTGTGGGGAGAGATTGACCTCAAAGTCTGAAGAAGTCAGATGCATGAAACTTAGGAAATGTAATTAGTCATGTGGAACACATTGAATAGAATAAATGAGGTATATAAATTACAATCTAATCAGGAAGCAAACCAAAGCTTATGTCCTAATCATTTATTCACAAATAAAAAAAGTCTCAGAGTCATTATTTCTAGTAGCTGGAGAGGGGGTAGAGAAAGATGTGGCTACATAGTACAGAGTATATCTGTGTATGAAATTTCAAAAATAAATTTATGAAATCAATACCTGGATCAGGGACTATCTCTGACTCGATTGCATACCTTTGGTTCTCTTTCCCCTAGCAGGCTGCTTTGTTTGGCCTCAGTGGGAGGGGATACATGTTGTACTGTTGCTACTTGATGTGCTAGGGGGAGTTGGTACCCAGGGGAGTCCTCTCCTTCTCTTCAGAGAAAAAGAGGGTTCCGTGGGGAAGGGAAAACATGCGGAGGGAGGGAGCTGTGATCAGGATGTAAAGTGAATAAATAAATAAGTTCATTAATAAGTATATTATAAATGAAATGAATGAAAACCAAGTATGAATGATAACTTTTTAAACAGTAAGTCAATTTTGTTGGAAATTGGTGTGTTAACTTTTTATTATCAAAATAATTTAATAACTGAAAATTCTATTAGCATTTACTTTATATTAAGGCAGTAAGTAAAAATCAGTTGATTTGTAAAATAATTAGTACCTACTATACAAAATTATAACCTTTATTATTTTGCTGTCAGAAAAAACTTTAATAAGACTAATAATTATTCCTGTTATCATCTGTGTTTCAGTATGAAAATGTTTACATTTTGATAGTGGGCAGCAAATATTTAAAGTTAGTTTTAAAAATTATTATCAGTATATTTTTCCATAAAATAGATCTAGAATTCTTTGATTTTACTTATTCTGCCAAAAAAGTAGGCTTATATTTATTTCATCACATGTATAGAATATAAATATCCATCATAAAATTCCACTCACAAACCAATATCTACTCTTCCATTCTTTGTGTAGATATGGTTTACTATTGATGAAATTAATCCAAATGGCAACAACTGTCGGTAACCTGAAATGCATTAGTCATTTGTATTGCACTCTAAATAATATGTACTATTTGGGTTTCAAAGGTTCTTTATTTTTTTTTTCAATATGCCATATTTTAATGAATACATGATTCTTTGACTTGGCATCACTTATAGGTTGGTTTTGAAATCTTTCAGTGATTATTGTACCAGGTGGCATGACTTCTGATCTATCCATTCCTTTGGGGTGACTCTGCCAACAGAGAACAGGTTCCATTCTATTCCAATTTGTGTGGCTGTATATGATCATGTAGAAATACAGAAGATGCCTCTACCTGCTAATATAGCATTTCCATATTTGTCACGGAAATTAGGTGTCCTCTTTTGGTGGCTCTGCCTTGCCATCACTTGCTGAATGCTTCGAACTTGGGAGACGGCTCAGTGCGTTTTTCGCCAAGGGGAACATCGCGGAGAAGATGGAACTGGGTGACTACAGTTGTTGCCTTGGCGCAAATTCTCCCCAACTTTCAGTATTTAGAGATGGTTTACTGTGTTTAGACTGTTAGTTGGCATTAATGAACACTGATTTTAGTTATTTTTTATAGTGTTAAATAATTCTCTCATGAGGTAAATTAAAGCACAACAAAATCTTAAAACCCACCAATTAAAATGCCTCCCAAAACAAATGTACATCAATCCAAGAACAAAGTGATATTCATAATAAATTTAACCTATGAAAATCATTGAGAGACTTCAACTGTTCAGGCCATCTTGAGATTAGACAACAATTACCTACAATGTGCCACCTGAATTAGGATGTAAGCAGAGAAGTCATAATTAGGGAAGAATGAAAGGATTCTCAAAATTACAGAGCTTTTATTACCAATGTCATTTAATGATTCTCTTTCATTTTGTTAAACACAATTCTGAAGAAGTTCTCTACCTATTATGTGAATTAGTTATAAAGATGGAAACTATTCATGGATGATTTCACCAACTTCAGTTATAAAATGGAGTGTGAAGGTACTGTTGTGTATGTACCACCACCTCTTTAATAAGCTTCTCAAATATTTATCTGCTTCACAGACTCAGTTCAGTATGATTTTGAAAGGTAATTATACACTGGAGCTCACAAATATCACTATGTATGCAATATTCAGCCAGCAATTCTACTTGGATTTTCAGAATTGTAGGAACATAAAAAAGAATGAATTTGCGACTAATTCAATCATCTCCCACTGGAGATTCCTCGATGCTCATCTTCTACTTGGAGGAGAATAGTGGGTGCTGTCAGGAGTTGATATGTCTTGATATAAAAAAATCTAAAGTTATGAAAACATCTTTGAATGCCATATTCTGCAGATCTCTTGAGGTTTTTGAAGAGGCCCTATTTATCTCTTATATTAGGGTAAGCAGATGTTGCTTGTCTCTTAGCAGCTTTATTTCTGATTAGCTTAGAAAGTAACTATAATAGGCTGTCATAGTACCTAACTGAATGACCGGCTTGCATAACCATTAGTTTGCATTTCTTAATTATCCTAAACAGTTTATGACAATTAGTAGTAAAAGGCCAAAACATCACATTTCATTTTTTTTCTTTACCTCCTAACCCTTCCATCCCATTTCTCTGGGGTGGGGTGTCCTTATATAACAGTCCCTCATCTCAGTTGAGAGGTTGTATGAGGGCCAAGAATAAGTTGCAAGTCTATCTCTTGGTAGGAAAAGCCCCTTGCCCCAACTGTAGACAGAATGCTGTCCAAAAAGGACAAAACCTGGAAGCAGGTAAGTCGACAGCCTAGCTCTGCCAAGACAGGGTAGGTAGTAAGTCCTTCATAACCCCTGTTCTACAATCAATGTCTGTCAGAGAAGTGGGGCCAAATGACTGAAGAGCGATGCTGTAATGTATGGAGAGAAAATGGGAACTGTCCAGGCAGCCACAGGTATGTCATTTCTTAGTTTGGGAAGCTGCAGGCCCTGTACTTCCTATAAAATCAGATATATTTATCCCTCTCAGGTCTCTGAGGTGGTTGAAGAACAGATATCTAGAGTCTCATAATTTAATTTTGAGTTGTTTATGAGTCAAGAGAGTGTTATAGATCTAAGAAGATACTTTTAAAATTGTGTTGCAAGTTAGTATGAATGTTGAGTCAGATATAGAACTTTAAACTCATGGAGATGTTTAGATAGTAGAATGTTAAGGTCAGGTACCAAATACATATGGACTGGACATTTGGAATGTACGTTAAGCCACATAACCCTCATAACTGTGGCCTAATTACCTCTGTTGTACTGTATTGTATTTGTTATTATAAGAGAAAGAGCCATTTGTTGGACTGAAAGGGGAAACTGTAGGGGGAAATAAGATATACCTTAAACTTAAAAGAAAAAAAAAAGGGAAGAGGATGGTGGGTTGAGGGTGGGAGGGTGGGACTGGAGGGGGAATAGGGAGGGGACTGCGATTGAGATGTAACTTGAAGAAATAAAAAATAAAGGAAAAAAAGAATGAATTTAAGTTATTTTTCTATTATTGTGTCTGAACATCATGTTTTAGTTTCATATTCGTCTGTCTTATATTAAAATATAAGTACACATAAATATGAGAATTTATTCACAAATATTGCTAATGTGTCTTACAAAGATACATATTTGAATGAATTTAACATCTTAATAATGCATACATGTGATAAATCTTAGTAAAGTGACAAACAAAACGTTTTAATTTTTATGGTTTCTGCTCCATTTGAAATTTATAAATATCTAAAAATTAAATACATTATTTGTGAGAATCTGAAGAACAGTGCTTCTGAAGGACACTTTCAGACCTTGCAAGAAAGCATTTATCATATATTGAGTGTGTGTTGTCTTACCAAGTCGTAAGTAAAATTCTTAAGTGCTGACAATTTATGTGTGGGCTTATCTGATAAAAAAGAAGCATGTGATAGAAAAAGTGAGTCAGAGAAAATAGAATGCACTTTGAAGGTACATATTAATAATTTTGCCATGGATGAGCAGCAAAGGATAATTGGAATCTTCTGAGAATACCAGGAAACTCTTGCCAGGAAGTTCTCAAAGCTGAAACAGTCAGTCATGGCTCTTTATTTCTGTATAAAGACTTTAAAGACATATCTTTTCTTATGTGGTCCTTGCATTTCTGGGATGTGCTTAACATCTGCCTTGGCAAAGTAGATGAGTAGACCTTCAGATGCTCTAAGGTGAGAGATTACCAATAAAATGGCTGAACTAAGTGCTAATATACGTGAAACTGTCATCAAAGGGGCAATCAAAGTCAGAAGTTATGAAGTGACAAAGAAGGTGCTTATGATGGTGACATCATATTAGAGGAATCATTGTACTCAAAGTCTAAAAATATGAAGCTTTAAATATAAATGTATAAATGTGAAAGCCAATGAATTTCATTTTATTCATAACTTTTATAGCAAATATGAAAGAATAAGCCTTAATAACTTACTTTAATATTTAAGTAATTCAAATTGTCAAATTTTTGTCTTAAGGATGGCTAGAGTTTCAGTTAACAAAGTATACAAATGTCATTGAGGTTGAGAATTATACCTTTTGAAATGTAGTTGTTTCTAAACATATTAATAGATTACCTGAAAAATATTTAAACAGAAAATTTTAAATTTTATCAGGCACTTTTACGTCTGACTAAAGGCAGTAAATAATGAGTTGAACAAAATTGAAATCGAAACATAGGTTGAACAAGAGAAAGGAACATTTATAATAAGAGGTATCAGCACATTCAAAGAGAACAGAAAATGAATCCTGAGATAGTTATTGAGTTGTATTTTAAAGAGATCACAAAACTATAACTTCCAAAACCAGAATTAGATACATACATGAGATAGTACATAAGGAAATCTAAAAGGAATTCCAACTTAGACGTTGAGGAAAGTACAAAACCCATCAGTTAACTAGGGGAGAGAAAAATAAGGCGAATAAAACTCTGTAAGTTTTATTTGGTGAAGCCAAAAGTAGGTTTATATTCCTGACTCTATACAGAGTAAAGAGCATCTTCCTCTCCTTCATGAGATTTATATTATGTTGTATAAAATTTATATTAACTTTAGAATTTTCACAATTACCAATTTGGAAAGTGGAATTGGGGAAACTTCAGAGGTATTTATTATTATTATTATTATTATTATTATTATTATTATTATTATTCAGAAGTAGTGGGGATTGAAGGATTGAAGGTAGGGTCCACAAGCTTGCCAATCACTCTAAGACATAACTCTCAATCCCTCTCTGATTCAAATCAGAGTATTAAGAAAATTACATAAAATATCTCAGAAATACATCTGGTATTTTATCACATGTCAGCAGAAAAGTCTGTGGAGTTCTAATGAGCCCACATTTCAAGCAGTAATATTAGAATCTGATCACTTTTTATTTTTCTGAAGAATACTGACAAGTAGTCATAAAATCCAAGAATGAGGAATATACTCAGCATTGTTGTAATCTTTCCTGTTATCAATTTCCAACTGTGATCTCCTATCTAGTAAAATAGAAATAGATACTGACCAGGCATCTGTTGAGATCTGCCAGTTCCCCTTTACTTTGTCAAGATGTTTATAATTTCTTCTTCGCAGAAGGCACACATATTCACATGTGTTATGTAAATATCCTTTTTTCAAGATGAAGTTACAATGAATTTTGGTTTTCCCCATGTTAAATATATCTTTCATTATTATATGACAACTATAAAATATGATTTTACTTGTTAGTATTTCACACACACACAGGAGAGAGAGAGACAGAGAGAGACAGAAACAGAGTCACAGACATAAACAGAGACAGAAAAATCACTACATTTGTTTAGATATGGGACCAGTCAGAAATGTCTGTACTTGTTGGTTTTGAGTACTTTCTAATTCATGTTAGAAATTTCTATCAAAACTCTTTCCCAGATATCATCGCATCCCTATATTGGACCACTGAAGAAATTCTTCTTTCCATTTGGAGTACATGCTATGCTTATGATCTGTAGTAGAGGTGGTGCCTTCCACTGAATAGAATTACTTCAGACACAGTTCTTCTTGGGGATGTTTAGGGATGCACGATGGCTTTATAAATTTATTGTTTTTCTAACAAACTCCAGTTTCCCCAGTGGAGGGAAAAACAAACCATATAACTAAAGCACATTTTATTTGCTAACTGCTATGTTTTAATTTTCAAAACCAATAACTTCTTGGATAATAATGTGCTTCTAATTTTTGTGTAATCTAAAGTCTCATGTTCTACTTTCATGGTTTTTACTAACATGAAAATAAGCTGCAGTGATGAGGTTGCTTCCTTAAGACTATTTTTTGTTATAATTTTTTTATTGTTTTTGCTTAATTTTTGTTTTTGTTTCTGTCCTTTTGAATGGAGGGAAGAAATACTTAGAAAAATATTTGGGAAATATTTGTAGAATACTTTTCATTTAATTATAAATTAATCAAAATTTCCAAATATCTAAAAAGTATACATTAAATGAAATGAAAGAACTACTCTCATTTTGATCCATATTGCTGATGGAAAGTGACCTACAGGTGCTATTTATTTTCTTCCTTAGTAGCATTTATCATAGCTTACTTTTACCTTTTAAAGCAATGTATAATGCAACAATGGCCACAATAACAACCATATTCTGGCATTTTATGAATGACACTCAGTAAGATGTTAATAGCATTCTCTATTTGTCCTACACTAGCAAGGAGCTGGTGATAATTTTGATTACCTCTTGTCTAATAATCTGTATTTATTTAATTGTAAGTTTAAAATATGATTTTCATAAAATGTGATTATATGTAATCATTTGTTAATGAGAGTTTGATTTACAGATTTTTTTAATTTGCTAGTCCTAATTTAATTTACCTATATGGCTACTATAATAATACTAATTAAGATTATTCATTTTTCTTTATTGTAGTTTCTATTCATGTTTAGCTATAAAGTTGTAAATAAATTTGCCATGAACATCCAGTAAACAAAGATAAACTGTAGAATCTGATAACTTCTAGAAAGCTGGGTGAATGAGAAACAGGACAGAAAAGAATTTTCACAAAACTTTTTTTCCTTCATGTGCTTATCTCTGTTAATGGTCTCTATACATTACCCATTCCCAGTTCATGAATTCCTTGGTACAGGAGTGTAATGGTAGGCAATGCCATCATCTCTGTAAATGTTTCAATGAATATTTCACAAACATTGGTACTTTTTGATCTTCATGTACTTGAACTGGATTACCATGATATTAACATTAACTCACAACTTTCATGCTTTCTCTTTGTAAATTTAAACTTTTACAAGAAGATATGATAGTTACTGGTGAATATATAATTCATTATGTGAAAACTAAGAAAAATAAATATTGGAAAAATATGGCAAAATGTCATTAGCTGTTTAAATACTAAATATAGAAATATTAATGTCACATAATTAAACAAAGTACTTATTATGAGTAAGGGGTTAATTTAATTCAAGACTTGGTCGAATTTTTTTTTTGTAATTACATACATACACACGCACACACACATACACACACATACAAATTTCTTTTAAGTATAACAAGGCCATGATCAACACTGAAAAAATATTAAAGGAGAGATATTAAATACAGAATTCTTTCCTCAGTGCCTCTGTTTCTCGCTCTTGCTCACTCTGTGTGTATGTCTGTCTCTCTCTCTCTCACTTTCCCTCTCTCTCTGTGTTGTTGTTGTTGTTTTGAGATAAATTCTCACTCTATAGCTGTCTAGCTTTTAACTCATTGTAAGGTCCAACATCTGGATACTGAATTCTAGAATTACAGATATAGCTACAATTCCTGGCCTCTCATAAACAGTATATTCCCATGTACAATATCTATCATGAGTAGACAAATAAACAATAACTCAAGCAGATAGCAGTGTGGTCACTTAATATGCAGAGACTTTTATTATTTTTTACTTTTATTTATTTTTGAAGAATTTTATATGAGGGCTGTACTTAAATAATTTCTCACTCTTCTCTCCCCTCCTTTGAACTTCTACCCAACTCCCTCTCAAAATCATGAACTCTTTCTTCTTTAATTAATATTATTACATTATATGTATGTATAAACATCTAAATGCAACCCCCTAAGTCTGTTTAGTATTGGCCCTATGTAAATGATTTTAGATTTGTTAATTTCTTTTTTATGTTTATTTATTACTTCAGGTTACATTTCCATCATAGTACTCTCTTTCCACACCTCCCAGTCCCACCTCCCACCCTCTAACCCCTATCCCTTCCAACCCACTCCTTCGGAGTGGGATGTCCCTACATATTAGTCCTCAGCCTCAGTTCAGCAGTCATATGAGGGCCAAGAGCTTCCTCGTACACTGGGGGCCTACAAGGCAGCACCACTAGGGAAAAGTGTCTCATGGACAGGTAAAAAAGTATATGTTCTTGTTCCCTTTGGTGCATTGGCTGTAGCACAGTTATGCTGTACTATATGGCAATAGCCTGATTATAAATGAATAGATGCCATGTGAATCCTTCTGAGCCTGGATTAGCTCACCCAGGATGAGCTTCTCTATCTAGTTCCATCCATTTGGCTGCAAATTGCTTGATTTTGTTGTGGCGATGGCTGAGTAGTATTCCATTGTGTAGATGTACCACAGAATAATTTCTTATTGGATGATCAGATAGGGAGCTCATCTCCCAGGATGTGTCATTCCCCTTTTCTTAGCACTCATCAATTGCCCATAGCTCGTCTTCAAGGAAGATTGTGAGATTTCTCCATCCATGTTACGATGGCACTTGGTGTTTACATTGTTCAGGGCTTGTTTAGGATATCATAGTATTGAGATACATCATATATAAAAACACTACCTCAGAGCAGATAACCAGGTCCCCTGGCTATTACAATCTGTCTGTTGCTTTTCTATGATGTTTTCTTTTTTTTCCCCTTTCTGTTGTTGTTGTTGTTGTTGTTGTTTTAAATATTTATTTATTACTTCAGGTTACATCTCTATGATGTTTTCTAAAAATTTAATGTAGGGCTGTGGTACAGAGGAACAAACAGGAGTGGGACATTGCTGAGTCAACTATTTTCTGGATTTTCCTTTGTGGATTGTGGTAATAGGAAAAAAAGTAAAAGGAAAAAAAGCTTCTCTGATGAGGAGTGCCAGCTACATTTACTTGTGGGCATAGCTATAAGCATTTATAATGCAGGTAGAAATAATATCGGTTTAGTAGTTTCTCCTCTGGGTTCCATGTCCTCACCATTCCTGAATAACTGTTATAGCTTAGGTATGAATTTTCCCTTATTGAGTAGTACTTAAGTCCACTTAGGCGGCTCTCTGTTAGACCTAAAGGATAAGTGCCACTACTGGACTCCAAACCCTCATTTTGACACCGTATTCAAGTGATTCCACTCCCAAAGGATATTCTCCTTTCCCTCAGTCAACTTGCAGAATTTGGAGATAAGTCCCTGTTGCTTAGATACCTACAATTCTGACACAAGATTTGGAAAAATGGAGCTAGAACTACCCTGGAATCCTCCTCCCAGAGTATGAGCTCTTGTTGTACTGGCATATGTTGTATATACTGCCATAGTAGAAAAATATTCAACTGTTCTTTACACTTGTACTACCCCAAAAGCACAATGGCCAGAAATATGTAGAGGTCTCTAACAGTCTGTTATGACAGATTAATTTGAAGTTGGATTTTAGCCATATAGTATGGGATAACTATACTACAACTAATGCACCAAAGGGAACATGAAGATAGACTCTTTTTTTTTTTTTTGTCAATGAGACACTTTGCCCTAGTGGTGCTGCCTTGTAGGCCCTCAGTGTATGAGAAGGCTGTTGGCCCTCATATGACTGCTGAACTGGGGCAGAGGACTGTTATGTAGGGGTATTCCACTCCATAGGATTGGGATGGAAGGGATAGGGGGTAGAGAGTCGGAAAGCAGAACTGGGAGGGGTGAAAAGAGGACACTGTGATGGAGATGTAACCTGAAGTAATAAATAAATATTTTTTAAAAAAGAATGTTATGCTCTAGAACACAATCCAGTTTTTTAATTTAGTTTTTGAATTATTAGGCAAAATTTCTAAGAACTTGATTCTTGACAGTGTTAATGAAATTTTTATTCTGTTGTACCTAAAGTAATATAGAGTGAGTTTACCTTGTTTAAAAATGTATCACTTGTCTTAAAATGTTTGTCGTGAATATTGGTTCTCTAGTCGTTTGTGATGCAAAGATAATATACTGCTTCCATAAGTGGTAGTGTTCACATATTTGACTTTTATGATTTTCAACCATGTAAAAACTTCTATAATATTATGTTTTACATGATTGTTAAAATTTTTTGTTTAATATGGAAATACTCAAAGGATATGATATAAAATTCATTTTAAGTAGGTATTACAAAGGAATAATTTCGTTTTCTACTTTTAAAAATATGTTTTATTAGTTCTTTGAAATTTTTTTGCTGTTTTGATAATATTCTCTGTCTCTCCTCCACTGCTCTTTTACTCATCTCTACTTCTCAGCCCCCAACATTGCGTCACTTTTCATTGTTTTACACTCATCAAGAGCAGTTATGGTGTTCACTATTCTTGAATATATAGTTTTCCATAATGACATGATCAATTTATCAAGGGTCACACTTTTAAACAAAATTAACTGTCCTTCTTCTAACACTTAAAACTTATAATAGCTCTGCAAATAGGGGTAGGATTTCAAACCAAATTCACATACCCATGCTGTCATTTGGGCTGGTCTATCTATACATGCTTTCACAATTTTCTGTAATTATGTGACATATATATGATATATAATGTCTAGATAACTCCATTTCCTTGTAATCCGAGAACTCTGTGCCTTACACTCTTTCTGTACCATCATCTAGAGTGATACCTGTGTCTTAGGAAGGAAGTATTTATATATATATATATATATATATATATATATATGTAATGTTCCATTCAGATGAGAACATTTTACAGTCCCATTCACTAAATATTATCTATTTGTGAGTGTGTGTGTATATCTTCTACAGTAGACTTTCATATGACATTTTAGAAAGCATTTTTTCTTTTATTGAAAATTGGTTTCTCATGCAATATATTCTTATTATAGTTTCCCCTCCCACAAATCCTCCCAGTTCCTCTATACTTCCCTTCCTTCCTAGATCCTCTCTTTTATTCTTTTTCATTAGAAAACAATAAGCTTTTAGAATGTAACAACAAAATATAACACAATAAAATATAATAAGATGAAGAAAAACTTTCATATTGAAACTGGACATGACTAGAGTTGAAGCAAGGGGTTTCTCTTGCCCAGTGACAAGTTTGCCACTAATGCAGCCATCTCCAAATGGAGAATCTTCAATGCTCATTATCTACTTGGAGTAGAATGGAGGGGGTATTGTCAGGAGCTGACATTTATCTATATCAAAAAATTGTAAGTTAAGAAAACATCTTTTAATGCCATATTCTATAGATCTCTTGAGGTTTTTGAAGACCACCTATCTATCTCCATATATTTGGATAAGCAGATATTACTTTTCTCTTAGCAACTTGATTTCTGATTAACTTAGAAAATATCTGTGATACACTGTGATAGTACCTAACAAAATTACATATTTGAATGACTATTAGTTTGCATCTCTTAATTATCCTAAACAGTTTGTTACCCTTGCTATCAAAAGGCCAAAAAGTCAGATTGCTTTTTTAAGTATCACATAGGTAAAATACCTTAAAAAGTGTTAAACTTAATTTTATATCAGTATACAAAGATCAATATCAATGTAGTCAAATATAATCTTAATTTTGTATCAATAGACAAGGAAGCAGATAAGTTAAAATCCTAAATCTACCAAAACAGGGTGGGCAAGTCCTTCATAATTCCTGATTTACAAATAATGTCTGTCAGAGATTCTGGGCCAAAAGGCTGAAAATAGATACTCCAATGTGTTTCAAGAAATTGGGGACTGCCTAGGAAGCCAGTTCTCTGTCATTTCTTAGGTTTGGAAGCTGTTGGCTCTGTACTTACTGCTTATTCAGACATATATATCCTTCTCAGGTTTCTGATGTGGTTGAAGACTAGATAGTTATAGTCTCACAGTTAAATTTTAAGTTGTTTAGAAGTTAAAAGAATGTTATAGGTCTAAGAAGATTTTTTTAAGTCGGTAATACAAGTTGGGATGACACTCACTTAGGTATAGAATTTTAAACAAATTGAGATAGATGAATAATAGAATATTATTAATATCAGTTGCCAATTACATATGGACTGGACATTGGGAATGTATGTTATATACCTCATAATTTTCATAATTGTGGCCTAATTATTCTTATTGTCTTGTGTTGTAGTGCTGGAAGAAAAAGAGCCTTTTATTGGACTATAAGGGGGAACTGTAGGGGGAAATAGATGCACCTTAAATTTTAAAAAAAGCAGACAGGAGTGTGAGGGGGAAGAAGGTAAGAGGGTGGGACTGGGAGAGGAAGGATAGAGGGAGCTATGATTAAGATTAAAAAACTGTGGTACATCTACACAATGGAATATTACTCAGTTATCAGAAACAATGAAATTATGCAATTTGCAGCCAAATGGATGGAACTAGTGAGGCTCATCCTGAGTGAGCTATCCCAAACTCAGAAGAATGCACATGGAATCTATTCACTTATCATTGGATTTTAGCCATATAGAACAGGATATCTATACTACCAATGTACCAAAGGGAACATGGACATAGACCTTTTTGTTTGTTTGTTTGATTTTTTAGTTTTCTCTCCCTGGCAATGAGACACTTTTCACTGGTGGTACTCCCTTGTAGGTCCTCCAGTGTATGAGGGGGCTCTTGGCCCTCATATGACTTCTAAACTAGGGCCAGGGAATGTTTTGTAGGGACACTCCACTCCAGAGGAGTGGGATGGAAGGGTTAGGGGGTAGAGGGTGGGAGACCGGGGCTGGGAAGTGGGTAAAGAGGACAATATAATGGAGATGTAACCTGAAGCAACAAATAAATAAATTTATTTAAAAAAAAAAGATGTAACTTGAACAGCTTGTAATCTCTCCATCTAAATAATAAGAAGTATCTATAACCGATCAAATGACCAAAGGGGGGAAAATCACCCACCTCACCTTCTGGAGATGGGATGTCACTCTGTTAAAATGACTTCCTGCTGATTTGGGACATAGTAAACCTGTTTGGGGCCCAAATAACAAAGGAAAAATGGATAAGCATGTTAACAGAATCATTTGATGTTCAGTACTTTTGTGCTCAGCTATTTAAATGTCCTAAGAAGTTTGTAGACAGAAGCTGAACTTCAGGTCCTTACTGAAGTTCTGGCTGGAACAGTCTGTGGAGCTGAACAATCTTAGCGATTTGGAGTTGTTTTGGTTGTAGATTTTTGAGGAAATAGCTATTGAGGAAGTCTGCAAGGCTGGATCATCTGGGCTACTTGACATCTTTGGTGTCTGATCTGTTTTATTCTGAGGTTTCAGTTGTCCAGTTGTCCCTGGATTCCTTGGATGGAGGCTTTAAATCTCCTCGAAAGATAAGAATAGAGCCCTGCCCTACTCCTAACTCTGGGATACTACTTTTTTTTTTTGGGGGGGGGTCAGGTAATAATTTTCCTGGAGCAAATTCTGTTTTTTTTGACAATATAAAAAGTATAAATGGTCTTGTTAAATAGGTTTTGGATGATAGACCCAGAGACTTCACACTTTTTCTTTTCTGTATCCTTTCTCTCCTATGTAGAGGTGAAAAGATGAGAAAAAAATGGGATATAGACATAATAGAGGAAAGATAAAGAAAAAAGGACAGATTATAAAATATGCTCTTATAACTTTGTATATTGATACAAAATTAAGATTATATTGGGCTACATCATTATTGATCTTTGTATATTGATAGAAAATTAAGATTATATTTGGCCACATTGGTATTGATCTTTGTATATTGATACAAAGATAACAAAATTAAGGTTAACTCTTTTTAAGGTATTGTACCTATGTAACACTTAAAAATTAAATGTGAAGTCTTGGCCTTTTGTTAGCAACTGTCATAAACTATTTAGAATAATTAAGAAATGCAAACTAATAGTTACTCAAGCATGTCATTTTCTTAGGTACTAGCACAGTCTATCACAGTTATTTTTTAGTTATTCAGAAATCAAGTTGCTAAGAGACAAACAACATTTGCTTATCCAAATATAAGGAGAGAGATAGGTGATCTTCAAAAACCTCAAGATCTGTAGAATATGGCATTCAAAGATATTTTCTTAACTTAAGATGCTTATGATATAGAGACATATCAGCTTCTAGGAGCACCCCCTATTCTACTCCAAGTAGAAAATGTGCATCAAAGAATCTCCAATTGGAGATGGTTGAATTAGTAGCAAGCCTATCACTTGGCAAGAAAATCCATTGCTTTAACTGTAGACAGAATGCCAAATAGGACAAAACGTGGAAGCAGGTAATTTTACAGCCTAGCTCTGCCAAATCAATGTAGGAAAGTCGTTCAAAATTCCTGCTTTATAATCAATGTCTGTCAGAAAAACAGGGCCGAAAGGATGAAGATTGATGTTGTAATGTTTGGAGAGAAATTGGGAACTGTCCAGGAAGCCACTAGTATGTCATTTCTTAGTTTTGGAAGCTGTTGGCCCTGCACTTCCTGTATAACCAGATATATTTATCCCTCTCAGGAGTGGGATGGAAGGGTTAGGGAGTTTAAAAAAAATGAAATGTGAAGTTTTGGCCTTTTGCTACCAATTGTCATAAACTGTTTAGGATAATTAAGAAATGCAAACTAATAGTCATGCAAGCTTGTCATTTTGTTAGGCACTATGACAGTCTATTATAGTTATTTTCTAATCTAATCAGAAATCAAGTTGCTAAGAGACAAGCAACATTTGCTTATCTAAATATAAGAGATAGATAGGGCATCTTCAAAAGCCTCAAGAGATCTGCAGAATATGGCATTCAAAGATGTTTTCTTAACTTTAGATTTTTTTGATATCGAGATATGTCAGCTCCTGATAGCACCCCTAATCTACTCCAAGTAGAAGATGAGCATCGAAGAATCTCCAGTGGGAGATGATTGAATTAGTGTCAAGCCTATCTCTTGGCCAAAAAAGCCAAACAAACAAACAAACCAACAAAAAACCCTTGCTTCAACTATAGACAGAATGCTGTCCATAAAGGACAAAACTTGGAAGCAGGTAAGTCGGCAGCCTAGCTCTGCCAAGACAAGGTAGGCAAGTCCTTCATAATTCCTGCTCTACAGTCAATGCCTGTCAGAGAAATGGGGCCAAACAGATGAAGATTGATGATGTAATGTATGGAGAGAAAATGGGAACTGTCCAGGCAGCCACTGGTGTGTCATTTCTTAGATTTGAAAGCTGTGAGCCCTGTACTTCCTATATAATCAGATATATTTATCCCTCTCAGGTCTCTGAGGTGGTTGAAGAAAAGATAGCTAGAGAATATGGCATAGTTAAATTTTGAGTTGTTTAAGAATCAAGAGGGTATTCTGGATCAAAGAAGATGTTTTTAAAATTGTGATGCAAGTTAGTATGAAAAGTGAGTTAGATATAGAACTTTAAACTCATGGTGATGGTTAGATAGTAGAATGTTAAAGTCAGGTGCCAAATACATATGGACTGGACATTGGGAATGTTTGCTAAGGCATATAACTCTCATAATTGTGGCCTACTTATTTCTGTTGTTTTGTTTTTATTGTTATAAGAGAAAGAACCATTTGTTGAACTGAAAGGGGGAGCTGTTGGGGAGGAAAGGATATATACCTTAAACTTAAAAAAAAAGGGAAGAGGATGGGGGATTGAGGGGGAAGAGTGTGGAAGGGTGGGACTGAAGGGGGGAGTAGGGAGGCGATTATGATTGAGATGTAACTTGAAGAAATAAAAAAATAATAAAAATTAAAAAAGATGGAACTTGAAGAAATACATAAATAAATGTTAAGATTAAATACCTCCTCCCTTTAACTAAACTCTTTGACTCAAGAGATTGTAGCTTCATTATCATTTACTTAATAGCTAATATTCATTTATTAGCAAAAATATGTCATATTTCTATTTCTAGGTCTGGGTTATCTCACTTGGGTTGATATTTCTAGTTCCATCCATTTTCTTGCAAATTTCATGTTGTCATATCTTTTTTATGTTTAAAAAAGTTTAATGAAATCACTAAACACACAAAGGAAGAATAATAATTACCTTGGTTCAAAGCTTTTTACATTTATGTGTTTTCATACATCATAGATACTTTGTCATACTCGATATTAATGAGTTATGCTGTGTCTCACAACTCCTGAACATGTTTTACATCCATGGTCAACATTTGAATTCCAATTAAGAACAAATATATGCTAAAGTATCTTCTTAACAATCACAATTTTATTGTTGCTATGTAAGGTTTGTTTGCTTTGGTTATTATTCTTTGTCATCATAGTTTTTCATGATGAATATGAATGTCAGCCTTGGCTCTTGATGGGCGTTTTGCTGGTATCCTGTGATAGTGGTTGTGAATCAGCTAACTTAACCATGACTTTCTTTAGATTTGTTTGTAGTTAAAATAATTTATAATCTTCATAAAAGTATAAATGTTATAATTCATTTTATGTTGTGTAAACCAATTATCAAAACTTTTTTGTTTCAGAATCCTTTTTTTAAATTTTTTTTTAAACTTCTGAGTAATACTCATTTAGGTAAATGTACCACATGTTCTTTAACCAGTCTTCCTGGACATCTAGGTTGTTTCCACTTTCTTACTATTATGAATAAAGCCACAAGGAACTTGGTTGAGTAAGTTTTCTTGTACTAAGATGGACTGTCCTTTGAGTAAATTCCCAACAATGTTATAGTTGTATCTTCAGGTAGATCCATTCCTAACTTTTTGAGGAAATACTATATTGATTTCCACAGTGGCTGAACACGTTTATACATTTCATCAATGGAGTAGTGTGTCCTTTGCTCTCCATCCTTGCCAGTATAAACCATCACTTGTGATATTGACCTTAGTCATTCTTACAGGTGTATGCTGCAATATAAATGTAGTTTTGATTTGTATTTCCCTGATAGCTTAAGATGTTAACCATTTCTTTTACTGTTTCTTAACCATTTGTGAATCTTCTATCGAGAATTCTGTGTTTAAGTCTGTATCCCATTTTTAATTTTATCATTTGACCTTTTGATGTCTAGCTTCTTGAGTTCTTTTTATATTTTGAATATTATTTATATCCTTTATCAAATGTAGAGTTTGTAAAAATCTTTTTCAATTCTTAGTCTACCCATTTCTCTGAAAGAAAGTGTCTTTTGCCTTACAAAAGCATTTTAATTTTGTTAAAATTTTTGCTCTTGCTGCCAGTCCTATGAATGTTCAATTTAGGAACTCCTCTTTGCCAATTTTGCTTTCCAAGTTATTCCTCACATTCTTTTCAATCAGGTTGTGTGTTCGTAGTTTTATGTTGAGGTCTTTCATCTACCTGGATGGACAAAGAGAAGTAACATTGCTAAATTCATTTTATGCCCTGATATAAAAACCACATGAATATTGAACTCAAAATGATCTCAACAAAAATTAGAATCCTTCTTATTTACAAATGACAAAAGTACTGAGAAATATTCTGGGAAACAATACCTTTTGCAATATTCTCAATTAAAACAACATATCTTGGGGTTAATTCTAACCACATAAGAGAAATGTATGATTAAAAGTTCAACTTCTTTGAAGAGAGAAATTGAAGATAATATCAGAAGATACAAAGATCTCTCATCCTAATGCATTGGTAGAGTTAACAAAATAGAAGTAGTATCTAGTATCATTCTACTAAAACAAATCTATAGATTCAATCTTATTAAAATCCAAACATAATTCTTTTTAAAATTTATTCATTTATTTTACATTTATTTATTTTTTCAAGTTAATTTCAATCATAATCCTCTCCCTCCTGCCACTTCTAGTCCCACCCTCCTACCATCTTCCCCCTCACCCTCCTATCCTTTTTTTTCTGTTTTAAATTTAAGGCCTGTCTTCCCCCCCCAGTATCTACCCCTTTTAGTCCAATAAAAGGCTCTTTTTCTTATAACAACAAATACAATATAAAACAATGAGAATAACTAGGCCACAATTATGAAAATTATGAGGCATACATTCCCTTGTATTTTTGGTTGTGAGCCTAGCCGTTAACGGCTGAGCCATCTCTCCAGCCCATGAGGTATACATTTCCAAAGATAGATGCTCTAATATATTGAGAGAAATTGGGGATTGTCCAGGCAGTCAATTGTCTGATATTTTTTAGTTTTGGAAGCTGCTGGCTCTGCACTTCCTGTATAATCAGATATATTTATTCTTCTGAGGTCTCTGATGTGGTTGAAAACTAGATAGTTATAGTTTCATAGTTATATTTTAAGTTGTTTAGGAATTAAAAGAATATTATAGGTCTAAGAAGATGTTTTTCATTTAGTAATGCTAGTTAGGATAGAAACTGAGTTATGAATAGAACTTTAAATTCATTGAGATAGATAGATAGATAATAGGAAATTAATATCAGTTGCCAAACATAATTCTTTTCACACCCATGAAAGCATAATTCTCAACTTCCTATTGAAAAACAAACAACAATGAAAACAAACACACAAAAATAGGATTGCTAAAACAATTGTGAATGCTAGATGTCTCATTATTCCTGATTTCGAATTGTACCACAGAACTATAATAACAAAAAACAGACAGGTTTATTAATAAATGAAGACCTATACATAAATCCACACACATGTACACACCTGATTTTTTGACAAAGAATCTTCAAATACACACTGACGTTCTGGGGTTTGCTTAGATCCAACACAACTCAAATACAACCAGGTCAGTGCATATGACAAGCATTTGTTTAATCAAACCACTAGCGATGGATCAGGGCTATAGAATAGACTCAGGGGTGAACTGTGACCCTAATCTAAACTACCACAGAGTTTTTAAGTGTGAAAAATGTAAACATCTCTGCCAAGTTATTGTTATATTTTTTCCATCAGCCAGGATTTAAGAATAAAGGCTTTCCTTATGCACTTGATCTACGCCAACTGATACATAATGTAAGTTTTATAGTCCAACCAATCAAATCCATTTGTGCTTTTCTAATTAGGAATAACCATTATGCTTTGGGAAACAAAGGATGAATAATGGGAGTTGTGGTTAGGAGTAATCATTATGTTCTGGAACAGAAGCTAGATAACAGAAACTGTTCAGCTATTGGGAAGTCCACCGTTCCCTTAGGGCCTGGGACCTTGAACTTGGTTTCTCTCAATGATTAAATGCAGTCTAAAAACAAAATGGCAGTACTTAGAAAAAGTTTCTTTTGTTTGTTCCCAACACTGGAAAAAAGACAGCATTGTCAACAAATAAATGGTCATGGTCAAGCTTGGTTTCTGCATGTAAAATGAAGCTAATCTGTATTTAGGGGAAAAGTATTGTTATTTATCATCCCTATATTTATCCAGAGTACGTAAATTTAGTCACACAATACAATTAAACACATTTACATTTAAAAGTATGAGAAAGAAATTTATAGCTATTGTATATGTGTTCAGTGTATGATGTCAACATCTCAGCTAGTTGTCTTCTGGGATAGAATATTTCATAAAAATTACTTAATCTTTTTAAAAACTGAAATCGTTATTGTAATATGAAAAATATGTTTTCTAGTGAAAAGAAGAAAGGGAGTATGTATTAAGAAGAATCCATATCAATTCAAAACACCAAAGAAAACATGTATGAAGGAACTCATAGATATTTCCATTAATGTATGGTAAAACAGTATTTACAACAAAATGTTATCTCCAACTTTTTATTCTATGACAATGATTTGCTTCACTCAGTCAAAATTAAATCATTTTTCATTCTTTTCCTGATATATTTCTTCTCAACAATAGCATGGTGTTATTAAAATCATTTATAAATCATGTTGCTACGATTATATCTGGGTTGATTTCTAACACCAATGTGACCACAAAGAACAGCTAATCCATTTGCATAGACTTTATCTCTATAGGTTTCCTGAAGTAAATTATGAATATAATAAATGTAGAGTACTTTACTGGAAATTATATCATCTCACTCTACTTCTGTGAACTTGGAACTATAAAATAAATTACTGGGTGTAACCATTGGAAAATCTTCATACTCACTGAGAAATTACAATGAAATGAAATGAGTGTTCAAAGTAGATTTGGGGTTTATAAACATGTGTAGATAGGAAACCTTATGGGATATGCAAAGTTCAAACAATACAGTGGCTTGTTTTACTAAAGAGAAAAAATAGTATGCAGTGGCATTTTAGATCCCTGATAACACAAAGAATGTATGATCAATACTTAAAGTGATGATATTTAGGAATTGAAAGTTCGGTCACATTTTTAGTGCAAAGGATATATGTATTTAATGTTGTGTTTTTATTTTTCATTAAGTTTGATCTTTGACAGACATTAACTTTGTAGGGGAAACCTCGGGAGGGCTATCCCAGAACAAAAAAAAAAAAATACTAGAAGCATACAAACTTCATGTCATTTAACTCTTTTATGTCTCTTAACTGTTTTAATTATTAATACATTAAGATACTTTATAAGAAATAAAGACATTTCTCAAGATCACATGTAAATTGCCTGTTTTTATTTGATCCTACTATCTACCTCTTATGTGATGATGGTTCTTTAACAATTGAGAATGACAATGTCATCAACATATTGATGTTTAGACTTATGATTCAGGAGTGTATTTCCCCAAACCTCAGTGCTTGGATAAAATGACTAGTTAAAAAAAATTAGAAGTCATGATATATCCCTACGGAAGAAAGCCATTGAAAATATCTGTACTAACCTTTGACATGTTTGATAAAAAGACCAAAATTCATGAATAGATTGAAACCACAAGTATCAGAAAATCAGACTGAATCAGTTATGTGGCATTGTTCTCATTACTACTTGAAGCAACTTTCATTTACGTGCATGAATCTAAAACACAAACATATGCTATTTTAGAAGATATACCTTTCCTCTGTTTATATACATAAACAAGTGTATAGATGAAAGATATAGAGAGAAATATATATTTCCTTAATATACCATTCTTATTTTTTGTTTGTTTATGATTACTGGTTGCACTACATTTGAGATACCTGAGGACTAGAGTAACTATAAAATAGTCATTGTATTATACCACATTTACTTATATATTTTCCTTCAAAGCTATTTTATTTTGCACAACTATCATTTGAAAATAATATGGCTTTGATCTTCAAAGAATCTCTCCTTGATCCTATTTTGATTTTCTTTAACAGTAGCTTTTTAGAAAGATTCATCAAAATTTTTGAAAAAAATTGAAAGATGTGAATGAAGTTATTTTCAAAATAGAAAGAAAGAATATTGATATGTTGTTCACATTCAGATTTGTACTTCTAGGGCTCTAGATATTTGACCTTTGAAAAAGTTAACTTCTTGAACAAATCCCTATAAAATATACACTTTGAGCAATAATTTACTTTAAAAAATATTACTTTACCTGAAGAATTTCTTCTAAAATTAAATTATGATACCACTTTTTAAAATATGATTTACAGTCAAAGTACAATATTTGAACAATACTATTGTAGAAATTTCCATAATATTTAAGTTTTTTTATTTTCTAACAGTTTTCAATTTAAATTTTAGCATTTTATAAGAAATATAAAATGACAATATGATAGTCAATACTTTCAAAAGGAATATCTAATAAGCAACACTCCCATCCTTGTGAAGTTCAGAATAAAATCTCCAATTCTCATGGACTGATATGTTTAATATAATAAAAATGGGCATTCTACCAAAAGCAAACTACAGATTTCACAGGATTTGCCATCAAAATTCTAACAGAGATATTCACAGATCTTAAAATGATACTTTCATCTTCATTTGGAAACACACACGCATGCAAACACACACCAAACAAACAAACAAGCAAACAAAAATGAGTGGATAGAACAATCCTAAATAACAAAATAACTGAAGGAAGTAACACCATTCCCAATTTTATATTGTATTATAGAATAAAAATGAAACCAGCATGATATTGGCACAAAATAGATACACTGACCAATGGAAATAAATTGAAGACCTGGACATAAATCTTATACACACCTATGGACACCTGAATTTTGATAAGTCAGAAATTAACACTGTAATAAATGGAGAAGGTTAAACTGAATGGTTTCATGTAGAAGAGTGCAAATAGAACCATATGTTGCACCCTGCACAAAACTTAACTCCAAAAGGAACAAAGACCCCAACATAAAACCAGATATACTGAACCTCTTAGAAGTAGGGGATACAACTGAAACCATTACAAAATAAGAAGACTTCTGAACAGAACATATAGAGCCTATACCCTAAGAACAAATGATATGTGGAAACTTATGAGACTGAAAAGTTTCTGTGTGGCAAAGATCACCATCATTCAGACAAAGCTTCTGGATACCAAGGGGGAATTATTTTAAATCAACTATTCATTTTATAAAGGGATAATATCTAATACATACATATATATAGTTTATTTATATATAAAATAAACTAAAAATCACCTGGACATCAAGAAACCAAACAACCCATTTAAAAAGATGGGTACAGATGCTTCATTTTTACCACAGAGATACTTATTCAATCATGTTCATTGGTGCTCTATTCATAATGGCCAGATTTGGAAACAGCCTAGATATCCATCAATAGACTGATAGGTAAGGAAAATGTGGTTCATTTACACAATGTCATATTAGACATTAAAATATGAAATTCACACATAAATGTATAGAACAAGAAAAAATCATCCTTAGTGAGGTAACTAAGACCCAGAAAATCAAATATGGTATTTATTCACTTATATTTGGTTGTTAGTTTTTAAATCTTTGGCAACAAGTCAAAAATTAATATAACCACAGAAGTTAATTATATAATAAGAGAATAGGGAAGGGAAGAATCAACTTAGGAATGGAAAATAGAATACATAGTTACAAATGGACAAGTGGATTCAGACATGCAAGATCAAATGGGGAGGGTAAAGGAAGAGGAATAGTTGGAAAATGGAGGCAATGTGGTATAAAAACTAAAGTTCTTTTGAGTCATCATATGGAAACCCAATATGTAGGAGCTTCCAAAAATATATAAATATATGAAGGCAATCTATATAAAATTCAAAGCTAATGGGAGAGACAGAGATGCAACTGTAAATCTATCATCACCAAACAAGTTTCTCGTGCCTTGAGTAGGTTACATATAGAGATGTTGACTAAGGGGCATCATAAGAACACCGAAGCAACCCAGACTACTGTCAAAACTATTGATTCCTATCCACAAACTTACATCAAGGTTCTATTCCTGAAGATAGTTCATGTACAGCTCATTGGACTGGGAGAAGTCAAGATGAGACATTCTTAGAGGCTTCACCCCTACTGGGTGGTGTTTATGATACTAGAAGGTGTTCTGCAAGCTACCAAAAGAGAAAGAAAAACACCAACAAAACTATTATGATGACAAGTACTGGAGATGTGCTACTCCAACAGTGTTACAAAGCTTGTGGAGCTAACCAACAAATATCTGATTGTATTTAAAGCTTAATCCATAAAATGGCATTGAATCCACCCACAGCACCACTCCAGTTGCCAAGAAACTGAGACTATAAAGACAATAGATGAAGGAGGAAGCCAAATAACAGTATTTTACTAAAGGAATGTCTCAATAAAATCATTCCTCTTTACATTCCACTATACTCACAGGTCAGTCCCTTCCTCAGCCATCACCAGAGAAGCTTTCTCCTGCACTAAATGGAAACAAATACAGAGATACACTGCTGGACAATGTACAGAGTATGAAACCTCAGAACACTCAGTCATAAATGAGAACTTTATCATTTCCCTCCTTTTGGGGTACAGGGAACCCTGCATAAGAGGAGGAGGAAATGTTTGAAAAGCCTAAGGAGATAGAGGACACCCAGAAACAATGCCTTCTAAATACAGCAGGACTGATCCACAAAGAAACATTTAGAGACTGTGACAGCAAGTATAGGACCAGAACACGTCTGTGTCTGATGGATTCCCAGCACAGAGAAGGTAAATTAACACAAGCCCCCACCCCTAATCCAGAAGCTCTCAAATTTTGATAACCACTCTCATGTGAAATCTTATTTTTCTCTTAGGGTATAGTCAATCCACTAGTCAGGGCAGTCCCTATCCCTAGTAGTGTATGACTGGCACAAAATAAACTCATTTGCTTTTTTGGAGTTTTTCTTTTTTGTCACATACTGGATTTTCATGCCTATTTGTTTACTTTTTTATTATTTATTTATTTATTGTTTTACTTTACAAGTTTTTTGTGCAAATATTATTACTTCTGTGGTCCTTTTTCATTACTGTATTGGATATCTGTTGTGCAACTATGTGTGTCTCTGCATATACATGGGTTTTGTGTTTTTTTTTTGGCTTTTTTTCTTTTTTAACATTTATATATTTCTTCAAGTTACATCACAATCATATTCCCCTTCCTCATTTCTGTCCTGGTCCCACCTCCTATCCTCTACCCCCTCACCCTCCTATCTGTTTTCTTTTTTTAAATTTAGAGTGTATCTTTTTTCCCCCAACAGCTCCCTCTTTTAGTCCAATAAAAGGCTCTTTTTCTTATCAATAAGGACATTTAGGTCACAATTATGAAAATTATAAGATATAAATTACATTTCTAAAGTCCAGTCCATATGTAATAGGCAATTATATTAATATTCTATTATCTGTCTATCTCAATGAGTTTAAAATTCTATAGCTAACTTAATTTCCATCCTAACTTGCATTATCAATTTAAAAACATGTTCTTGGACCTAGAACATCCTTTTCATTCCTAAAAATCTTAAAATTTAAGTGTGAGACTATAACTATCTAGTCTTAAACTACATTAGAGATCTGAAGATAAATATATCTGAATAAGCAGGAATAGCTTCCACAACTAAGAAATGACAGACAACTGACTGTCTGGACAGTCCCCAATTTCTCTCAATATATTGGAGCATCTAACTTCAGCCTTATAACTCAGTATCTCTGACAGACATTAATTGTAAACCAGGAATTATGAAGGACTTGCCTACATTGATTTGGCAGAGTGAGGCTGTCAAATTACCTGCTTCCAAGTTTTGTCCTTTTTGGAGAGCATTCTATCTACAGTTGAAGCAAGGGAGTTTTCTTGCCCAGTGATAAGCTTGCCACTAATGCAGGCATCACAACTAAGACATTTGGGTATTTTGTTATGTGGTTTGTTATAACTTTTTCATCTTCATTTCATATTATTTGGAAAATTACCCATTAATTCTATAGATTTTTTGAACTTTAGGGTCGCGTCCCTCTCGACCAGCAAGAACGACACAACTTGCAAAAGCTCTTCTCCTGCAGTTTATTCAGGTCCCTTGAAAAGTCTTCCGAAAAGGGTCGGGCAGACCCAACCCACAGGCTAAATACTAAATGAACAGCCAATCAAGTAAAGCCACGTAGTGCAATCTTAGAGGCCCACGTATGCGGAAGCAAGCCAGATCAGCGGTCTTAGCCCAATATGGACTTGTTTACCACCGAGAGCGCTCACCGTCGGGCTGGTGGAAGGCGGAGACCAGCGCCATCTTTAAGGCGCGGCACGTCGCAGCTCTCTACA
>CAJQZJ010009649.1:12754104-12797273 GCA_907164525.1 Lophiomys imhausi | reverse complement strand
AAAAAAAAAACAAATGATGGTACATTTTCAACTGTCATTTTCTATGCTTAACACTCATCAGTAAATGTTATATACGTTAAAGAAAACAGAATGTCTATGTAGATTTCCAAATCATCATCATACAGATTTTCCACATTAGTTACTTTCACTAAAAAAAACCCAGTTTATAAATATTCATGCATTTAACTACTGTATATTTACTCTAAAATATTATTTGTATAAAATAATTGGATTGCATTTTGTTTTGATAGTATTTAGTCATTGAAACTTATTCATGCTCCTCATTTTCCACAGATTGCAAATTATGTAATATTACTGAATTAGAGATGGCTGATCTTAGTAGGAAGGTGATATTGCATGATTATTATGATAAGATACAGCACCCTATTTCAAGGATAACCTTAAGGAACATTCATGTAATTGTGCATAATTGGCAACTTCCAGATCTACAGTTAAAAATTTTACTTTACATATTTTTTTCAAATTACATTGTTAGTCATGGCCTCTAATGTTCTACCTTACTTTCCACAATGTCATAATCTGCACAATCTAATGTTACTTAATCAGGGAGTATATAGAAAAGAATATTTTTGAATTAAGCATAAGAATCTTCAGAATCAGGCACCAAGGAGGACGAGTGACCCAGTTGATTCTGCCTGGCAGACTTCCTCAATAGCTGTCTCCATCGGGGGCCTGCAACCACCAGGGCAATTGAATGTCGCTGGGACCATTCAGCTCTACACAATGCCCCGGCAGGAACCTCAGTGAAGCCTGAAAGATCAGCTTCTCCCTACAAACACCTTAGGTCATCTAAACAGCTGAGAACAGAAGGACTGAACATAAAAGGAGTGTACTAACATTTTTAACCATTTTTTCCATGTGGGTTCGGGCCCCAAACAGGTCTACTACGACCCAAATCAGCAGGAAGTCACTTTAAGAGAGCGACATCCCATACCCAGAGAGTGGGGAAGGTGTTTCTCCGCCCTTCTTTTTGGTTATCTGAAGGATAACTGAAAACTCTGATATTTAAGGGAAGAGATTACAAGCTGATAAATGGTCCTGTTTAATGGGTTTTGGAGGTTAGCCCCAGGGACTTCCTACTTTTCCTTTTCTGTATCCTTCTTCCTCTCCTATGTAGGAGTGCATAGGCTTGAGAAAAATGACATATAGACATAGCACAGGAAGGTCCAAGAAGAAGGGGCAGATTATTGAATATGCCCTTATACCTTTGGATATTGATACAAAATTAGTATTATATTTGGCTAAAGTGGTATTGACCATTGTTTATTGTGCAAAAATAAGATTGTATTGGATTACATAGGTATTGATCTTTGTGTATTGATACAAAATTAAGATTATAGTTGGCCACAATGGTATTGACCCTTGTATATGGACGTAATATTAAGATTGTATTGGGCTACATAGGCATTGATCTTTGTATATTGATACATAATTAAGAGTATATTTAACCACAATTGAATAGATCTTTGTATATTGATACAAAATTAAAGGTAACGCTTCCTAATGGTATCATACCTAGAGATACTTAAAAATAAAATGTGAAGCTCTGGCCTCTTGATACCAACCTTCTAAAACGGTCTAGGATATTTAAGTAAAACAAACTCCTAGTCATGCAAACAAGTCACTTTGTTAGCTACCATGACAGTCTATCACAGATATTCTCTAAACTACCCAGTAATCAAGTTGCTAAGAGACAAGCAACATTTGCTTATCTAAATACAAGATGGATAGGGCATCTTCAAAAACCCCAAGAGATCTGCAGAATATGGCATTTAAAGATATTATCTTAAATTGAGATTTTCTTTTTTTTTTCTTTTTTTTTTTGATATCGAGACATATCAGCGCCTGACAGCACCCCCTATTCTACTCCAAGTAGAAGATAAGCATCGAAGAACCTCCACTGTAAGATGGTTGAATTAGTGGCAAGCCTATCTCTTGGCATGAAAAAACCCCTTGCACCAACTGCAGACAGACTGCTGTCCAAAAAGGACAAAACTTGGTAGCAGGGAAGTCGACAGCCTAACTCTGCCAAGACAGGGTAGGTAAGTCCTTTATAATCCCGGCTCTACAACAAATGTCTGTCAGAGAAACAGGACCCAAAGGCTGAAGACTGATGCAGGAATGTATGGACAGAAATTGGGATCTGTCCAGGCAGTCATTGGTATGTCCTTTCTTAGTTTTGAAAGCTGCAGGCCCTGCACTTCCTATATAAGCAGATATATTTATCCCTCTCAGGTCTCTGAGGTGGTTGAAGAATAGACAGCTAGAGTCTCATAGTTAAATTTTGAGTTGTTTAGGAATCAAGAGGGTGTTATAGATCTAAGAAGATACTCTTAAAAGTGTGTTGCAAGTTAGCATGATTGTTGAGTCAGATATAGACCTTTAAACTCATGGAGATGGTTAGATAGTAGAATGTTGAAGTCAGGGGCCAAATATGTATAAACTGGACATTGGGAAGGTATACTGGGCCATTTAACTCTCATAAATGTGGCATACTTATATCTGTTGTTTTGTATAATACTTACTGTTATAAGAGAAGGAACCATCTGTTGGCCTGAAAGGGGAAATTTCTGGGGGGAAGAGGGTGGAAGGGCGGGATAGGAAGGGGGAATAGGGAGTGGTTTGTGACTGAGATGTAACTTGAAGAAAAGAAAAATAAAGTATTTAAAACAAAACAAAAAAAAAAAACTGTGGTACATCTACACAATGGAATATTATTCAGTTATCAGGAACAATGAAATTATGCAATTTGCAGCCAAATGGATGGAACTAGAAAAGCTCATCCTGAGTGAGCTAACCCAGACTCAGAAGGACGCATATGGCATCTATTCACTTATAGTAGGATTTTAGCTATATAGTAGAAGGTATCAATACTGCAGCTAACACACCAAAGGGAACTTGGATATAAACTTCTTATTTTTAATTTTTATTTTTTATTTATTTTTTATATATTAGTTATATTTTTTTCTATTTTTCAGTCTTTTTATCTATTGTCTGCTTATTGGTTTCTTTGTTTAGTAGTTCTCTCTCCCGGGCAACGAGACACTTTTCATTGATGGTACTGCTTCGTAGACCCCCAATGAATGAGGAGGCTCTTGGCCCTCATATGACCTATCAACTGAGATGAGGGACTGTTATATAAGGACACCCCACCCCAGAGAAATGGGATGGAAGGGTTAGGAGGTAAAGAAAAAAAATGAAATGTGATGTTTTGGCCTTTTACTACTAATTGTCATAAATTGTTTAGGATAATTAAGAAATGCAAACTAATGGTTATGCAAGCCGGTCATTCTGTTAGGTACTATGACAGCCTATTATAGTTACTTTCTAAGCTAATCAGAAATAAACCTGCTAAGAGACAAGCAACATCTGCTTACCCTAATATAAGAGATAGATAGGGCCTCTTCAAAAACCTCAAGAGATCTGCAGAATATGGCATTCAAAGATGTTTTCGTAACTTTAGATTTTTTTATATCAAGACATATTAACTCCTGACAGCACCCCCTATTCTCCTCCAAGTAGAAGATGAGCATCGAAGAATCTCCAGTGGGAGATGATTGAATTAATCGCAAGCCTATCTCTTGGTAGGAAAAGCCCCTTGCTCCAACTGTAGACAGAATGCTGTCCAAAAAGGACAAAACCTGGAAGCAGGTAAGTCGACAGCCTAGCTCTGCCAAGACAGGGTAGGTAAGTCCTTCATAACCCCTGCTCTACAATCAATGTCTGTCAGAGAAACGGGGCCAAATGACTGAAGATCGATGCTGTAATGTATGGAGAGAAAATGGGAACTGTCCAGGCAGCCACTGGTATGTCATTTCTTAGTTTGGGAAGCTGCAGGCCCTGTACTTCCTATAAAATCAGATATATTTATCCCTCTCAGGTCTCTGAGGTGGTTGAAGAACAGATAGCTAGAGTCTCATAATTAAATTTTGAGTTGTTTAGGAGTCAAGAGAGTGTTATACATCTAAGAAGATACTTTTAAAATTGTGTTGCAAGTTAGTATGAATGTTGAGTCAGATATAGAACTTTAAACACATGGAGATGGTTAGATAGTGGAATGTTAAAGTCAAGTACCAAATACATATGGACTGGACATTGGGAATTTACGCTAAGCCATATAACCCTCATAACTGTGGCCTAATTACCTCTGTTGTTTTGTATTGTATTTATTATTATAAGAGAAAGAGCCATTTGTTGGACTGAAAGGGGAAACTGTAGGGGGATATATGATATACCTTAAATATAAAAGAAAAAAAAGGGAAGAGGATGGGAGGTTGAGGGTGGGAGGGTGGGACTGGAGGGGGAATAGGAGGGGACTGTGATTGAGATGTAACTTGAAGAAATAAAAAATAAAGGAAAAAAAAGAAAAAAAACAAAAAAAAAACAAAAGAATCTTCCTACGTTAGGAAACTTATAAAATCTAGGTATACATTATTTACATAAAAAATATAAAAGAGGTCTAACTTATTGAAGAATAACACACACACACACACCACACACAAACACACACAAGCAATATTTCACTCTCTTTACATCATGTTATTTAAAGAAAACCAGACAATCTTTGGTTTTGTATAGTGAAATTGTAGTTATTAGCATTGTTAAATCATCCTCACTTAACCTGCTCTTTTGCCATATCATAAATTTAGCGTTATCTACTAAACACAGTAATTTAAAATATTGTCTTTCAAAATCTTATTAGTTGATATTCATCATAGTCTATGATGTAGATGTCCTTTGAACTTAATCTTCCAGCATAGGCTTTCTGTAATGATCATGTCTGTATCATTAAATTTTGAGAAAAACATGAGAAAATTGGGTGTATATTGAAAGTCTGGGGCCTTGAATTAAACTGTTTTCATTATTTAGCTCCGGGTTATGTTTTCCATTTCTCATAATGCTTTAGTTCTTGGTAATAAAAACTACACTTCTGGGTATACATCCAAATGATTCCTCACCAAACTACAAGGGCATTTCCTCTTCTATGTTCATAGCAGCCTCAATTGTAATAGCTAGAAGCTGGAAACAACCCAGATGCCCCTAAAACAACAAGTGGATAAAAAAACTGTGGTACATTTACACAATGGAATACTACTCATTGAAAAGAAGGTAATCATGCAATTTGCAGCCAAATGGATGGATTACAAAAGCTAATCCTGAGTGAGCTAACCCAGACTCAGAAAGAAGCATATGGCATCTCTTCGCTTATAATTGGATTTTAGCTATATAGTACAGGATAACTATCCTTCAATCATCACACAAAAAGGAACAGGAACATAGACTTTGTTACCTGTTAATGAGGCACCACTTTGCTCTGGTGGTGCTGCTATGTAGGCCCTCAGTGCATGAGGAAGCTCATATTACTGCTGAACTGGTGGCAGACTGATATGTAGAGACACCCCACTCAGGAGGAGTGGAATAGGAGGGAGGGGGAGAGCATAGGAGGGGGACCAGGAGGGGTAAAAAGAGGGCACTGTGATGGAGATGTAACTTGAAGTAATAAATAAACATAAAAAATAACTACTTTAAGAGTTCTGTAGTGAGAATTACATAATCAATAATATTTTTGTCAAATAGGAGTTACAAATAAATGCTTTTATATCCAATATTTTCCAAATTCTTCATGTTTGATACACCATCTTCAGCAAAATTTTACCTAGGAAGCATCACGTAAATTGTGCATCAACTATTTAACAGTTTGGGACTCTTGATACCTTCTGAAGTGGGATAGAATATTTTCAAAGATCAAAGCTGGGCTTGGAAGGTGGTTCAGTAGTTCAGGGTATGTATTGCTTCTGCAGAGAACAAAAGTCCATTTCTCAACAACCACAAAGGATTGCTCACAAATGCTTGTTACAGATAGCATGTCTTTGACTGCCAAAAGCATTCATGTACAAAGAGCTCCCCTCCACATATGCATAAATAAATTAATAAAAATTGATAGTTAAAAAGACAAATTGGACTACAAGGTATTGAGTTTCTGATGGGGTGATATTATGTATTCTAAATGTTAAGTAATTGGTCCTGCTTGCTGCTGTTACTTACATTGTCTCTGATTGGTTGAATAAAATGCTGAGGCCTGACATTGGGCAAAGTCATAGGTAGGCAGGACTGGTGTACTTGGGCTTCTGAAGCAGAGAGGTAGATGAAGTAGGAGAAGCCTCCAAGACAAGCAACAAAGAGCAGGAAAGAGGACATATGTCATGGGTTAGAGAAAATAACATCATTTCACATAGCCTGGAAAATCAGACTAGCATGGAGAATAGCAGTCCAGGGAACATATGTATATATGGGGTCATATTTAGGTAATATAATTAAGAGGAGGCTTACATGGGCTAAGATTGTTCAGTTCAGGCCAAAGCTTGTAAAAATTCATGTGGTGTGTGTGGGCTCATTTATAATGCTGGGTTAAGAATTAGCCACCACTCAATTAACAATAATATACATACTAAATAAACAATTTAATAAAGTATTTCTATAAGTTTCTCATACAATTTCTAGGATAAATACTCCTAGACAATTATCTCTTTATACAATAAAATGAGTTATTTCCATTTTTCAAATTTTTTAAAAACTTTATTGAAAATACATTTTTCTCTCATACTGTATATCAGGATCACAATTTCTCCTAGCTAGCATAGTGTATCACAGATGTTTTCTAAGTAAATCAGAAATCAAGTTGCTAAGAGACAAGCAATTTGCTTATCAAAATATATGGAGATAGATAGGTGATCTTCAAAAACCTCAAGAAATCTGTAGAATTTGGCATTCAAAGAAGTTTTATTAACTTATGATTGTTTTTGCTATTGAAACATGCAAACTCCTGACAGAAACCCCCATTCTACTCCAAGTAGATGATGAGCATTGAAGAATTTCTATTAGGAGATAGCTGCATTAGTGGCAAGCTTGTCACTAGGCAAGAGAAAGTCCTTGCTTCAACTGTAGACAGAATGCTGTCCAAAAAGGACAAAACTTGGAAGCAGGCAAGTAGGCAGCCTAGCTCTGCCAAGACAGGGTAGGTAAGTCCTTCATAATTCCTGCTTTATAGTTAATGTCTGTCAGGGATACTGGGCCAAAAGGCTGAAGACAGATAGACTGAGATAAATTGGGGAATGTCTAAGCAACCAGTTGTCTGTCATTTCTCAGTTTTGGAAGCTGCTTGCTCTTCACTTCCTGCTTATTCAGATATATTTATCCTTCTCAGGTCTCTGATATGGTTGAAGACAGAGAGTTATAGTCTTACAGTTAAATTTTAAGTTGTTTAGGAATTAAAAGTATGTTCTAGGTCTAAGAAGATATTTTTAAATTGGTAATGCAAATTAGGATGGAAACTGAGTTAGGTATAGAACTTGAAACTCATTGAGATAAATAGACAACAGAATATTAATATCAGTTGCCAAATATGTATGGACTGGACTTTGGGAATATATGTTATACCCTACAGTTTTCATAACTGTGGCCTAATTGTTCCTATTGAATTGTATTGTATTTACTGTTATAAGAAAAAGAGCCTGTTATTGGATTAAAAGTGGGCGTTTGGGAGAAAAAATGTTACACCTTAAATTAACAACAACAACCAGCAAAAAAAGCAGATAGGAGGGTGAGGGGGGAATAGGGTTGGGAGGTACAGAGAAGGGGAGGAGGGAGAGGACTTTGAGATGTAAGTTAAAGGAATAAATAAATATTAAAAAGAAAAAAGATTATATTTTATTTGTTTTCAACATTCATTTATTTCTTCAAGTTACATCTCAATCACAGATCCCCTCCCTCCTCCTCTCTCAGTCCCACCCACACTGCCATCATCTCCTCACCTTCTTCCTTTCCTTCTCCTCTGGTGAGGGGTATCCCCATATAACAGCCCTTCTCAGCTCATCAGTCCCATGAGGGCTAAGAGCTTAATCTTTCTCTGGGCCTGACATGGCATCTCAGCTAGGGTAAGGTATCCCACTATTCCACTAATATACTACAGACTCCATGACAGAGACACCCACACACACACTTGTTAAACGATTTGTATTGAGATCAAGCTACCTATCGTCTAGGTCTAGCCTAAGTATGTGTTTTTCTTCATCTTCTTCTGTTTTGGTTAGTGTTTCAGTCTCTGTAAGCATCTAGGGACCTATGTTGGTTGGTTCCGTTGATCTTAATGTGGTGTTCTCAAGTTCATATCATGATAATAAAGGATACACATTTTTGTAACAAACCATCCAACATTCTCCCTTCATATTCTCATTCCAAGCCCTTCCATATACCTTTCCTCACTTTCCTCAAATTTGTCAAATGTTTTTTCATTAATCATTTTTGCATCCATATATGTATCCATATATATTACCCTGCTCTTATGCTTAAAACTGTATAGGCACCAGAAAACTAATATCCAGAACTACTTTTCTCAGATTTTCATAAACTTCTGTCAGTCCCCATGAACCATCTGCTTTCTTAATCTGCCAAATGAGTTATTTCAGAAAGAATTTGTTAATTATTAATAAAATCATATCATTTATATAAGCATTGAGGTTTTACTGAAATATGTATTTAAATTTTAAGATAAACTTCATACCAATTAATAAGATATATATATTAAGTGGCTTATGGTAAAGCCTACACATGTCATCATCTAGAATTCTCTAAATGAAAACTGTTTCGTTACATCTGTTATAGAATGCTTTATATTGTATAGTCATTTTATGTACCCTATGGTCATTTATTGAAAATATGTAATAACAGTCAGTATGATTCTAGATATATTATATATGTCATATAATAAATATTATGTAATAGTCACTTAGGGTATGACAAATAATTACAGCTTTACTTTAGCAATTTCAGAAAAAGTTCATATGTATGTTGGAATAGTGCCTCATATTCTAAACATTTATTTGGAAACAATGATAATGGTTTTACCATTTGTTATGTACATAGTAAAAGCTGAGAAATTTGATGAGTTCAGTGTACTTCATGCAGGTAGTTTGAGAAATGAAGGCCATTCAAACTTTTGGAATTTTTATTGAGATGATTGTAAAATACGTGATATGATATATTTTCATAAAATCCAAAACCAGCCACAAATTTAAACCTTTATATGAGTACAGTAAATATGTTAAGGTCCTTATATCTGTTAAATATATTCCTTTTACAGATGAACAGACTAAGGTTCCAAAATAAACTCCAAATATTTTATCACCTACAATTTTGATAGCCTCAAAATTATGTGGTAGGATTTACAGAAAATGACACATTTTACTTAAGCCCTGTTTGAAGCCTCTTGAGCAAAAGTAGAAAAAAATGAAGGTTTCCAAAACAAAGTATCTCTTATCATCAAGGATGCAAGCACAGAAATCTACAAAAGGGACTCAGACTACATGATGGACTTTACTATACACTTAATAACTAAGTGGCCTCTGAAACAGATATGGCAGTGAATGATGAGTGTGATGAATTTTTATGAAGGAGTTTCAGAAACACTAAAATAAGAACACTGAAGAAAACTAAAGTCATAGCATATAAAAATAATTTTCCATCTGGGCTTGTTTGAATAAAAGAGCCTCAAGAGTCTCAACTATTTGAATTCAAGGTCTTCAGTTAGTGGAATTATATGGGAAGGATTAAGGGTTTTTTTACAAGTGAGTGTGGTCTTGTTGGAGAAAATGTATCACTGGGTAGGGTATGACCTCTCAAAATATATTAACATATATTATTATTAAAAAGGCTCAGACTCCTTCACTCTCTGACTGGTGTCTGTGAACCAGGTTTTGAAGTTCTCAAATACTGTTTCAGCACATTGCCTTTCCACTTCCAAACAGGATGGTCATGGTCATGAGCTAATGCTCTCAAACTGTAAATAAGTCCCCAATTAAATGTTTTCATTTATGAAAAGGTTGTCATAGTGTTACTTCAAATGAATAGAAAAACAACTAAGATTCTGTATAAGCTATTCAAATAACGACCACATGTGATCAATGGATATATTTTACTCTAAATTGCAGCTAATCTAATATCACTTCTATGATTTAATAAAACACTATGACTAAAAGGAATTTAGCAAAGGAAGGTTCAATTTTAACTCCAGGTCACAGTATTATCATAGATGGAAAATTATAATGGCTGGGGCATAAAGCAGCTAGTCACAAAACCTGCTATGAGCAGAGAAAGGCAAAGTATGTAAGCACACTTTATTGATAGATTTATTCAAACAGTTCAGAAATCCCTACCTAGGTGCTTGTCTTTTTGCTGTATTCTTCATCAATACACAAATTGCATATTTATAGAGTGTGTTATGCTAATTTTATAATATAAGCAATGGACTTTGATAAAGCTATATTCCACATCCCATTTAATAATAATATATGTTAATCTATAATATATAATAATACAATAAAATATATTAATGAATGTCAAATTTTTATTATTTCTTTGTATTAGGAGCTTTAATATTCTTCTCTTTGATTTCCTGCTAAAGTGCATAGTAGATAGTTTATAGTAGATAGTCTAAGCAACTACTTACACTTTGTTGTGGAACACTGCAATTGTTTCGCTTTTCCATGATTACTTCCTTTGGTGACCTCTGAAACATGGCACACATGAACATCTCTCAAAATGTTTTCAACATCTAAATGTAAGATAGAACAGGCACATTACAAGGGACACAAAAATAAATTGTTAGTATAATTATACATATTTGAAAAAAGTTATATTTAATTTCATTTAATTATGTCTATGCTTTATATATGTATATATATATATATATATATATATATATATGAAATGCCCTGTGGTACCCATAAACATATATAAACAGAGTGTTTCTTATGTAATCAATAAATATAAACTGAAATAGAATATTATTTTTAAGGAAAGGAAGTTTTAGAAAATCACTGTTAATTTTCAAATTAAAAATTTTTATTCTCTATTTTTAGTTTTGCAACTGAAAACTAGAGTGTTTAAACTTTCCACTCTCATCAAACTACACATATATGAATAGAGATTTCATATTCTGGAGCACCTAATAACAAATAGTCTATTAGCTAAAATATCATACTAAATCTTTATAAATTATTCACTTTAAACACTTCATGATAACAGTGTAATATTTATAAATATAGAAATTTAATGTGAACTAAAGATTGTATATATTTTCAAAGTGTCTATGATAGTTGAGTATGGCTACAAAACTTGTTCTACTCATGAAACTCCACAGTAATTTTTGTCATTATCTTTCTAACTTAATTGCACTGTGATTGACAAATACTGCATGTATTTATATCATGTATGGTGATGTTTGCATACATGTGAGCATTGTGCAAATCAAAATAAGTTAGTCTATTTATCTCCTTACCTGTTCTCTTATACCATTTTCCCCAATTTTATTTCTAGAATTCAAAACAAGACATCTGTATTTCCTTCATTTTCACCCCTTCACCATTCTTTTTCAGTTCTTTCTGTGATTCCCCATTCCCTCTCAAATTCATGACCTCTTCTTTAATTATTGTTACTAATATGTATATTCATAATACATGTATGTGTTCACATATATATATATATATATGTATGTTCATAGAAAAGAAATTCAACAGGTTTTATATATATATATATATATAAAACAGGTTTTGTGCATATATATGTGTGTGTGTGTGTGTGTGTGTGTGTGTGTGTGTGTGTGTGTCTTTAGTGGTATGTATGTATGTGTGTGTGGAGGACTGACCACTTTAAATTAGATAACCTACCATAGACCTATCATTTTCTTTGAATTTGGAATCCCCTCTTATCAGCAGCTATTATTTGCCTACAGCACTTCTAAGAATCTCCTACACTTATATGACATGTCAACTCCTCTTGCCTTTGTGCTGGTCTTCTTTAAGCAAACTTATTTTTGAGAATCCATAAGTGAAACTTTCCTGTCATATAGAAAAGACATAATCTTCCAGATGAGGTCTTGATTCTTTGACTCATACAATCTTTCTGCCCTCTCCTTTCTGTTTTTCCTTGAGAATATCTTGTAGAGTTAGACATATAGATCTATCAGTTAGGGTGTGGACTCCATGGTGTGTTGTTACATAATAGTTGTGGATTTTTATTATAGTCTCTATCTCCAGCAAAAGCCACTTCATTTATGAATGAGGAGAATACACTTGTTGGTGGATATAAAAATCACTATTTATAGATCAACTCAAAACTAAACAAGTTTAGAAATGTGGCAGTAGTGATTTCCACTTTAGAGTCCATGACCACACAAGGCACAGATAAATGGCTAGATTAGTACTACTAACCACGACTTTCCTCCTTCTAAATTGGTCTTAAGATTAATTAGATAGCTGTTATTTACTTCTGTGATACAAGTATAACTATTGCACATTTGGGAATATCTATCTGTGATAGTCATTGTAATGATTCATAGGGTTTTGAGTTGTGTAGAATTGCTGGTTCTTTTTTCACTGGAAGCTTGCAGAGGTCCTTCTGGTACTATGACATCAAATCTTCATGGAGGAGTTTTCCAGATCAGTTTTAGCTAAAGTTCTTTAAATCCTAGCCCAAAGCATGTGGTGTCTTTATAAACCACATCTCACAATCTCACATTAAATTTCTGAGAAGCAACTGCAGGGAATGTAACAAATGTAACAAAATATGTAGCATATTTTGTTTTCAAATTTCCTGGATCCCCCTTGCAGCAACTTGAAGAAACATTCCTTTTACAGGTACTTTGTAAAAACAAATAAATTAATTACATTGTGTGCAATTTGTAGAAATAATTAATTAACCTATTTAACCTGTATTTATATTAAATTGGTTGGGCATCCATTAATTCTTATCCAGACATTATAAATGAGTACACAGAGACCACATGGATTTTACAAACCTTGGCCTGAATTGTGCAATCCTAGCCCATCTAAGCTAGCTCATAATTCTATTACCTAAATATGATCCCATATATGCATATGTCCCCTTGGACTGCCATTCTCCACTATATGCTGATGTTCCTGGCCATGTGGAATGAGGTTCTTTTTTCTAACCCGTGGCATGCATCCTCCTTCCTGCTGCTCCTGGCTGACATGCTTTAATCCTCTGTCTAAAACGCCAGCTTCCTGTTCTAATCTCAGGAAGTCCCACCTTTCTATGTCTTTGCCAAATCTCAGGCCTTGGTATTTTATTTAACCAATAAGAGTCAATGTAAGTAACAGACAGCAAGCAGGACCAACAGTACTTAGTTTTTGTTGTTATTGTATTGTTTTGTGTGTGTGTGTGTGTGTGTGTGTGTGTGTGTGTGTGTGTGTGTGTTAGGCAAATTAAATAGTATTTAGCATATAGTATTTTTCTTTTTTTTGTTTGTTTTTAGGCAATTTACATTTTTCTTCAACATTTTTTTTTATTTCTTCAAGTTACATCTCAATCACAGTCCTCTCCCTTCTCCCCCTCCTGGTTCCACCCTCCTATCCTCTTTCTCCTCTCCCTTTTACCCCACCTTTTTTTTTTAATTTGAGGTTTCCCCCAACAGCTCCCACTTTTAGTCCAATAAAAGGCTCTTTTTCTTGTAACAATAAACACAATGCAAAATAATGAGAACAATTATGAAAATCATAAGGTATAACATGCATTTCCAATGTCAAGTCCATACATATTTGGAAACAGATAATAATATTAGTTATCTATCTATCTTGATGAGTTTAAAGTTCTATACCTAACTTGCATTACCAACTTAAAGATATACTCTTAGACATGGAACTTTTTTTTAATTCATAAACAACTTAAAACTTAACTGTGAGACTGTAACTGTTTAGTCTTCAACCACATCAGAGACCCAAGAAGAATAAATATATCTGAATAAAGAGGAAGTGCAGAGCAAGGCACTTTCTTTTTATTTCAAAGAATTATTGCTTACTTGGTCAATTTTGAGGATTTAAATAAAATCACCAGTTTATTCTTGTCATAAGATAATTACAAAAGAAACTTCATGAATATAAGAAGATATCTTTCACTTCATGTAAATATTATTATTTCATTAAGTGAGGGAATGAGGCCAGAGCTGTTTCCAAACTTTCCATCTCTTTCAGAACTCTCACTGGTTAGTTCAACACAGTTGTTCTTGCCTCAATTCCTGTCCAAGTTGACTGATTTAAACTTGCTCCTCTTGAGTTCTTACTGAGTTGCTCTGCCCAGCCTCAAATTAATTCCAGCAATATGTTTTAATCTTCTGGCTCCTTATTCTCTGGCTCCTCAGCTTTTTCAGTCTTCACCTGTATCTGGCTTGTTCTCTCTACAACCTGTCTCTGTAAAACTGACTCAGTAAGCAACTCTAGGTAAAAACACACTGTCTCTCCCTGAATGCCTCATAAGTAGTCACCCATTCTTGTCCTCTTCTTTTGAGAGTTGGGTATATCCTATCTCCAACACATTCTGTCAAATCTTTCTTTGTTTCAATTTGTCACCTCAATTAGATGTCACTTTCAAACATAGGTGCTTCCTTTTATAAATTAACTTTATCCTCATTGTTTGGGATTAAAGGTGTATACTAAGGGTGTGTCCATATATCAGACAGATCATATTGTAATCCAGAGCATATCTGCATTCCAGACAGATCACATAGAACTAGAAAGTCTTTGGATATCATCCTTTGCCAGAGCGGCCATGTTGCTGGCTTAAATTTTCTCTACATCTACCCCCATTCTGGTAAGCTGAAACTGTACACATTTTAACTGTTACAACAGAAACAATTATTAATTCCATAATTGTAACAATCCAAATATCCACTGATGTAATTATCCTTCATAACTGATGTCCTGATAATTTATCCTTCAGCAAATGTCCATTTCAGCTTCCACATTGTCTAGTCTACCCATCTGATGAATTACATGTCTGTTTTCAGCCAGTTTGTTGAGCTGTTCCCATGCATGGGGGGATCACTTTTCTCCATCAGCTGTGTTGCTGTCTTTGGGCATCTTTCTTCTGTTTATCAAGGTACAATTAGATTTTATGAATCCATACATAAGTACTTACATTCCATGCCCAGCTTCAATCTAGTGAACCAGGTGTCTTACCCATTTAAATACAGAAATAATCAAGCCATATTACATAATATGTCAATACACGGTGACAATTAAAATAGGTAACCTTGTCTGAGATTGAAAGAATATTAAACTGAGATTTCCATTGTTGTAGTAGATATCGTTCTCATAGATTTATGGATATATCTGCTGCATAAGGCTTTCATCTTTCTCTATGACCTGGTACCACATATTTAATTGTTATTATATTCTGTTGCAGTTGAAATTATGTTCCAATCCCTACAAACAGTGTAGATACTTTCTGAAGCAGCCAATGTGGATTTCAAGATTCTTGTGAGATTACAGTTACATCATAAATTCCTAAGCCCACCAACCTTTAATTTCAATACCATTTAATTTTAATTTTGGTCTCTGGTCATTGATAACAGTTTGTCAAAAAAATTGTCTTCCAATATATCCACATCCTACTGTTCTTTCAATTGGAGCTGCTTTGTCTTTGACATATGGAAACAGTGAAAATTGAGTAATCCTATCTTCCACTTTTAGCTTCATATTTTTCTTTATATAAATCATAATCTCAGTTTCTCCTAGAATTGGGAGTAGAGAGGGGATTGTGATTGAGATGTAACTTTAAGAAATAAAAAATAAATTATTAAAAAAAAAGAATTCCTGAATGCACAGCGAATCTTGAGAGTTAGGTTACTTCTACTACAAAATGTTCATACATTTTTTGCAGGTAGAGGTCCATGAATTCCACTGGGTATTTAAGAGCATTACATTTTTGTAATAGTGTAAGATTTTTACTTATGGCTAAGGCTAGGGCAGTACTTCCTTATGTAGCATGCATTAGGTCTGCAAAATACCAAATTTGGATGAGCAATCCCATTGATTACAGGAAATGCTTGGCTTATTTTTTTGTTGCCTATATATGAGCTAACACCCTTAGGGAGTTTCTGATTGGTAAGGGATTGTCAAACATATGTCTTTCTTAACTGTATTCATTGGTCAATGCCTACCCTTATCACACATTCTACAAAACACAGAAGGCTAAGGTATTCTAGAGAAGTCTGTAGGAAAACTTTGCTTACAAATCAAATGTCCTTGTATGCCACAGTTAAAACAACATATATTTTGATGTCAAGGATTATTTGCCATTGCTTGTCCAATTACATAGTCATTAGGGTCAATTATCAGCAGTATTTCTAATCCTTTCATCCATGGGTATTCCTTAACTTTTTAAAAGTCTAAGAACTTTTATACACCTTGCTTCGCATTTTCAAAAGCTAAAGTTTCAATTAGTACTTGTTTTGCATCTGGATCTAATATTGTCCTGTCAACAGTTGACATTAATCTGTGGAAGTAATCAGTAAAATTCTCTGTGGGTCTTTGAATAATCTTTGTGAATGATATAGACATTTCTCCTTGTTTCTCTATCTTATTCCACTCTCTTCAAGCTACTAAAGTACATTATATAATAATGGACTCATCAAATTGCATATGCTTTCTTAAATCAGAATATAGACCTACACCTAACAATTGATCTTTCATGACAACTTATGATTTCCCATAATTGTAGCTTCTTCTCATCTTTATTTAAGCCCTTATAATTGAGAACTATTTCCAGTACAGCTGCTAATACTTCTTTCCAGTCTTGAGGGATTATCCTACTTTTTTTAATACTTTATTTTTTTATTTCTTCAAGTTACATCTCAGTCACAATCCCTTCCCTACTCCCCCTTCCTGTCCCACCCTTCCACCCTCTTTCCCCCAACAGCTTCCCCTTTCAGTCCAACAAATGGTTCCTTCTCTTATAACAGTAAATACTATACAAAACAACAGAAATAAATATGCCACATTTATGAGAGTTAAATGGCCCACTATACATTCCCAATGTCCAGTTCATACATATTTGGCCCCTGATTTTAACATTCTATCATCTAACCATCTCCACGAGTTTAAAGTTCTCTATCCGACTCAGCTTTCATACTAACTTGCATCACTATTAAAAACATCTTCTTAGATCCAGAACGCCCTCTTGATTCCTAAACAACTCAAAATTTAACTATGAGACTCTAGCTGTCTATTCTTCAATCACCTCAGAGACCTGAGAGGGATAAATATATCTGATTATATAGGAAGTGCAGGGCCTGCAGGTTCCAAAACTAAGAAATGACATACCAGTGGCTGCCTGGACAGTTCCCATTTTCTCTCCATACATTCCAGCATCAATCTTCAGCCTTTTGGTCCTGTTTCTCTGACAGACATTTATTGTAGAACAGGGATTATGGAGGACTTACCTACCCTGTCTTGGCAGAGCTAGGCTGTCGACTTCCCTGCTACCAAGTTTTGTCCTTTTTGGACAGCAGTCTGTCTGCAGTTGAAGCAAGGGTTTTTTTCATGCCAAGAGATAGGCTTGCCACTAATTAAACCATCTCACACTGGAGATTCTTCGATGCTCATCTTCTACTTGGAGTAGAATAGGGGGTGCTGTCAGGAGCTGATATGTCTCCATATATAAAAAAAAAAAAAACCTTAATTTAAGACAACATCTTTGAATGCCATATTCTGCAGATCTCTTGGGGTTTTTGAAGATGCCCTATCTGTCTCTTGTATTTAGATAAGCAAATGTTGCTTGTCTCTTAGCAACTTGATTTCTGAGTAGCTTAGAGAATATCTGTGATATACTGTCATAGTAGCTAACAAAATGACATGCTTGCATGACTAGGAGTTTGTTTTTCGTAACTATCCTAAACAGTTTAAGATGGTTGGTATCAAGAGGCCAGAGCTAAACATTTCATTGTTAAGTATCTCTAGGTACAATACCATTAGGAAGCGTTACCTTTAATTTTGTATCAATATACAAAGATCTATTCCAATGTGGCTAAATGTACTCTTAATTTTGTATCTATATACAAAGTCAATGTCTATGTAGCCCAATACAATCTTAATATTACGTCCATATACAAGGGTCAATACCATTGTGGCCAACTATAATCTTAATTTTGTATCAATATACAAAGATCAATACCGATGTAGTCCAATACAATCTTAACTTTGCACAATAAACAATGGTCAATACTACTTTAGCCAAATATAATACTAATTTTGTATCAATATACAAAGGTATAAGGGCATATTCAATTATCTGTCCCTTTTTCTTGGTCCTTCCCATAGTATGTCTATCTCTCATTTTTCTCAAGTCTGTGCACTCCTACATAGGAGAAAAAGAAGGATACAGAAAAGGAAAAGATGGAAGTCCCTGGGGCTAACCTCCAAAACACATTTAACAAGACCATTTAACAGCTTGTAGTCTCTTTCCCTAAATAACACAATTTTCAGTTACCCTTCAAATAACCAAAAGGGGGGGTGGAGAACACCATCCCCACCCTCTGGGCATGGGACGTCGCTCTCTTAAAATGACTTCCTGCTGATTTGGGTTGTAGTAAACCTGTTTGGGGCCCGAACTAGAATGGAAAAATGGTTAAGAATGTTTGTACAATCCTTTTATGTTCAGTCCTTCTGTGCTCAGCTGTTTAGATGTCCTAAGGAGTTTGTAGGCAGAAGCTGATCTTCCAGGCTTTACTGAAGTTCTGGCTGGGGCAGTGTGTACAGCTGAACGGTCTTAGTGATTTTGAGTTGCTGTGGTTGTAGACTTTTGATGAAGAGAGCTATTGAGGGAGCCTGTAAGGCTGAATCATCTGGGCCACTCGTCTTCTTTGGTGTCTGATTCTGTTTTCTGTTGAGGTTTCAGTTGTCCAGTTGTCCCTGGGTTCATTGAATGGATGCTTTGAATCTCCTGGAAAGATAAGAACAGAGCCCTGCCCTAATCCTAACTCTGGGACAATTACCCTTTTTTTTTTGGGGGGGGGGGTAGGTAATATTTCTCCTGAAGCAAATTTGGTTTTTTGACAATATATTAAGTATTATTTTCAATCTGGGTTAAAGAAGTAATTATTTTCCTTTTTTTGGAGCTAAACAAGCTTTAGTGTATATATTTTGAGATCTCAAAGGAAATTTGTTTGTATTGACTAGGCCTTTTGTAAGTAGCTTTTAAACTTAGGTCCTTCCAAATCCTATGTGTCTGTCTCTGCATTCTAATTATTAGGATCAAAGACCTGTGGTTCCCATCTGAACGGATTAAAGATGTGTTCCACCACTCATGGATCAAAGTTTTTCTCTCTTTAGAGTTTGTTTTGTATCAGGCTGACCTTGAGCTCTGAGACCTGCCTATTTCTGTCTCTAGTGTGTTTGGATTAAGGATGTACTCTTCTTGAATGATGGGATTAAGGGTGTGCACCCTCACCACCCGGTTCCGTGTAACTCTAGAATTTATAAGACCACTAACTCTATAGTGCTCCTCCCATCTCTGCTGAAGTTAAAGGCATGAGTTAACACCACATTTTTCATGTATTTTACCTTAGCTCTAAGTTTTTTCGACTCTTGGAGTTTTATAAAACCAGGTTGGACGGCTGTAACCTTTATTTTATTAACAGTGTTTTAAAATTTTTACCTGCTTTTTTTCATTAATAAATTTATTTGTTTGTTGCTTCAGGTTGCATCTCTATCATATTGTCCTCTTTCCCTGCTTCCCAACCCCCCCCCGTAGCAAGGAGACACCTTTCACTGGCAGTTCTGCCTCGTAGGCCCCCGGTGTATGAAGAGGCTCTTGGCCCTCATATGACACTTGAACTGTGGCGAGGGACTGTTATGTAGGGGCACTCCACCCCAGAGGAACAGGAGGGGGGGAACAAAAAAAAGACCAATAATTACACAAACACACAAAAACAAAGAACAACAACAAAAAAAGAAAGGAAAAAGAAAAAGGAAAGAGAAAAAAAAAGTCTATGTCCATGTTCCTTTTGGTGTGTTGGTTGTAGTACAGATATCCTGTACTATATAGCTAAAATCCTACTATAAGTGAATAGATGCCATGTGCTTCCTTCTGAGTCTGGGTTAGCTCCCTCAGGATGAGCTTCTCTAGTTCCATCCATTTGACTGCAAATTGCATAATTTCATTGTTTCTGATAGCTGAGTAATATCCCATTGTACAGTGTACCACAGTTTTTTAATCCATTCTTCAGTTGAGGGACATGTGGGTTTTTTCAATTTCTAGCTATTACAAATAAGGCTGCTATGAACATAGATGAGGAGGCTTCCCTATGACTCCGTGAGGAGTCCTTTGGGTGTATACCCAGAAGTGGTATGGCTGGGTCCTGAGGCAAATTTATTCCAAGATTTCTAAGATATCGCCAGACAGACCTCCATAGTGGTTGCACAAGCCTGCACCCCACCAGCAATGGAGTAGGGTTTTCCTTTCTCCACACCCTCGCCAGCATGTGCTGTCATTTGAGCTCTTTATCTTAGCCATTCTGACAGGTGTGAGATGGAATCTCTGAGTTGTCTTGAGTTGCATTTCTCTGATGATTAAGGATGTTGAGCATTTATTCAGGTGTCTCTCGGCCATTAAGGATTCCTGCTTTGTGAATTCTCTGTTTAGCTCCATCTCCCATTTTTTGATTGGATTATTTGGTTTCTTGGCACTTAGTTTCTTGAGTTCTTTGTAGATTTTAGATAATAGCCCTCTATCAGATGAAGGGTTGGTGAAGATTTTCTCCCAGTCTGTTGGTTGCCGTATTGTTCGAATGACAGTGTCTTTTGCCTTACAGAAGCTTTTCAGTTTCATGAAGTCCCATTGACTGATTGTTGATCTCAGGTCCTGAGCATTGGTGTTCTGTTCAGGAAGTTGTCACCTGTGCAAATGAGTTCGAGGGTTTCTCCTAATTTTTCTTCTAGTAGATTTATTGTGACCGGCCTTATGTTAAGGTCTTTGTTCCACTTGGATTTAAGTTTTGTACAAGGTGATAAATATGGGTCTAATTTCATTCTTTTGCAAGTGGACATCCAGTTGGACCAGCACCATTTTTTGAAGATGCTGTCCTTCTTCCATTGTGCGGTTTTGGCTTCTTTGTCAAAGATTAGTTGGCCATGGGTGTGTGGGTCCATGTTTGGGTCTTCAATTCGATTCCATTTATCCACTGGTCCATTTCCATACCAGTATCATGCTGTTTTTATTACTATTGCTCTGTAGTACAGCTTGAATTCTGGGGTGGTGATACCTCCACATGCTTTTTTTATTTTACAGGATTGATTTAGGTATTCTGGGCATTTTGTTGTTCCATATGAAATTGAGAATAGCTCTCTCCAGGGCTATAAAGAATTGTGTTGGTATTTTGGTACGAATTGCATTGAATCTATATATTGCTTTTGGTAGGATGGCCATTTTTATTATGTTGATCCTACCTATCCATGAGCATGGGAGATCTTTCCATCTTCTAAAGGCCTCTTCCATTTCTTTCTTCAGGGGCTTGAAGTTCTTGTTGTATAGGTCCTTTACTTGTTTGGTTAGAGTTACCCCCAGGTATTGTATATTGTTTGTGGCTATTGTGAAGGAGGTGTTTCCTTTATTTCTTTCTCGGTACATTTGTTTGTTGTATAAAGAAGGGCTTCTGATTTTTTTGAGTTAATTTTGTATCCAGCCACCTTGCTGAAGTTTTTTATCAGCTGTAAGAGTTCTTTGGTGGAGTTTTTGGGGTCGCTTATGTATACTATCATATCATCTGCAAATAGGGATAATTTGACTTCTTCGTTTCCAATATTTATCCCTTTGATCTCCTTGATTTGTCTTATTGCTGTAGCAAGGACTTCAAGTACTATATTGAACAGATATGGTGAAAGTTGACATCCTCGTCTTGTCCCTGAGTTTAGAAGAAATGTTTCAAGCTTCTCCCCATTTAATTTGATGTTGGCCACTGGCTTGCTGTATATTGCCTTTATTATTTCTAGATATGGTCCTTGTATATCCATTCTCTCCATAACTACTAGCATGAAGGGGTGTTGGATTTTGTCAAATGCTTTTTCTGCATCTAGCGAGATTATCATGTGGATTTTTTCTTTCATCTTGTTTATATGGTGAATTACATTGATAGACTTTCATATATTGAACCATCCCTGCATTCCTGGGACGAAGCCTACTTGATCATGATGTATGATACTTTTGATGTGTTCTTGAATTCGGTTTGCTAGCATTTTATTAAGTATTTTTGCATCTATGTTCATGAGGGAGATTGGTCTGAAGTTCTCATTCTTTGTTGGGTCTTTGTGTGGTTTAGAAATCAGAGTGAGAGTGGCCTCATAGAATGAGTTTGGCAGTGTTCTTTCTGATTTTATGTATTGGAAGATTTTGAAGAGTAATGGTGTTAGTTCCTCTTTGAAGATCCGGTAGAATTCTGTGCTAAAGCCATCTGGCCCTGGGCTTATTTTGGTTGGCAGATTATTAATGACTGTTTCTATTTCCTTAGGGGTTATTGGGCTGTTTAAGCTGTTAATCTGATTTTGATTTAGTTTTGGTAGGTGGAATCTATCGAGGAAATTGTCCATTTCGCTTAAGTTTTCAAATTTGTTGGAATATAGATTTTTAAAGTAGTACCCAAATATTTTCTTGATCTCCTCAATGTCTGTTGTTATTTCTCCCTTTTCATTTCTGATTTTGTTGATTTGGATTCTTTCCCTTTGCCTTTTATTTAATTTGGCTAGGGGTCTGTCTATTTTGTTTATTTTCTCGAAGAACCAGCTATTGGTTTCATTGATTCTTTATATAGTTCTTTTTGTTTCTAAGTTGTTGATTTCAGCCCTATGTTTGATGATTTACTGCCTTCTGCTCCTTTTGGGAGTGTTTGCTTCTTTTTTTTCCAATTCACACAGCTTAGCTGTTAATTTGCTAATATGAGCTGTTACAATTTTCTTTTTGAAAGCACTTAGTGCTATGAACTTTCCTCGTAGCACAGCTTTCATTGTATCCCATAGGCTTGGGTATGTTTTGCATTCATTGTTGTTGGATTTTAAGAAGTCGTTGATTTCCTTCTTTATTTCTTCCCTGACCCAGTAGTCATCCAGTAAGGAGCTGTTCAATTTCCATGTGTGTGTAGGCTTTCTGTTGATTCTTTTGCTGTTGAAGACCAGCTTTATTCCATGGTGGTCTGGTAAGATACAAGGGGTTATTTCAATTTCTTGTATCTATTGAGAGTATCTTTATGTCCGACTATGTGATTGATTTTGGAGAAGGTTCCTTGAGGTGCTGAGAAGAAGGTGTATTCCTTTGTGTTTGGGTGAATCTTTCTGTAGATATCTGTTAGGTCCATTTGGTTCATCATCTCTGTTAGACTCAATATTTCTCTGTTTGGCCTCAGTCTTGATGATCTCTCCATTGTTGTCAGTGAGGTGTTGAAGTCTCCCACTACTAATATGTTGTGATCGACGTGCGATTTAAGTTTTAGAAGTATTTCTTTTACAAATGTAGGTGCCTTTGTATTTGGGGCATATATGTTCAATATTGAGATTTCCTCTTGATGAATATTCCCTTTAATGTGTATGTAATGCCCTTCTCTTTCTTTTTTCATTAACTTCAGTTGGAAGTCTGTTTTGTTTGTTATTAGGATGGCTACTCCAGCTTGCTTCCTGGGTCCGTTTGCTTGGAAAACCTTTTCCCAGCCCTTTACTCTGAGGCAGTGGGTATCTTTGATAGTTAGATGTGTTTCTTTTATGCAGAAAAAACGACGGGTATTGCTTGCGGATCCACTCTGTAAACCTGTGTCTTTTTATTGGGGAGTTGAGTCCATTGATGTTGATGGACATTAGTGCCCTGGGGTTGTTATTTCCCATTAGTTTGGTAAAGGTGATGGTCCTGTGCCTCTTTTGGTTTAGTTGCTGAGGGGTTTTCTCTTCCTTTTGTTTTCTTGCTTGTAGTTTTCTTTTCTGGGTTGGAATTTTCCTTCTAGGATTTTCTGTAGGGCTGGGTTTGTGGGTAGATACTGTTTACATTTGATTTTGTCATGGAATATCTTGTTTTCTCCATCTATGTTGATAGAGAGTTTTGCTCGGTATATTAGTCTGGCTGGGCACCTATGTTCTCTCAGGACTTGTAGGATACCTGTCCAGGCCCTTCTAGCTTTTAAAGTTTCTGAGGAGAAGTCAGGTGTAATTCTGATGGGTCTGCCATTGTATGTGACTTGACCTTTTTCTCTTACAGCTTTTAATATTCTTTCTTTGTTCTGTACATTTGGTGTTTCAATTATTATGTGGCGAGAGGAGTTTCTTTTCTGATCTAATCTATTCGGCGTTCTGTAAGCCTCTTGGATTTTTATTGGCATCTCTTTTTTCAGGTTTGGAAAGTTTTCTTCTATGATTTGTTCAAGATATTTCCTGGAACTTGGAGTAGGGAGTCTTCTCTTTCCTCTATGCCTATAATTCTTATGTTCCCTCTTTTCATTGAGTCCTTGATTTCTTGGATGTTGTGGGTGAGAGATTTTTTTAGCCTTCATATTTTCTTTGGATGTTGTATTGATTTCTTCCATCGAATCTTCCATGCTTGAGATCATGTCTTCCATCTCTTGCATCCTATTTTTGATACTCACATCTGTAGTTCCTGTTCTCTTCCCTTGATTCTCCACTTCCTCTTTTAACTCTGACTGTGTTTTCTTTATTGTTTCTATTTCTATTTTCTCGTCTTGTATGGTATTGTTCATTTTGTACATTTCCTTCTCCAGTTTGCTTGTTTTTGTCTGGAAATCTTTCATTTCTTTGTTCTTTTCCTGTTCAAGCTGAGTCACCTTGGCTTGGAGCTCTTTAATGGTGTTATTCGTTGTTTTGACTTGTAAAATTGTTGCTTCTTTGAATTCCTTCATAGATTTAAGTTCTTCTTGTAGGGACTCTATCACTTTCCATAATGCAGAACTGTCATCATTTTCATGTGTTTCTGTTGGTGTGAGGTCATCTGAATTGGATGAGCTAGGATAGTTCTGCGTTGTTGGAGTCATATTTCCTTGATTTCTAGTTTTTCTTGGAATTTTGGCCATATGGATGTGTTTAGCTGTCTGCTCTCTTCTTTTTCTGGGCTTGGATCCACAGGGGATGTTTTGGTGTAGGAGTCGAATTGCTTGGCTATCTGTCGTTGTTTTCAGGGGGATCTCAGGGTCACTGTGGTTTTAATAGTCTGAGTCACTGTGAGCTGGTGCAGCCTATTCCCAGGTAGTGAGAAATGGCCCAGGATTGTTTCACTGCTCCCAATTCAGACTTCTCTATGTTGCACACTGAGTGATCAGCCTGTAATGTTTCTGATGGTATGGACCTCTTTGCCCAGGCACAGATTCTGTGGACTTTGGTTGTAATCATGGAGATTGACAGGGCCCGGCTCCATGCCTAATATATCTGGGTTTTCCAGAATACAGCTATGGTCCCCTGGCTTCTGGCTTCCCACTAGTCTCCTCTGCCATGGGCGTGGCCCCTCCGCCCCGCCCGCCTGTGCCAGTTTCCCGCCCATGCTCCTCAGCTGTGGGTGTGCAGAGCCTCAATCCTGCTTGCCTGTGCTGGCTTCCCGCCCTGGCTCTTCCGCGGTGGGCTCGCAGAGCCTCAGCCCTGCACACCTGTGCTGGCTTCCCACCCGGGCTCCTCTGCCACGAGTGCATGGAGCCTCAGCCCCGCCCGCCTGTGCTGGTTTCCCGCCCTGGCTGCTCTGCTGCCGGCTTGGGGCTTCTGCCCTGCCCGCCGGCTTCACGCTCATATCCTCTGTGGCTTGAGCGGGTGCGGACCTCCTGCCGTGCGTCCTGTTTCTGCCTTGCTAAGACTTCAACTAGCCTGCAAAGTTTCCTAAATACCTATAAGGTTCTCCTGAGGTGTGGGGAGCCTAGTAGGCTAGTGAGTGTTCACCATGTGGGCTCTGATTCTGCTGCTGTGTATTAGGGTCGATCTTACCAGGCGCCTCTCCAAATGGGAGTTCCCGAGCCCTGGATTTAGTGGCTTCCGTGTCTCAGAGAGATGGGGGGAGAGCCTTGCTCTGGGACTTCTAACAGTCCCTTGGGAGCTGTGTGTGTTCCCGGAGGGTCTAGCCCCTTTGGGTTTTGCACAGTGTCCAATAACTCTGTGCTTTTTATGGCTCTTTTCCCCCACGTTCAAAATGCATCAGTGCGGGTAGCCGCCATCTTGGATCCCTCGGATTATCCTATTTTGAGTAGCAAAGGTACTTAACATTTTTCTCTCATAGGTTGAGTGGATAGAATAAGTTACTACTGACTCCATAACGTGTTTGAGATCTTGTATTTTAACAGAAATCCAGGCTAGTTGTTCATTTTGTGATTTTTTTACCATTTTCTGGCATTTATTCACTGGTGACTAGGAAAGCAATGGGGTCATCATTTTTCCTCAATTCCATCACGAGGTTGTAGTGTAGATTCAATGGGCTGTCTACATCGATCCTTAGTTTCACTAAGTAACATAGGTTCACAATTTAGCACTTCCCATTCTCTTATTTCCTTTGTCTCTTTCATTTTAAGCCTTTGTATTTTTATTCCTAAGTTTTCTTGCTGTAAAGCTATTTTTCTACTTTTTTTGAGTGATAATACAAAGAAAAAATTGAAATTGAAAGTAGAGAGGGGTTTACTCAATTGCAATAAATACCATGATGACTTTTCCAAGTGACATTTATGTCTCCTCAACTCCTCCTTGATCTTAAGGGATCTGATATGGAGTTTTGCTTTTTTTTTTAAAGCAGGACAAATTAATTATATATAGTGAAAATTGTCTTTTGCTGTGGCTTACTGTGATTCGCTGTCTTGGAGTCTCCTGCATTGTTCCTTGCTGTTTTATTTCTGTGATTCCTTCTTATAGACTCCTGCATCATTCTTTGTTCTTAGCTCAAGGCTTTCATCCTTCTGGAATCTCCTGAGTCTCTTGGCAGGCATCCATTCAAACTCGAAGAATTAATGCCTACTCTGGAATCTCTCCTCCCTGTGGTATTGAGGCATCCCTGGCTCTGGAGTCCTGAGTCTCTCTAGTCGTTCAGCTGAAATCAAAGAACTGATTCTTTCTCTGGACATGATCCCATACTGATTTCTCCACTGTGGCTTCTGTCAGATATCTTCTCCATCACCAATCATGTTGGGTTTTCCTTCCAACCATTTTGGGTGCCATATGTAAGTGTTGTTTTTCTTTCCTTATAAGAAGGGATGAGATTAGAATCATAACCAAGCTTTACAAACACATGGCTTGGACTAAGCCCAGAGTATTTGTAGTTCCGGAAGCTTCTAGCTTCCAACAGTCTTATCTTCTTCATGCTCAGACCTTGAATGTTTCAGCTTCTAGCTTCCATATGCTGAAATACCTGATGAATTATAGAGAGTGGCCCAAGAAATGGTCCCTCAGACCCTATTCAGGCTGAGGAGCCATGGTGATTATTGATGGCTGCTTGGAAAAACAATGTAAATTTCTTGTAAGAATCTGACTGTTTTGAGCCTCACCAAGCACTATTGGATGACATCAGCATAGTCATCTCTAATTTGACTCATTTAGCTTTTAAAAAGTTAACTTTTTTATTTACTTTTCAGTACAAAATCATAGATTCCCAAATTGCCTCATTGTGTTCAAGCCATCCACTGGACTTCATTTCTTCATTCTTGTCATTCCACTACCTGATTGAATAACTCTGTTTCTACTCTTCTCTGTCAATTATATTCTACCTTCTCTCTTTAAATGCATCTCTATTCATCAATGGTTATTTATCAATTACTAGTTTCCATGTGTTTTTATGATAAACAAGTATACACACTCTTAACCTTACAAAGACCTACACATATGCAAAGATTTGAAGCTAAGACCCTGATATAAAAATGAACATGAAATATTTGTCTTTTGGGGCCTGAGTGACTTCATTAAGTAATAAAGTGATTCGACTAATTTTATATTGACATTTGTTTTCATGTGATTTTTAACTCTAATATTTAACATTTGAAAGGTAATAAATAATCATAATAAAATACCATCATTTCTACTTCAGCTACTTGCCTTATACCTCTATGGTACAATCATATCAATGTTCTATTACACTGTGGAAACAGTGTTCTGTGTAACAAACCATAACAGCAAATTGTGGAATCTATGTTTTTTGAAATGTAAATCTTAATGTTTGATATGACTTGAACATGAATTTTTACTCAGAAATAAATTGAAGATATCACATGTTAATTAAAAATTGGAAACCCATATCTATTGCTCAAAAATGAAACAGACAAGCCCATGCCCCCAAACACACACATGATACTTTTCATGGTATTTGAATAACAACCTCATTAAGACACTTTAAAGTCCTATTTAAAAAAAAAAAAAACAGTGCTTTAGTGAAGATATTTTCAAAATAAAGTCTTTAATTTTACATAGCAGTTTATCTTGGGGAGTAGATATCTAGTCATTGCCTCAACATTGTTGGGATCTGCACAGCAAGTGATGCTGACTTAACCATCATGCTGGAGTCTCCTCAGGCTACAGGCATCTTAAAAATATGAATTTTCCATACATTGTCAGTTATATTTATAGTTATGGTATTGCTGCATCTAAGAATCTTACCCACCAGTTTATCATGATGAACATACAATGAAGTAGATTTACACACAATTGTTAGGCTTTTGCAGAAGCATATTGTTTTACCACAGTTGCCATACAATGCTTCCTTCTTGATCCTGTTTGCATTGAACTGCCCAGTTATTCTACATAGGAAGCCTATATAAAAATGAAGCAAAATGATTCAAGTAGATGAAAAGACTTAGAAGTACCACACACTGTTTTACAATTGTTAATTATTTATGGTGGGAATCCCATGAAGAGAAATACAAAAGTAGAAAAATATTAATTAATGAATTAAAATCTGAAAGTCTCCCAAATTTGGTGAGAGATGTAAATAACCGTATCTGTGAACTTCAATTATTGCTAAACAGTTTCAACCAAAAGTGATTTTGCTGAGACTTACTGTAATCAAATTATCAAAACCCAATATGTTTCTGAGATTTTTGGAAGTAGCAAGAGAATATCAATATCACGTTCATGCAAAAGAATGTTATTTTTAGATACTAATTACTGATTTAAAGAAATAACAAGCTTCCTGAATTTTATCAGTTTTGTTCTTTCACTGGACTTTAGCCACCTTATTGAACTTAGTTGCTCCTGATGGCTTCTGGGCTTGGGGTCAAAGAAGGAGCTTAGTGTGGAGTCCTTATAATCTTGGTGACCTGTACTTCAACTTCATATGGAAAAACAAAAACCCCATAACTGAATAATTAGCAGCTAAATAAATCCTGTACAACAACAACAACAACAAAAAAATCTGGAGGTATCGTCATCCCTGATTTCAAGCTACACTACAAAGCATAGTAATAAAAACAGCCTGGTACTGACATAGAAACAGACCAATTAGTGAAATTGAATTGAAGACCCAGAAATAAACCCACACAACTACAGTCATTTATTTTTGACATGGAGACAAAACTGTACAACAGAAAAGGGAAAGTCTCTTCAACAAATTGTGCTGGAGGTCAGCATGTAGAAGAATGAAAATAGACCCATATTTATCACCTTGCACAAAACTTAAGTCTAAGTGGATCATGGACTTTAACATAAAACAGGACACACTAAATCCAATAGGAGATAAAATGGGGAAAAACCTAAAATCATTGGCACAGGTGACAACTTCCTGAACAGAACACCAATAGCTCAGGCCCTAAGACCAACAGTCAACAAATGGGACCTTATGAAAATGAAAACCTTCTGTAAGGCAAACATACTGTCATTAGAACAAAAGGGCAGCCTACAGATTGGGAAAAGATCTTCACCAACCCCACATCCAAAAGAGGGTTAATATCCAAAATATATAAAAAAACTCAAGAAATTAAACATGAAAAAACTAAATAATCCAATCAAAAAATGGGGAAAAAGCTAAATCAAGAATTCACAAAAGGTGAATCACTAATGGAAGACAGACAATTGAGGAAATGCTCAACATGCTTATGCATCAGAGTATTGCAACTCAAGACATCTCTGAAACTTCATCTCAACTCTCAGAATGTCTAAGTTCAAAAACTCAAATGACAGTACATGTTGGCAAGATTGTAGAGAAAGAGGAATACTCCTCTATTGTTGGTAGGAGTGCAAATTTGTACAACCACTATGGAAATCAATCTGGGGATATCTTAGAAAACTTGGACTAGCTCTTCCTCAAACCCAGCCATACCACTCGTGGTATATATCCAAAAGATTCCTCAACAAACCACAAGGACATCGCTTCAACTATGTTCATAGCAGCTTTATTTGTAATAGCTTGAAACTTGAAGCAAGTCAGATATCCTTCAACTGAAGAATGGATAAAAAAATTATGGTACATTTACAAAATGGAATACTACTCAGCTATCAAAAACAAAAAAAATCATGTAGTGAGCTAACACAGACTTAGAAAGATACACATGGCATGTATTCACTTATAACTGGAATTTTAGCCATATAGTGCAGGATAGATATCCTACAATCAACAGACCCAAAGGAACAGAAACACAATCTTTGTTATCTGTTAGTGGGACACTTCACTCTAGTGGAACTGCCATGTAGACCCCCAGTGCAAAAGGAAGGTCTTAGCCTTCATGTGACTGAAGAACTGAGGGGGGTTGATATATGGAGGCACCTCACACTCGAGGAGTAGAGTGGGTGAGAGAGTGGGTAGAGGGTGGGAGGGTGAGACAGGGAGGGGTGGAGGGAGGAGGCTGTGATGGAGATATAACTTGAATTAATAAATAAATATATTTTAAAAAGAAAGAAACCACATACTCAAAGGGAATGGATGGCAGACACAAGATCTTGAATGAAAAACATAATAAGGATTCTTCCAAATTTTTAAAGCAGACTTAGGTAGAGAGTAACCAATAGAACTATCTCAAAAGAAAGGACATTTTTTTTGGTCAAGCTGAAGTAAAAGAATGGCTGTTATTCATATAAATACTTCAGTCTTTGAGTGAAAGTTTATATGCAAATTCAAATATTCTTATATTATGAAAGTAGTATATAAATCCTTTTATCTCTGTGATAAAATATGAAGTCAAAAGCTTGAAAGGTAAATTCAACTGCAACATTTTGTTAGTGAAAATACAGCAAAAAAAATTTTAATGTGACATTGAAAATATTGAAACATGAGGTTATGTAACAAATGACAACAAAACAGGAGAGAGAAGCAGAAAGTCTATAAACAAATAGCACAAAACTTAAAACTGCAACCTCAAATCTCTACCTGTCAATAATTACTTTGAATGTCAGTGGATTACATTTTTCAATATAAAATTAAAATTGAATATAAAGTAATTTATGATCCAACCCTACCATCTCTGCAGGCAATTTTCTTTTCCAATACAAATCCTGATTTATCAAAATATTTTATTATTACAACCTTAGAATTTAAAATGATGAAAATTGTGCTGAATAACTTTTCTATTGACAGTGCTATGAAACTAAATATCACTAAAATAGAGTATAGTTAGAATATCTTTAATAACAACTATGTAGAAACAGAAAAAATGCCTCAATCTACAAAAGAAAAATGGAGCCCAGAGTTAAAAAAAATCTTATATTGACAGTTATTAGATAGTTTAGTTGGCAAAGGCACTTGTGATCTCCACATGGCATGGTATGTTCAAGCATTTACATAATGCATACATATATACACTTAACATATGCACAAACACACTCAAAATAGAACAGACAATATAAGCAGAAAAACAACAAATATATGAAAGAAGATATTTAAGAAATTCTCAACAAGGGAAGTACTTGCATTTGTGAACAAATTGTATCACACACTGATAATAGGATAATATTGCCCCTGCTTAAGATTTTCTGAAAAGCAACAGGAAAATTATTTCATAAAATTTTGAACACTTTTTCTTGTGTGTTATATGGATATATGTTTTCTTATAAGATCAGATTCCTCTTGAATTCATATGAAAGATATACATGCAAATTGCAACCCAATCTCTGATGTAAAAAGAGGCAAAATTTCTAAATTAAATCCTAACATTAATTCCATAATTTAGATTAAACATCAAGACCAAGTAGGGGTCACATCTATGATGTAAATATTTGTTAACATATGTAACACAGTAAAGTATGGCATCCTAATGGTAGGAATAATATGGAGCTCATAATCTCAACACATAAAAAATAATATTTAATAATGTCAAGATTTCTTCTTACAAAAAGACCAACAATTTAGTTATAGATATAAATGTCTCAACCACATAATCAATGTCAAATGATACTTTGAAAAATATCTTTAAGATCCATACAAATATGTCTCTCTAGTTTCTTTGCTTCTACTCAGTGGCACACCAGAAGTTACAACAAGGAAAACTTAACAGGAAACAGAAATTGCTATATTACAAAGGAATTTTTTATTATTTTCTAAAAGTATTAAAACTAAATAAATTTATTCATTAACAATGATACAATGTAGAATGATGACATGTAGTGGGGAAAAATTCACAGCATTTTCAATTCTCTGCCATGCTATTTGAGATTCAAACAGTCAATATTCACACTTATCTCAGAATTTTAAAAATTCCAATATGTTATACATACTTCTAACTGTCTTCATACACTATAATTTGAAAAGAATAAAATATACTTCACTTTACAAAGAACTACATCCTATCGAGTACTTATTGAAAAATATAATTTACATTTTAGACCTTACATTAAGGTAACAGTCAACCTCAAAGAAGAAAGAAAAGAAAGAAAGAAGCCTCATGTTCTCCCACAGATATTGAACCTACTGTGTAAGAGACACATGACATAGGTAAACAAATGTAAATATGGACATAGTATAATATATTGACAGGAGGACAAGAGAGGACAGTGAGAATAAGAAATGACTTGCTAATAAATTCACATACAGTATGCTTCATGTATACAGCTCTCAGTGTAAAACATTTTTTAAATCCAAAATAAGCTCATAAATAGGTAGTGTACACATGTTATTCTATGAAAGATATTGATAGTACAGCAAGACATGAATTTTTTCTATAAGAATATTTTAAAAATCTATAAATCAACCTTTAGAAGGAATTAATTTGATAAATTTTGAAAGATAGAAAATAGAAGACAAAATAAGTGGTCTTTAAACCAAAGATAAAACAGATACAGAAACATTCAAATTGTATAGATTAGTCTTATGTAAGAAAAGATATTTAACTTAACAATGTGTATATCCATTTTCCCACAGAGGGAAATACATATGCAAATTATGGACATATATATTATTGTTATTATTTGGTTTCTTTGATATTATTTAGTTTTTATATTCTGATTAAGGCATTCTCTAAATATATTTCTAAACTGATGGGCATTATGTTCTTACCTGAAACAAATTTCTACTAAATATTTCTTCCTTTCAGAATATTTCATCATACATTTAGCAACAATATATAAGGTCATTTCTTAGTAATAATTTATATTATAGAATTTCAGACTTCCTGTATGAATTCCTAACATTAACTACACATTTAGAAATATGCTTTACATGAGAAGCATAGTTTTTCACTATATATTTGTTTGTGATAGAAAGTCTTTATGGGCATTTTATGTAAGTTATCGTTAGTTGAAATTAATTTTTAGGCTATGGTTTGCATTTTATTGTGATGTATATGTTATAAATATTTATTTTCAACATATTTATTTTTAAAAAATATGCTACATTAATTTTCTGTTATTTTCATAAACTTTAATATACAATTATATTTGTATGCTTCAATTTTATATTAATATATTTAATGTACATATTCACTCATTTGATTTAAAAAAGAGATTGCTTACATGCATTAAAGATAAAAGTTTTAGTTTTGTTCACCATTTAGTATGGAAATTTAAAATTATCAGGAGGCAACATTAATCTCTAATCCGACATTATACATAAATTACTTATTACACAGACAGGTTACATGTCTGCGTGTATTTATTTATGTTGTCTTGGCTCCACCTAGTCTCTCTGCACCAGTCACAGGCCATACCATTTTATTAAAACCAATCAGGAAGTTTTGGTGGAGGGAAATGTCACAAATGTCATTTTTGGGTATGTGACTGCTAATTCTTACAAATGGGAGGACAGGAGACATTCAGTTAACAACTGAATAAAAGCACATCACCCTTTCACATTAACGTCCTCAATACAGGTAATATTATTCTGATTTTCTTATTTTAGATTGAATATTTCTAGATTCTTAACTTTTTTATGAGAAGTATTTGGTTATTATGCTAAGGATGTTTACGTGTGTGTGTGTGTGTGTGTGTGTGTGTGTGTGTGTGTGTGTATTTCCATGTCCTTTTTTCCTTCACTTGTTATTTCATTCTTAACTATGCTAAGGAGAGTGTTTACTCAGTAAATTACTCAAAGTGCAAGCAGGAGAATCTGATTTTCATCTCCAACACTGTACAATCCTATGTATTGCTGTACTTTTCTATAACCCAGATACTATGGGGAGTTTGGGAGACATGTAGATCCTTGGGCTTACTTGGTAGCAATCCAGCCCATTTGGAAGGCCCATGTTCAGTGGGGAATTTTGTCTGAAAAAATAAGACAGAGAGCAACAAAATCTTGCAACTGATGGGAGCAGATGTAGAGACCCACAGCCAAATATTCGGCAGAGCGAGGGAAACCTGAGGAAGATGGGCAGTGTCTTAGGGTTTCTATAATTCGGAGAGACAGAAAGACCAGAAGAACTCTGATAAAGGAAAGCAATTGATTGGGGTTGGCTTACAGATTCAGCAGTTTAGTCCATTATCATCATGGTGGAAAGCATAGCAGCATGCAATCAGACATGGTGTTGAACAAGGAACTACAAGTTGTATATCTGGATCCGCAGGCAGCAGGAAGGATTGCTAATGGAAGTGGTTTGAGCATCTGAAACATCAAAGTCTGCTCCAAGTGACCATGTCCTCTAACAAGGACATACCCACTTCAACAAGACCATATCGCTTACTAGTACTACTCTTGTGGGCCTATCGGGGATATTTTCATTCAAACCACCACAGAGTGTAAGGATTGTAGGAGCAAGAGTGTTTGGTAAGTAACATCAGAAAAGAGCCCACAGAATCTACAAATCGGGACTCTTAGTTTCTCATAGAAGCTAAAGCAGCAATAAAGAGCCTAGATGAGTTTAGGCTAGGTCCTCTGCGTATATTTGTTTAGTTCCGTGGTCTTATGGGACATCAAACAGTGGGCGTAGGAGGAGTTTCTGACTTTTGCCTTCTCCTGAGACAAGTTTCCTCCTTCTGCATTGCATCATCTAGCCTTGATATTAGTCTATACAAAGCCTAGTCTTATTGTATATTGTTACGCCTTGTTCAGTTGATATCCATGGGAGTCCTGCTCATTTCAGAAGGAGTATGGAAGAGAAGTGGTTCTGGGCCAGAGGGAACGTATGGAGGAATTGGGAAGAGTAGACAGAGGAGTAGTTGTGATATATTTTATGAGAGAAAAGTAAAATTAAAATATAGAAATGGGGCCAAACGGCTGAAGATTGATGCTGTAATGTATGGCGAGAAAATGGGAACTGTCCAGGTATGTCATTTCTTAGTATTGGAAGCTTCAGGTCCTGTACTTCCTATATAATCAGATATATTTATCCCTCTCAGGTCTCTGAGGTGGTTGAAGAATAGATAGCTAGAGTCTCATAGTTAAATTTTGAGTTGTTTATTAATCAAGAGGGTGTTCTCGATCTAAGAAGATGTTTTTAAAATTGTGTTGCAAGTTAGTATGAAAGCTGAGTTAGATAGAGAACTTTAAACTCATGGAGATGGTTAGATAGTAGAATGTTAAAATCAGGGGCCAAATACATATGGACTGGACATTGGGAATGTATGCTAAGCCATATAACTCTCATAATTGTGGCCTATTTATTTCTTTTGTTTTGTATTTTATTTATAGTTATAAGAGAAAGAACCATTTGTTGGACTGAAAGGGAGAGCTGTTGGGGGGAAAAAAGAAATACCTTAAAGTAAAAAAAAAAAAAAAAAAGTGTAGAGGATGGGGGTTTGAGGGGAGGAGGGTGGAAGGGTGGGAATGGAGGGGGGAGTAGGGAGGGGATTGTGATTGAGATGTAACTTGAAGAAATAAAAAATAAATTATTAAATGAATAAATAAGTAAAAGGCATGTGACACTGATTTTCAGCTTCCATAGGTATAGCTAATAGGTACATATGCATACACAGACGCAAATAAACACAATAAACACTAACCCATCTACACATAAACACACACACACAGATATAGATATTAGTCCATTTTCTTTGCAAATACAATAATATTCTTATATTTTATTCATTTTGAAATTTTTATAAACAAGATTGATATTTTAAAATATAATAGCATTTATATTTCATTCAAATAAAATGATCTGATCATTCTTTTCATTTTTGTAAATTACATTTCAGAGTAACTTTGATATCTTATTTAAAATAATATTTTCTGCATCCTTGTTTACTTCTATTTTAAAATTTACTTTATTTTCATTTCTGTGTTCTGAGTTTTGGATACAATCATGTTTCATTCTCCCATTTTTCTTTATTTTATTAGAATAGAAACAGGCAACTAAACTAATACACTTAAATAGAATAGTAAAACCAGACAATTTTAAAAAGTCAATGAAAAAGCACAAGAAACACATCTAGATACAGAGACACACATATTCACTTTTATATATGAAGTTTTGATGTGCCACATTACTTAGAGTTCCTATCTATAACTTATTAATGTTATACCATAATATATTTTGGTGACTTAGTTTTTAGTGATTTTAAGATGTTATTGATTAATAAATTGAACTTACAATATCAGTTTGCAGGTAGTAACTATTATAAGTAAAGTTCCTGCTTTCCTTACTTTTTCAGATACTTTACCTTAAGTTTAAGATATTTATCATATTATGGCAGAGTTACAGTACAGGCACATTTGTTGAGCTGTTGTTTATCAGTGGGTGTTTTTCCTTTACAGAACCAGTATTCCTAGCCCAATTTTCCCCACTTCTGTGCTATGAATATCTAATGGTAATGTGTTCTAACATATAAATATATAATATGCTTGTAGATGATTAGATATTTCAATGACTTATTTGTTGTATTTCATTACTGCCTTCAGAAACTACATTTCATCTTTGAGAATTTTACTAAATATGAGTTGAGGTAGAATTTGTTGAGTTAAATTTGGCTGTCAGTCTTTGATATTCCTTGGAGTGTCTCAGGATATTTGTCGCAGGTTGGAGAAGTTTCTGATTTTTAATTCTTTGACTCGTTCTCTATCTTGCAGGTGTTTGTAAGGCTTTCTTGAACATCAGTAAACTGACTGTGATATTTTTTTTTCTAGGAAGACATGACTTCTTTTTTTAAAAAAATGTTTATTTCTTTGTTAACTCTCCATTCCCACCCCCTGTCTCCCACCCTCTATCCCCTCTCCCCCCTCTCCCATGCCTCTGGTGTGGGGTGTCTCCGTGTATCAGCCCCTCTAAGTTTGTTAGTCATGTGAAGTCTAAGAGCTGCTTATTGCACAGTAGGCATACATGGAAGTTCCACTAGGATGGGGGTTCCCACTGACAGGTAATGAAGTCTCAGTTCCTGCTCTTTTAGATCTATTGATTGTAGGATGGTTATCCTATACTATAATGGCTAAAATCCAGTTATAAGTGAATATATGCCATGTGTATCTTTCTGAATCTGAGATAGCACACTCATGGTGAACTTTTCTAGTTCCATCCACTTGGTTGCAAATTGCATGATTTCCTTGTTTCTGATAGCTGAGTAGTATTCCATTGTGTAAATGTACCATAGATTTTTGTGTTTTGTGGTTTTTTTGTTTTGTTTTGTTTTTAAATCCATTCTTTGGTTGAAGGACATCTGGGTTGTTTCCAGTTTCTACAATAAAGCTTGTATGAACATAGTTGAGGAGATGTCCCTTTGGATTGGTGAGGAATCTTTTGGATATTTGCCCAGGAGTGATATGTCTAGGTCTTGAGCTATTCCAACTTTTCTAAGATATTGCCAGACTGATTTCCATACGGGTTGTACAAATTTTCACTTCTACCAGCAATGGAGGAGTGCTCCCCTTTCTCTAAAGCCTCACCAGCACATGCTGTCTTTTGAGGTTTTGATCTTAGCCATTCTGACAGGAGTGAGATGGAATTTAGAGTTGTCTTGAGTTGCATTTCTCTGACAATTAAGGGTGTTGAGCATTTCTTCAAGTGTCTCTTGGCCAATTTATATTCCTCTTTTGTGAATTCTCTGTTTATATCTGCTCTCCATTATTGGATTGGGTTACTTTGTTTGCTGGTGTTTAATTTCTTGAGTTCTTAATTGAGTTCTATAATTGAGTTCTTCATAGATTTTGGATATTAGCCCTCTGTCAGATGTGGGGTTGGTGAAGATCTTTGCCCTATCTTTAGACTGCTGTTTTGTTTTAATGACAATGTCCTTTGCCTTACAGAAGCTTGTCAGTTTCTTGAGGTACCATGTATTTATTTTTGGTTTTGGGGGGTGGGTTGAGCTATTAGTGTTCTGTTCAGGAAGTTGTCACGTATGCCTATAAGTTCCAGGCTTTTTCCCACTTTCTCTTCTATCAGATTTAGTGTGTCTGGCTTTACATTAATATCTTTGATCCACTTGGATTTAAGTTTTGTGCAAAGCGATAAAAATGGGTCTATTTGTATTTTTTTACATGTTGACATCCAGTTAGATGAGCACCATTGGTTGAATATACTGTCCTTTTTCCATTGTATCATTTTGGCTTCTTTGTCAAAAGTTAAGTGACTATAGGTGTGTGGCTTTATTTCTGGATCTTCAATTCAATTCCATTGATCAACTTGTCTGTTTGTATACCAGTACCATGCTGTTTTTATTACTATTGCTCTGTAGTATAGCTTGAAATCAGGGATAGTGATACTTCCAGTTTTTTTTTTTTTTTATTGTACAAGATTGATTTAGTTATTGTGGGTTTTTTGTTTTTTCCATATGAAATGGAGAGCTATTCTTTTGGGTTCTGTAGAGAATTGTGTTGGTGTTTTGATGGGAATTGCATTGAATCTGTATATTGCTTTTGGGTAGGATATCCATTTTTATTATGTTGATCTTACCTATTCACAAACATGGGAGATCTTTCCATCTTCTGATATCTTCTTCAGTTTCTTCAAGGACTTGAAGGACTGTACAAATCTTTCACTTGCCTGGTTAGAGTAACCCCCAGGCATTTTATGTTATTTTTGGCTACCGTGAAGGGTGTTGTTTCCCTAATTTCTTTCTCAGCCCATTTATCTTTTGTGTAAATAAGGGCTACCGGTTTTTGTTGTTGTTGTTGTTTGTTTTTTGTTTTGTTTTGGTTTTGTTTTGTTTTCAGTTAATTTTGTATTCAGCCACCTTGCTAAATGAGTCTATCAGCTGTAGGAGTTCTCTGGTGGAATTTTTGGGGTCACTTATGTACAGTATCATATCAACTGTGATGGGGATAATTTAACTTCTTCCTTTTCAATTTTTATCCTCTTGATCTCCCTTAGTTGTCTTATTGCTCTGGCTAGAACTTCAAGTACTATGTTGAAGAGATATGGCGAAAGTGGACATTCTTGTCTTGTCCCTGGTTTTAGGGGAAATGCTTTAAATTTCTCTCCACTTATTTGATGTTGGTCTCTAGCTTGCTGTACATAGCCTTTATTATTTCTAGGGATGGTCCTAGTATTAGTTCTCTCCAGGACTTTTAGCATGAAGGGGTGTTGGATTTTGTCAAATGCTTTTACTGCATCTAATGAGATGATCATGTGTGTGTGTGTGTGTGTGTGTGTGTGTGTGTGTGTGTGTGTGTGTTTTCTTTCACCTTGTTTATATGGTAGAATACATTAATGGATTTTTGTATGTTGAATCATCTCTGCATTCCTGGGATGAAGTCTACTTGATCATGGTATATAATACTTTTGATGTGTTCTTGGATTTGTTTTGCAAGTATTTTGTTGAGTATTTTAGCATCTATGTTCATGAGGTTGATTGGTCTGAAATTCTTTTTCTTTCTTGGGTTTTGAGTGTGATCACTTTTAAGACTGTTCAAAATGTTATAAACCCCTTCTTGCAGGCATTCATAAGGCTTCTTGATCATGAGTAAACTGAGTGTGATAATTTTTAATGCTGTTCAAAATATTATATGCCCCTTTTAAGCTTCTTTTCTACCCCAGCTGTCACTTCAGGTAGTCTTGTCTTCAAGTTCTCTACACTTCTTTTGTACTTTGTTTGTCCTGTGGTTGATTCTTCTACTGTGTTTTTCTATCTATGTACTTTTCTGATCAAAGGTTTTACTTTAATTTCTTTCTCTCTTTTTTTTTGGTATTATCTTCTTTGGATTTTTTTTAAATTTTCTGAACTTCACAGCATGCACCTTGCTCCCTCTCACCTCCCACCTTCCCACGGGCTCACTCTCCCACAACATAAAAAAAAAAGTCTCATTGTGGAAGCTGTACTGTGTATCAGTGTGTCCCACAATATTTCCTTTTGTCCATATTATTGCTTGCAAATGTTCATTAAAATGTCTCCTTGAACTGGTATGAGGCCTCTGGCTTCGGCTACTTTGTCAATACTGGAATCTGACAGAGGTTCCTCTCAGTTATGCTGTGCCATATTGTCCTGTGTCATGAAGATCCCGTAGTTTTAGGTATATGGAACTGGCCTCTTCATGCACTCTAGCAGTTCTTACATGGGGTATATGATGGTGATGGCCAACTCAAAACCCTGGTTCTCGGTCTGCAACCCTCAAAGCAGGGACAGTTCTACTGTGCTACCAAGGTTAGGTACAGCTCCCATTCTCCTGAGTGCTGTAGGAGATAATGGGTTGGACCAGCTCTCTTGCTCTCATGACCCCATCAATCCAACTCTCCTGCCTGTAACATATCCAGGGCTAGCTGTAAGGTGCTGTCCAGGTGAGGTGCAAGGTCTTCTCTCCCAAGTACAATAGCATGTGAGTGACAGGGACAGCTCTCCTGTTCTTGTGGGCACATCAGGGCCAGATTTCCTGTCCACCTACGGTGGTGTGGGCAACAGGGAGGGGAGGGGAACTCTCCCTATCCAACACCACCACATAGCAGACAGAAGGCAGGGCTGGCTCTCCCACACTCATTGCTTTGGGGCTGGCTCACCCACAATGCCCACAACCAGGGCCAGTCAGGGTTCTTCTAGTCTGTGGATTGCTTCCTATCCTTGGAACCCATTTGGTACTTGCTTGGTGCTGGACTGGTAGTTGTCACAGGGTACCCCATGGTGCTGAAGTGGTGTTGGAAACCAGCTTGCTTTTTTTTTCCCCTGTAATATTAGGCTACTAGTCATTCAGATGTTCATAGGCCAGAATACTGAATGTAGATTTATCCTTTCTCCTCTCTGCCACCTACTTATGCACAATTTGACACAGCAGCCACATCAGCAATGCCTCTAGTGGTAGGTATGTTAATTTCTTTAAACATGTTCTCATATCTCCATTAAACTTGTCATACTGTATACAGACCTTTTTCTGTATCTTATGAGTACTTATTGAGTTTCTTTAAAACAGTCGTTTAAAATTGTTCCAGTTTTTTTTCATAAAAATAACTGTCTGTTCTATTACTAAAATTTTGACTATTAAGTTGTTCATGGCTTTTAAAATGGTTGGAAGATTGTAAACTAAATTTTCTGTGTATTCAAAGGTTATCTATCTTTGCTTTCAGTTTATGACTGTGTTCTCAATGATCTTTGCCAAAATAGTAAATAATATGGTTATTTCATTAGCGCCAATACTCACTTCTGCAATTTACCCTTTAGATGTTCACACATGCCCAAGTTCTTCTAAAATCTAATTGTACATGTTCACAAATTTAATATTAGATTCAAATGCATGCCTAAGCACCCCATATTTGATTGCTGTGGTAATCATTATGAACCAGAGAAATAACAAGAGAGTGAAATCTATTTCTTCAAGTCTAGCTCTTGATCCAGAGTAGACTCAGACAAATAACATAGTAACTGACATTATTAAACATCATTTATATTGTTGAAAGAATACATTTTCTAATTTGTTATTCTTACATTTATTGAACTTCCTTTTAATTTTGGGTCCAAATATTTTAACAAATTGCAACAAATATCAGATCCCATTCTTTACTACATGTTTTTATTTATCATACTCTCCATTCTCTTCCTTAGAATATTCAATCATAAACTATCTTGTCAGTATCTATTCCTGATTTTTGATATTATATTTTTAAATTTTCTTGTACTTGTTATAATCAATACTTCTATAAAATAAACTAATTTAAAATACCTAGTTCATTTTAATATTAATTTGACAATTTCTATTACTAAAATTTTGACTTAAGATTGTTGAACTTTCTAGTTTTTAGTTTACTGTTTTCAATCTATACCTCTCTGTATTTGTTTCTATAAACTGCATTTCCAATATTCCTGGATTCTGCTTATTTTATTGATGTTATCTGTGTCTCTGTTGGTTGAATATTTTTATATTTCCTAAGAGACACATTTTCTTGATTTTTTACTTCTGTATTTTAATAATATCAGATTTTATATATATGTATTACTTAGATATTTTAGTTTTGTATCAGTTAAATCACTCAGTATCTTAACTTACTTTGTAATAACTTAATTCCTTCAAGTACTTTTAACATTGATAGTGTTACAAGTTCTTTTAGATTATATTATGTTCTTGTATATTGGAATCATGCTAAAATACACAATATAGTAAGAAATAAAAGACAAAATCTGAAAAAAAAGAAGTTCACTATGGATGAAGATATATGAAATATTAGTTAATAAATTGGTATGACTTACATAATCCTATTTTACATTCCAATCAAATGGATGGAACTAGAAAAGCTCATCCTGAGTGAGCTAACCCAGACCCAGAAAGATACACATGGCATGTGTTCACTTATAACTGGATGTTAGCCATATAGTACAGGATAACCATCCTTCAACCCATGGACCCAAAGGAACAGATGCTAGCATAACTTTCCACCTAGCAGTAGATCAAAACAGATGCTGAGTCACACGGTCAAACATTAGGTGGAACTTTGAGAGCCTTATGTGAGAGAGGGAGGAGGAATAGAGATACCTGGAGGCATCAAGATCAGCAGAACTAACCAAGACCCCTAGATGTTTACAGTGACTGAAACACTAACCAAAAGAAGATGAAGAAGAAGAAGAAGAAGAAGAAGAAGAAGAAGAAGAAGAAGAAGA
>CAJQZJ010009649.1:12692871-12746354 GCA_907164525.1 Lophiomys imhausi | reverse complement strand
TGTGTGTGTGTGTGTGTGTGTGTGTGTGTGTGTGTGTGTGTGTGTGTAAATGTAGCAAACAGATGTCCATTACATTATACTAGTGCTGGTTTTTAAAGAAATTCAGGAGGAGTTCTTCTGCTAAACTTTAGAGAACATTTTTGTTACTCTGTGCTTGAATGTTTCTTTTCCAAAATTATGTTGAAATTCAATTGTTATGTTGACAGGATTAAAGGTGGGACTTTCAGGATGCCATTAAGCCATGAGTGTTTGGCTCAAATGAATTGTGATCATGATCCTCATGATTATGGTTTTTTAAGGAAGAATTAATTCAATCCAATTTTATCTTTTTCTCTTCCATTTACTAGCTTGCCCTCCCATTCTACTGTGACATAGCATGTAATTCCCTGCCAAATGACTGTACCAATGTCATGGTTTGGTTTCCAACATTCAGAACATGAGGCAAACAAATATGTATTCTTTATAAATTACCCTCTTTGCAATATTTTACATTACCATTTTAAAAAGCAATTAATTCAAGACATTCCTTCAGCAATTTCAACTTTCTCTTTGACCCAAAACTTTACTCTTTCGAACATGCAAAAGGATTGAATTTCTATTGCTTACATTAGAAAAGGTCAATTCTTCGGGAGCTAGTGGAGACCATAACAGGAACCCAACAATAATGGGTAAATCTAAAACAATAGAACTTCTAAAGAGTTACTAATTTATTAAATGTGCAAGTTATGCTTTGTGAAATTCAGAAGTGAATTGCCACCAAAAAGCTTAAATTCTTTTGAAGTATGACAGTAAATAGTCAGATACCTACAGAATAATAAACACAGCTCTAATACAGATAGTAGCAAAACAAAAAGATGATAATACAAAAAATAAAACAAATACAAATATAAAGAAACTTGTGGTGTATTATTTTATAATGGGGTGAGAGATTTATATCTTTCTCTTGATACAGTATTTGAAAAGAGAAAATAAGTGTACTATCCACAGCTTATCTGTATTAAGATAGAAGATCTGGATTCTGAAGAAAGTACAAAAAATGAGAGCAAAGAGAATAGTTAGATATTATAGCAGAGATTTAAGAGTGATGGAGTTTTAATAACAGGATATTAGTGAGTTATCAGGTTAAGAGCAAAATCCAGTGGAATCATATTTGCTGCTAAGAAATCAGGATTGTGTGTATTATTCCAACAGCCTTGCTCAGATCCAGTGATAATAGTGTGGGTAAAAAGTAGTGCTCTTTCATGGCCCTGCACCACAAAACTCCAGTCTTTAAAAGCAATACTCCTCATGGTGCTTCACCAGAAAGTCCCAAATGTAACACCTCCCTCAAGCAGTGTCCACCTCCAGGGAATTGTTAGGAACCAGATGAAGATAACACGGCCAAGAACACTTATCCTCCTGATACTGTTCTTCACTGCAATGAAAAGCTTTAAAAGAGAAGGTATTTAACGTTTACACTCTTCAAGAAGTGTCATTGAACATTAGTGTATTTTGCCCTCGTATATTCCAGGATTGCAAAGAATTGTCAGTTTTTTGGACTTGAAAGAAGGCATGTCTGTTGTTAGATGGCAACAGGTTTCCCAGTTCCCAATATGTCAATTGTTTTTCCTATAGCCTTATCTAATATTATTCTTGTTATCTTCTTTATTAAGTGCCTTGGTAACAGAAAGGGGAAGCTCGAGGACGTAGTGATAAGTATCTTCCTATTTTAATGAAGACATGTGCTTAGACAGATATGTCTAGCTAAGGTAGGTAAGTACCATGATTTGACCATCTTAATAATAGGAATGATAAATTAGAAAACACGCAAAATGAGAAAACATTCAAAAAGTAATGCAAGGAATTTAAAAGTTCAGAAAGATTAAGTATGAGTTTGAATGGTTTATTCTGATATGAGAAGAGCTGTAAACATTGCTTTTATTTCCTCAGAGAAAGTGATAAAATGAAAGCCATACTTAAGTTTTAAGAATACGTGGCTGGGGCTGAGCCCAGAGAGATTCTAAACATTCCTTGGCTTAGGCCTGGAAGTTTCAAGCTTCCATGCAATCTAATCTTATGCAACTCGAACTATGAAGACTATAGCTTCCAGACTCTGTTTGCTAATCTAGGCCCAGAATGGTTTCTATCTCCAAGAGTACTGCTGAATAAACTCACCCATTCTAGCTCTTTCTGAATTGTGGCTGGCTGGTGCCTCTCCAAGCTGATTGATTCAAATTGGTTCCTCTCAGCTTCTGACTGAATTGCTCTGCTTGGAAAACTGCCTCTGAACTCCACAAATTGAACTACACTGACTTCACAAACTCAACTTCACTCAACTGAATTGCACTGAACTCAATTTTTCTCTCTCCCTGCTCAGCTCTTTCTTTCCTGTCTGTTCTCATGAGAGCTGAGATATTCTATCTCTGATTCATTCTGTCAAATCTTTCTCTGATTTGTCACTCTCTCTGCCCCTCAATTAGATGTCATTGTTTGGAATTAAAGGCTTGTACTAAACTCAAGCCAGAGGATCTAAGAGTGTGTATTCCAGACAGAAGAATTAAAGATGTTTACTGAGGGCATGTCTGTATTCTAGCTGGACCACACAGACCTACGTCTTTGGATGTGATCCCTTGCCAGAGCAGCCATATTGCTGAGTTAAAATACTTCTAGAGAGAGCCTCATCTGGTAAGTTGAGCTGACCATTGGGACAACTCAAACAGATCAACATGTTGGTTCAGACTAGATTTTACTGGCAAAATGAAAGAAACTTTTAACAAAATGTGTTTAATAAAACATGATGTTTTCCATAGGGATCATCCTATATAGAAAATATAATGGACAACCTTGGAAGAAACATTTAGCAAATTGAAAATATGAAGTAAAGCAGATATATCATTAGCAAAATAAAGCTTTCATCATTTAATTAATATATCTTCTTTTTCCTACAGAAGTTCCACTACCTAACTCAGATGCTCTTAAATTTATAATGACTCATGTAGAAGGTATTTTATGTAAAAAGGATTACAAGTAATGCTTCTTAATTCCACTTAAATTGAACTTATTGGCAGTGAGCTAGCACAACAGGTGTCTCTACATTCATTGTATATTTTTTATAGTCACTTGATGAAAATGTGCAAAGTGCAAAAAAATGATTACTACTTAAAAGGGTTAGTTTCAGAATGTGCCTCAAAAGTAAATACATTTAACAACACTAAAAATAATGTATAGTTGCTTATATTAATAGATTGTAGATACTAATATTCTATCAGACACAAAATATCATTTCAAAAACTATGGATATATATACTCCTAAAACAAGATCTCCAATACATGGAATGTAATCATATCTTATGAAGAAAAATAGACAAATTGTCCATTATTTTAATAAAAGGTAGTGTTCACTTTCTAAAACATACAGTATAATCAGTAAGTTCATAAAATTTGGAAAATATAAAAGCATTATCAACCAAATTTAAAAGAATAATATTATAGAACACTCACCAATAACAAATCAAATGTAAGAAAAATATAAATAATAGCCAGACCTACCAAGGACAGGAGTGACACAAACAGTACATTTTTTTGAAGGTACAAAATCCCATGCTGATATATGAAGGGACAAAAACTCTAAACTGACCTAAAAACAAAAGAATGGAACTAAAATATAAACCAATTCCACCCAAAGTGTCCAGTCTCATAAGCTTCACAATGAAATTTTCACAAATTTCATAAGAACTAAAAACAATTTTATCTAATTCTTGAGAAAATAGAGGATTAGAGAGTGCTTCTAAGTATATTTCTCAATAGCTTCACCCTAATATTACAGTAAAAAGAAAAGACACAACAATATAATTGACCCATATTATTCATAAAAACATCTAAGAAGCCTAAAAAATGTCTGAAAAATTCACCTATATAAAAATGTCAATAAAAGTTACTAGATTTATATCAAAATGTGAGTGTAGTTTAATATAGGACAACAATAGGTAAACAATATGTAGTGATATCAATACATGAAATTAGTTATTAAATTCCATTACTGATATAAGTATAGGAAACAATATAAAATGGCTTTCCCTTTGTGCTTGGAAAACCAACAAAACAACCAAAATTAATAATTCTAAGATTATATTTAATAATGATAAATTTAGTACATAGAGAAAAAAAGAATGACTAACTACTGTTGCCATATCTCCCAATGTTATAGGATATAACCTATCTAGATCAGTAAGTGTAGAAGTGATAATCTCACTTGAAAACATAGATGTGAAGTGATAATCAAAGGGATATAATCATATCTGTGTATGACAAGATATGTCAAAATTATAAAAATCAATCTCAGTATAAAATCAATTTATATATCTATACTATTCTTGTAAAAAAGATGTAAAAATATTTTTGTAAAAAATTAAAATAACATTTATAGTGGAATTTGAGATATTCAGCACACTGAGGCTGAAAAGCCAGCTCAGTTAATAAAGTCCTTGACACAGAAGTTTAAGAGCCTAACTTTGTACACCAAACATCTGTGAAAAGTCTTGTTTAGCTGAACACATTGACAGAATGGAAGATGTGGAGACAGGCAGAAATTACAGGATTATAGGCCAGCCAGCCTAGATAAGACAGTGAACTCCAAATTCAGCTAAAGCACTATAAATTAATGAGAAAGGCAACTGAGACAGGCAATCGACATTGTCTCTGATATCTAGATATACATACAAAAGTCAGCATCTACTTGAAACATTATCTCTAAATACAGGGACAAGACAAGGATGTCCACTTTTGCCATATCTCTTCAATATAGTACTTGAAGTTCTTGCTAGAGCAATAAGACAACTACAGGAGGTCAAGAGGATACAAATTAGAAACGAAGAAGTCAAATTATCTCTATTTGCAAACGATATGATAGTGAACATAAGCGACCCCAAAAATTTAACCAGAGAACTCTTACAGCTGATAAAAACATTCAGCAAGGTGGCTGAATACAAAATTAATTCAAAAAATCAGAAGCCCTGCTTTATATAAACAAATAAATGGGCTGAGAAAGAAATCAGGGAAACAACTCCCTTCACAATAGCCACAAACAATATAAAACACCTGGGGGTAACTCTAACCAAACAAGGTAACTTGGGGGTAAATCTAACCAACACAATTCTTTATAGACCTGGAAAAAGCTATTCTTAATTTCATATGAAACAACAAAAACCCAAAATAGCTAAACCAATCCTGTATAATAAAAAAACATCTGGGGGCATCATCATCCCAGATTTCAAGCTGTACTACAGAGCAATAGTAATAAAAACAGCAAGGTACTGGTATAGAAGCAGACCAGTAGATCAATGGAATCGAATTGAAGACCCAAAAATGAACCCACACATCTATGGGCACCAAATTTTTGACAAAGAAGCCAAAACTGCACAATGAAAAAGGGACAGCATCTTCAACAAATGGTGCTGTTCCAACTAGATGTCCACTTGTAAAAGAATGAAATTAGACCAATACTTATCACCTTGTACAAAACTTAAATCAGGTGGATCAAAGACCTTAACATAAGGCTGGACACATTAAATCTACTAGAAGAGAAAGTTGGAAAAACCCTTGAATTCATTGGCACAGGTGACAACTTCCTGAATAGAACACCAACAGCTCAGGACCTAAAACCAACAATCAATAAATGGGACCTCATGAAACTGAAAAGCTTCTGCAAGGCAAAAGACACTGTAATTCAAACAAAATGGCTACCTTCAGAATGGAAAAAATCTTCACCAACCCCACATCTGACAGACTGCTAATATCCAAAATCTACAAAGAACTCAAGAAGTTAAATGCCAAGAAACCAAATAATCCAATCAAAAAATGGGGGATGGAGCTAAATAGAGAATTCTCAAAGGAGGAATCCCTAATGGCTGTGAGACACTTGCAGAAATGCTCAACGTCCTTAATCATCAGAGAAATGCAACTCAAGACGACTCTGAGATTCCATCTCACACCTGTCAGAATGGCTAAGATCAAAAACTCAAATGACAGCACATACTGGCGAGGGTGTGGAGAAAGGGGAACCCTTCTCCATTGCTGCTGGGAGTGAAGGCTTGTGCAACCACTATGATAGTCAGTCTGGAGATATCTTAGAAAACTTGGAAGAGCTCTGCCTCGGGACCCAGCCATACCACTTCTGGGTGTACATCCAAGTGACTCCTCACCGAATCACAAGGAAGTTTCCTCATCTATGTTCATAGCAGCCTTATTTGTAATAGCTAGAAACTGGAAACAACCCAGATGTCTCTCAACCAAAGAATGTATTAAAAAACTGTGGCACATCTGCACAATGGAATACTACTCAGCTATCAGAAAAAATGAAATTACACAATTTGTAGGCAAATGGATGGAACTAGAGAAGCTCATCCTTAGTGAGCTAACCCAGACTCAGTAGGATGCACATGGCATCTATTCACTTGTAGTCGGATTTTAGCTATATAGTAACTGATATCTATACCACAACCAAAGCACCAAAGGGAACATGGACATAGACTTTTTCTTTTTCTCCCTGTCAATGAGACACTTTTCCCTAAGGTGTTGTCTTGTAGGTCCCCAGTGTATAAGGAGTCTCTTGGCCCTCATATGACTGCTGAACTGGGACGAGGGACTGTTATGTAGGGACACTCCACTCCAGAGGAGTGGGATGGAAGTTTTAGGGAGTAGAGAGGGTGGGAGGGTGGCACTGGGTGGGGTGGAAAGAGGACACTATGATGGAGATGTAACCTGAAGCAATAAATAAATATATTTTTAAAAATGTCAGCATCTGTATTTACACACACACATACACAAGCATACACATACACACAAAAAATAGTAATCAAGATCAAAGTATGAGAAATGTTGAAATGAACTTGATAACAGAAGTAAAATTTCAACACTTGAGAACACTGAATATCACAGAGAAAAAGAAAAACTTGATTTAAATTATATAGTTTCAAAAATATGAATATTGAATATGGCAATTTGTTATTTCATTAAATTGACCAGTGAATACATTTCCATATTTCATATGTTATTAGTAGTTTAGTATTAATTAATAATGTAATAGGTTAAATTAATACTTAAAAATAGACATGAAAATTCTGAATGAGTGTGAAGAAAATATTAGCATAATATACACCAAACAATTGTGAAGAATAGCAGGAAAAAAAATTTGATGTACTCAGTTTAGTGAGTTGTTTTGAAGCTACTGATGTCTATGAAGTCATGGTATCATTGTGATCAGGATCCATCAGAGAGAGAGAGAAAGAAACATTAAAAATATCTAAGCATTAGTGTCTGCAGTGTTGAAAGGGTATCTCAAGGGAGAAATGATTGGTTTCCAGAAGTATTCTGGGACAAATAAATATACATATTGAAACAATGATTAATAGGAATACCTTGAAGATATAAAACACCATAATAGATACAAAATAGATCATAGACTGAGAGACAAATGGGAAACGAGAAAAACTCCATGGAGAAAGAATATTCCCCAGTTTACCAAGTTTTTTTTTTGTTTGTTTTTTGATACTCACATAGCCTTAAAGGAAAATAATACTTCAGCTGATTTAATGAAAATTAAGATATTCCACTTCTTTAAAACAATAAGAATGTGAAAAAAAGGCACAGAGTAAGAGGAGGACAAATTCAGAAGTGAGAATAACACAATAAAACTCTTTTGTGGTTAGATACAACATACACACACACACACACACACACACACACACACACACACACAACAATGATGAGTACATTACATTTTACCCATAAAAGCAAATACTGTTCAGCTCTAAATAGAGCTTTTTATATACCAATTTGGAATATTTATAATTATATACAAAGAAAAACAAACCAGAAAATGATTAATACACCCATGTGACATTTCACACTAGAACACTTAGAAATTTCATATTAATTATCTTAGAAACCCTCACTATGAGCCTTACTTGGGTTGTTTTCTTCTGTGTCAAAACTATCCTAGCCTAGTGGCATGCATTCCACCATACTGAGACCCAGGATCTTCTTACTCTCTCCTACCAGCATAGTGTTCCTTTTGGTTAGGGGCAGTTGAATGCTCAGTCAATAGCAGAGATCTTGTCACAGAATGCCACATACACTAGTGAAGTCTGAAAAGTCATCTACATTTTTTCAAGGTCCAGAAACTCAAGCAGCTTCAGTAAACCTTTCCTTTCTTTTTCCTTCTTCCCTCATTGTTCTCCCAAGATGCTCCAGGAATATTTCCTTACTTGAGGTCATCTCTTTCTTAGCAAACCTACTGCAGGGAGTCTTCAATAATTCCCTCATTTTCACACTATTCAAAAGCCACCTACACAATAAATGGACCACACTTACCCTCTAAAAGTTTTAATCCCCTACAAATCCGGAAATTGATTCTTCTTACCTGAAATGGTTATTTCTGTCTTACCAATTATCTTTAAATATTCTGTATTGTTTCCTTATGTAGGTAGGCAGCTTTGACTTATTTTGTTTCCTCTGTGAAATGAAAGCCTGAAAACATGGTAATATTTCTCAACATACACAATTTTTAAAACGATTGTCACAAAATATATTCTCAAAAAACACAGAGTAATTACTGCATGAAATAATTGTGAGTACAAACTTTAGAAAATTATTTGGCAAAAGTTTTCCTCTCCAAATTCTTATTTTTAAAAACAAAAATCCCAACTGTTCAATTTTTTTCGATAAGGACTCAGGAACCAATGCTGTCATGCAAACATGCTAGCTCAGAAAAGCAGATAACTTCACCCAGCTGACTTTCCTACTCTACCAACACACTGAAAGGAAAAAAAGAAAACCCTTTTTCCTTTTCCACATTCTCTTAAATACCTTTCCACTCAATGTCTCTTGTAACAAGAGGCTTTTATTAGTATATTATACAATCTATTTATTTTACTATTCTTAATACCTTTACCTTCCACCCCTTGTTCCTCCTAACCCCCCAACATTATGCAAGAGAGAAAGAATGTTAAAGTTAAAGATGAAATGGGGCGTATTTCTCTTTAGGCAACTTCCTGCTGATTAGAGTCTTTGGGTTCTTCAGGGGTAATACCAGCAGAAGTTCAGCAAACCAGGAGACAGCAGCAGGAAGAACAAGCAGCACTTTGGGGGAGCACCAAAGCCAGGAGAGCAGCAACCTCTTTGTTCTTTGTAGCCCTTTCTCTTCTTTGCAGAGCCCCTTTCCCATATTTCTTTGTAGAGTATCTTTTCTCTTACTTCTTTATAAATCCCATTTTATCATTGTAGCACCCTTTTCAGGGGCACTGTTTTTTCTTTGTAGAGCCCCCTTCTCCTCTGCACTCTGGCTTTTTATCTCTTTCTAAAGTCCTCTGAGTTAAACTTGCTCAGCTGGCTAAGCAAGACCCCTGCAAGCTCATGAGACAATTAAATCTTTACACCTGTGTCTTAAGAGGCCTCACACCTGGGATTAAATAAAAACATTCTCATAATTGGTTTTAATAAACTCATACCACAGTCTCTCTGTTTTCATATTTTCACTCCCTGTGGCCTGGTTACTTGCTCTGCCTATTGGGCTATGACTGACTTTATTTAGCTCTTGGATTAAAGGTGTGTGATGGGGGGGGGGGGCAAGATGGCGGCAACCTGTTCTGATGCATTTTGAACATGGGAGAAAAGAGCCATAAAAAACACAGAGTTATTGGACACTGTGCAAAAAACGGAGGGGCTAGACCCTCCGGGAACACTCACAGCTCCCAAGGGACTGTTAAAATCTCAGGGTAAGCCTCTCCCCCCATCTCTCTCAGACATGGAAGCTACTAAATCCGGGATTTGGGAACTCCCATTTGGAGAAGCGCCTTGTAAGATCGAACCCAACACACAGCAGGCAGAATCAGAGGCCACATGGCAAGCGCTCAATAGCCTACTGGGCTCCCCACACCTCAGGAGGACCTTACAGCTACTTAGGAAACTTGAAGGATAGTTGAAGTCTTAGCAAGGAAGAAACAGGGTTCTCGGCGGGTGGTCGGCAGCCACTCGAGCCACGGAGGATTCGAGAGAGCAGGAAGCCAGCAGGCAGAGCAGTCAGGGTGGGAAGAAGGCACAGGCGGGCGGGGCCGAAGCCTGGTGCACCCACAGCGGAGAAGCTAGGGAGGGAAGCCGGCACAGGTGGTGGGAGGGGCCAAAGTTACATGCACCCACGGCAGTGGGGCTGGGGAGGGAAGCCAGCACAAGCGGCAGGAAGGGCTGAAACCCCGCACACCCACAGCAGAGCGGCTGGGGAGGGAGGCAGGCACAGGGGGCGGGAGGGGCCGGAGCTCCACGTACCAGAAGCTGAACAGACAGGGAGGGAACCCGGCACAGGCGGATGGGGCTGAGGGGCCAGGCCTATGGCAGAGAAGCCTAGTGGGAAACCAGAAGCCAGGGGACCATAGCTGTATTCTGGAAAACCCAGACATATTAGGTGTGGAGCTGGGCCCTGTCAACCTCCGTGATGACAAACAAAGCCCACAGAATCTGTGCCTGGGCAAACAGGTACATACCATCAGAGCCATTAAAGACTGATCACTCAGTGTGCAACAAAGAGAAGTCTGAAATGGGAGCAGTGAAACAATCCCGGACCATTACTCACTAACTGGGAATAGGCTGCAACAGCTCACAGTGCTTCAGCCTATTAAAACCACAGTGACCCTGAGATCCCCCTGTAAGCAACGACAGATAGCCAAGCAATTTGACTCCTTCACCAAAGCATCCCCTATGGATCCAAGCCCAGAAAACGAAGAGAGCAGACAGCTAAACACATCGATATGGCCAAAGGTCCAAGAAAAAATAGAAATCAAGGAAATATAACTCCAACAACGCAGAATTATCCTAGCTCATCCAATTCGGATGATCTCACACCAACAGAAACACAAGAAAACGATGACAATTCTGCATTATGGAAAGTGATAGAGTCCATTCAAGAAGAAATTAAATCTATGAAGGAATTCAAAGAAGCCACAATTTTACAAGTCAAAACAACGAATAACATCATTAAAGAACTCCAAGCCAAGGTGACAGAGCTTGAACAGGAAAAGGACAAAGCAATGAAAGATTTTCAGACAAAAACAAGCAAGCTGGAGAAGGAAATGTACAAAACAAACAATACCATACAAGACATGAAAACAGAAATAGAAACAATAAAGACAACACAGTCAGAGTTAAAAGACGAAGTGGAGAATCAAGGGAAGAGAACAGGAACTACGGATGTGAGTATCAAAAATAGGATGCAAGAGATGGAAGACAGGATCTCAGGCATGGAAGATTCGATGGAAGAAATCAGTATAACATCCAAAGAAAATGAGAAGGCTATAAAATCTCTCACCCACAAGATCCAAGGAATCAAGGACTCAATGAAAAGACAGAACCTAAGAATTATAGGCATGGAGGAAAGAGAAGACTCCCGACTCCATGGTCCAGGAATTATCTTCAACAAAATCATAGAAGAAAACTTCCCAACAAAAAAGAAAGAGATGCCAGTAAAAATCCAAGAGGCTTACAGAACACGGAACAGATTAGATCAGAAAAGAAACTCCTCTCGCCACATAATAATAGAAACTCCAAATGTAGAGAACAAAGAAAGGATATTAAAAGCTGTAAGAGAAAAAGGTCAAGTCACATACAATGGCAGACCCATCAGAATTACACATGACTTCTCCTCAGAAACTTTAAAAGCTAGAAGGGACTGTACATATATCCTACAAGTCCTGAGAGATCATACGTGCCCAGCCAGACTACTATACCCAGCAAAACTATCAACATAGATGGAGAAAACAAGATATTCCATGACAAAATCAAATTTAAACAATATCTACCCACAAACCCAGCCCTACAGAAAATTCTAGAAGGAAAATTCCAACCCAGAGAAGAAAACTTCACACAAGAAAACAAAGGGAATAGAAAACCCCTCAGCAACTAAACCAAAAAAGGCACAGGACCATCACCTATATACCAAACTAATGGGAAATAAAAACCCCAGGGCACTAACATCCATCAACATCAATGGACTCAACTCCCCAATAAAAAGACACAGGTTTACAGAGTAGATCCGCAAACAAGACCCGTCCTTTTGCTGCATACAAGAAACACATCTCACTACCAAACACAGACACTACCTCAGAGTAAAGGGCTGGGATAAGGTTTTTCAAGCAAATGGACCCAGGAAGCAAGCTGGAGTAGCCATCCTAATATCAAACAAAACAGACTTCCAACTGAAGTTAATGAAGAAAGACAAAGAAGGGCATTATATACTCATTAAAGGGAATATTCATCAAGAGGAAATCTCAATACTGAACATCTATGCTCCAAATACAAAGGAACCTACTTTTGTAAAAGAAACACTTCTAAAACTTAAATCGCACATCGATCACAGCACATTAGTAGTGGGAGACTTCAAAACCCCACTCATAACAATGGACAGATCATCAAGATTGAGGCCAAACAGAGAAATATTGAGTCTAACAGAGATCATGAAACAAATGGACCTAAGATATCTACAGAATGTTTCACCCAAACACAAAGAAATACACCTTTTTCTCAGCACCTCATGGAACCTTCTCCAAAATCGACCACATATTTGGACACAAAGATAGTCTCAATAGATACAAGAAAATTGAAATAACACCTTGTATCTTATCAGAACACCACGGAATAAAGATGGTCGTCAACAGCAAAAGAATCAACAGAAAGCCTACACACACATGGAAATTGAACATCTCCTTACTGGATGACCACTAGGTCAGGGAAGAAATAAAGAAGGAAATCAAAGATTTCTTAAAATCCAACGACAATGAAAACACAACATACCCAAACCTAGGGGATACAATGAAAGCTGTGCTACGAGGAAAGTTCATAGCACTAAGTGCTTTCAAAAAGAAAATTGTGACAGGTCATATTAGTGAATTAACAGCTAAACTTGGTGAATTTGAAAAAAAAAAAAAAGAAGCAAACACTCCCAAAAGGAGCAGAAGGCAGTAAATCATCAAACATAGGGCTGAAATCAACAACTTAGAAACAAAAAGAACTATACAAAGAATCAATGAAACCAAGAGTTGGTTCTTCGAGAAAATCAACAAAATAGACAGACCCCTAGCCAAATAAACTAAAAGGCAAAGGGAAAGAACCCAAATCAACAAAATCAGAAATGAAAAGGGAGAAATAACAACAGACATTGAGGAGATCCAGAAAATATTTGGGTACTACTTTAAAAATATATATTCCACCTAATTTGAAAACCTAAGCGAAATGGACAATTTCCTCCATAAATTCCACTTACCAAACAGCTTAAACAGCCCAATAACCCCTAAGGAAATAGAAACAGTCATTAATAATCTCCCAACCAAAAAAGCCCAGGGCCAGATGGCTTTAGCACGGAATTCTACCGGACCTTTAAAGAGGAACTAACAACATTACTCTTCAAACACTTCCACCACATTGAAACAGAAAGAACACTGCCAAACTCATTCTATGAGGCCACTGTCATTCTGATTCCTAAACCACCCAAAGACCCAACAAAGAAAGAGAACTTCAGACTTATCTCCCTCATGAACATAGATGCAAAAATACTTCATAAAATACTAGCAAACCGAATTCAAGAACACATAAAAAGTATCATACATCATGATCAAGTAGGCTTCATCCGAGGAATGCAGGGATGGTTCAATATATGAAAGTCTATCAATGTAATTCACCATAAAAACAAGATGAAAGAAAAAAACCACATATTAACCTCGCTAGATGCAGAAAAAGCATTTGACAAAATCCAACACCCCTTCATGCTAAAAGTTCTGGAGAGAACGGGCATACAAGGACCATACCTAGAAATAATGAAGGCAATATACAGCAAGCCAGTGGCCAACATCAAATTAAATGGAGAGAAACTTGAAGCATTTCCTCTAAACTCAGGGACAAGACAAGGATGTCCACTTTCACCATATCTATTCAATATAGTACTTGAAGGCCTTGCTAGAGCAATAAGAAAACTAAAGGAGATCAAAGGGATAAAAATTGGAAATGAAGAAGTCAAATTATCCCTATTTGCAGATGATGTGTTAGTATACATAAGCAACCCCAAAAACTCCACCAAAGAACTCTTACAGTTGATAAACAACTTCAGCAAGATGGATGGATACAAAATTAACTCAAAAAAATCAGAAGCCCTTCTTTATACAACAAGCAAATGGGCTGAGAAAGAAATAAGGGAAACAAACCCCTTCACAATAGCCACAAACAATATAAAATACCTGGGGGTAACTCTAACCAAACAAGTAAAGGACCCATACAACAAGAACTTCAAGCCCCTGAAGAAAGAAATCGAAGAGGCCATTAGAAGATGGAAAGATCTCCCATGCTCATGGATAGGTAGGATCAACATAATAAAAATGGCTATCCTACCAAAAGCAATATATAGATTCAATGCAATTCCTATCAAAATACCAACACAATTATTTATAGACCTGGAAAAAGTTTTTCTCAACTTGATATGGAACAACAAAAAGCCCAGAATAGCTAAATCAATCCTGTACATTAAAAAAGCATCTGGAAGTATCACCATCCCAGATTTCAAGCTGTACTACAGAGCAATAGTAATAAAAACAGCATGGTACTGGTATAGAAACAGACCAGTGGAACAATGGAATCGAATTGAAGACCCAAATATGGACCCACACACCTATGGCCAACTAATCTTTGACAAAGAAGCCAAAACCACACAATGGAAGAAGGATAGCATCTTCAACAAATGGTGCTGGTCCAACTGGATGTCCACTTGCAAAAGAATGAAATTAGACCCATACCTATCACCTTGTACAAAACTTAAATCCAAGTGGATCAAAGACCTTAACATAAGGCCGGCCATACCAAATATACTAGAATAAAAAGTAGGAGAGACCCTCGGACTCATTGGCACAGGTGACAACTTCCTGAAGAGAACACCAACAGCTCAGGACTTGAGATCAACAATCAATAAATGGGACCTCATGAAACTGAAAATCTTCTGTAAGGCAAAAGACACTGTCATTCGAACAATACGGCAACCAACAGACTGGGAGAAAATCTTCACCAACCCCACAACTGATAGAGGGCTATTATCTAAAATCTACAAAGAACTCAAGAAACTAAATGCCAAGAAACCAAATAATCCAATCAAAAAATGGGGGACAGAGCTAAATAGAGAATACACAAAGGAGGAATACCTAATGGCTGAGAGACACCTGAAGAAATGCTCAACATCCTTAATCATCAGAGAAATGCAACTCAAGACAACCCTGAGATTCCATCTCACACCTGTCAGAATGGCTAAGATAAAGAGCACAGATGACAGCACATGCTGGCGAGGGTGTGGAGAAAGGGGAACCCTACTCCATTGCTGGTGGGAGTGTGGGTTGTGCAACCACTATGGAGGTCTGTCTGGCGATATCTTAGAAATCTTGGAATAACTTTGCCTCAGGACCCAGCCATACCACTTCTGGTTATACACCCAAAGGACTCCTCACGGAGTCATAGGGAAGTCTCCTCATCTATGTTCATAGCAGCCTTATTTGTAATAGCTAGAAATTGGAAACTACCCAGATGTCCCTCAACTGAAGAATGGATTAAAAAACCGTCGTACATCTATACAATGGAATATTACTCAGCTATCAGAAACAATGAAATCATGCAATTTGCAACCAAATGAATGGATCTAGAGAAGCTCATCCTGAGTGAGCTAACCCAGACTCAGAAGGATGCACATGGCATCTATTCACTTATAGTAGGATTTTAGCTATATCGTACAGGATATCTGTACTACAACCAACACACCAAAAGGAACATGGACATAAACTTTTTTTTTCTTTTTCTTTTTCCTTTTCCTTTTTTTCTTTTTCTTTTTCCTTTTCCTTTTCCTTTTTCTTTTTCCTCTCTTTTTTGTTTTTGTGGGTTTGTGTGTTTGTTGGTCTTTTTTTAGTTTCCCCCCCCCCGTAGCAAGGAGACACCTTTCACTGGCAGTACTGCCTCATAGGCCCCCGGTGTATGAAGAGGCTCTTGGCCCTTATATGACTCCTGATCTGTGGTGAGAGACTGTTATGCAGGGACACTCCACCCCAGAAGAACAAGACAGAAGGGTCATGGGGTAGAACATGGGAGGGTGGGGCTGGGAAGCTGGAAAAGAGGACAATATGATAAGGATGTAACCTGAAGCAACAAACAAATAAATTTATTAATTAAAAAAAAGCAGGTAACAATGTTAAAACATTGTAAATAAAATAAAGTATACAGCCGTTCACCCTGGTTTTATAAACCTCCAAATGTCGAAAAAACGTAGAGCTAAGGTAAAATATATGAGAAATGTGGTGTTAACCTATGCCTTTAACTTCAGCAGAGACGGGAGGAGCACCATAGAGTTAGTGGTCTTATAAATTCTAGAGTTACACGGAACAGGGTGGTGAGGGTGCACACCCTTAATCCCATCATTCAAGAAGAGTACACCCTTAACCCCAATACACAAGAGACAGAAACAGGCAGATCTCAGAGCTCAAGGTCAGCCTGATACAAATCAACTCTAAATAGAGAAAAACTTCGATCCAGGAGTGGCGGAACACATCTTTAATCCCTTCAGATGGGAACCACAGGTCTCTAATCCCAATAATTAGAATGCAGAGACACACACATAGGATTTGGAAGGACCTAAGTTTAAAAGCTACTTACAAAAGGCCTACTCAATACAAATTGTCCTTTGAGATCTCAAAAATATATACACTAAAGCTGGTTTAGCTCCAAAATAACAAAATAATTTCTTCTTTAACCCAGATTGAAAGATAACACTTTATATACTGTCAAAAAACCAAATTTGCTTCAGGAGAAATATTACCTAGCCCCCCCCCCCCACTAAAAAGAGAGGGTAATTGTCCCAGAGTTAGGATTAGCGCAGGGCTCTGTTTTTATCTTTCCAGGAGAATCAAAGCATCCATTCAAGGAACCCAGGGACAACTGGACAATGGAAACCTCAGCAGAAAACAGAATCAGACACCAAAGAATACGAGTGACCCAGTTGATTCAGCCTAACAGACTCCCTCAATAGTTGTCTCCATCAAAAGCCTACAACCACAACAACTCAATATCGCTAAGACCGTTCAGCTCTACACAATGCCCCAGCCAGAACCTTAGTAAAGCCTGGAAGATCAGCTTCTGCCTACAAACTCCTTAGGACATCTAAACAGCTGAGCACAGAAGGACTGAACATAAAAGGATTGTACTAACATTTTTAACCATTTTTCCATTTTGGTTTGGGCCCCAAACAGGTTTACTACGACCCAAATCAGCAGGAAGTCATTTTCAGGGTGTGACGTCCCATGCCCAGATGGTGGGGAGGGTGTTTCTCCACCCCCCCTTTTGGTTATTTGAAGGATAACTGAAAACTCTGTTATTTAGGGGAAGAGATTACAAGTTGTTAAATTGTCCTGTTTAATGGGTTTTGGAGGTTAGACCCAGGGTATTCCTTCTTTCCCTTTTCTGTATCCTTCTTTCTCTCCTATGTAGGAGTGCACGGACTTGAGAAAAATGAGACATAGACATAGCACAGGAAGGACCAAGAAGAAGGGACATATTATTGAATATGCACTTATACCTTTGTATATTGATACAAAATTAGTAGTGTATTTGTCTAAAGTGGTATTGACCATTGTTTATTGTACAAAAATAAGATTGTATTGGACTACATCAGTATTGATCTTTGTATATTGATACAAAATTAAGATTATAGTTGGCCACAATGGTATTGACCCTTGTATATGGACGTAATATTAAGATTGTATTGGGCTACACAGGCATTGATCTTTGTATATTGATACAAAATTAAGAGTATATTTAGCAACACTTGAATAGATCTTTGTATATTGATACAAAATTAAAGGTAACGCTTCCCAATGGCATCGTACCTAGAGATACTTAAAAATGAAACGTGAAGTTCTGGCCTCTTGATACCAACCGTCTTAACTGTTTAGGATAGTTAAGAAAAACAAACTCCTAGTCATGCAAGCACCTCACTTTGTTAACTACTATGACAGTCTATCACAGATATTCTCTAAGCTACTCAGTAATCAAGTTGTTAAGAGACAAGCAACATTTGCTTATCTAAATACAAGAGATGGATAGGGCATCTTCAAAAACCCCAGGAGATCTGCAGAATATGGCATTTAAAGATGTTGTCGTAAATTAAGAGTTTTTTTTTATATTGAGACATATCAGCTCCTTACAGCACTCCCTATTCTACTCCAAGTAGAAGATAAGCATCGAAGAATCTCCAGTGTGAGATGGTTGAATTAGTGGCAAGCCTATCTCTTGGCATGAAAAAAACCCTTGCTTCAACTGCAGACAGACTGCTGTCCAAAAAGGACAAAACTTGGTAGCAGGGAAGTCGACAGCCTAGCTCTGCCAAGACAGGATAGGTAAGTCCTTCATAATCCCTGTTCTACAATAAATGTCTGTCAGAGAAACAGGACCAAAAGACTGAAGACTGATGCTGGAATGTATGGAGAGAAAATGGGAACTGTCCAGGCAGTCATTGGTATGTCATTTCTTAGTATTGGAAGCTGCAGGCCCTGTACTTCCTATATAATCAGATATATTTATCCCTCTCAGGTCTCTGAGGCAGTTGAAGAATAGACAGCTAGAGTCTCATAGTTAAATTTTGAGTTGTTTAGGAATCAAGAGGGCGTTCTAGATCTAAGAAGATGGTTATAATAGTGATGCAAGTTAGTATGAAAGCTAAGTCAGTTATAGAACTTTAAACTCATGGAGATGGTTAGATTTTAAAGGCAGGGGCCAAATATGCATGAACTGGACATTGGGAAGGTATACTGGGCCATTTAACTCTCATAAATGTGGCATATTTATTTCTACTGTTTTGTATAGTATTTACTGTTATAAGAGAAGGAACCATTTGTTGGACTGAAAGGGGAAGCTGTTGGGGGGAAGAGGGTGGGACAGGAAGGGGGAATAGGGAAGAGTTTGTGACTGAGATGTAACTTGAAGAAAAAAAAATAAAGTATTTAATAAAAAAAAAAAGTTGTGTGATAGGACTAAGCCCAATGACAAATACTTGTTTAGAGTAAACAAAAGGCTTTAGGATCAAAGACTAAGCCATCCCACGATTAGAAATCGGTTTTTCCAGCACACAATCTCAAGGTTCAGTATTTGATCAAATATCTTGCAACACCAAATTGTCTTTGTATTGTCTTATCATCCCTCATCAGCCAAGAATGTTTTGCTTAGTAGGTATATACTTCTTGACATGAAATCCCTCCTATGAAATGTTCCTTAAAAACAGCTAGATAGCTATTGATTATCACCAAGTTATAAGTGCCATTGTTGAACCTATGGAGATTACTGTTACAGCCATAATTGTTGTGATTTACAGTTTTCAAGCTGGGTAGAAATGGTAGTTTCTTTTGTCTCTCATCAGCTTTTACCGAAACCTCTGTTACTACAAAAGCTGGTGATCATGGACATGTCTCCTCTTTGGATCCAGTGTGATTCCTTTAAGTTCTATGTTTTAAGTCCATGGTGTCCTCAGCATTGAGACATATTTTCAAATGTGGAAATATATCACAAACGGGAATTGTTATAGCTTATAGTGCTTGGGGAGTGACAAGGACTCCACTGAACAAAAACTGATAAGGAGGTTTTTCACATCCAGTGCTGGTGTTTTTGTTAGACAGACTATGACCCCTTAATTTAAGAATATATAATACATAATGATATATATGTGTGTGTATGTGTGTGTGTTTACACACATATGTAAATATAAATAATATGAAACAATTTGAAATAATGAATATTTTAAAATATTGGATAAAACCTTTGTTCCCAATAATAATATTTTTGTTGAATTTTTAAAATATATGTATGTGTATTATATTTGTATTATTTTTGACACTTCTGCTACACCTTTCAACTTCTTCTCATCTCCCAGACTCCTTCACAAATTCGTAACCTCCTCTTATTTATTTTTATTTAATATATAATTATATATATCAAATTAGTATGTAAATATGTGTTAAGTCCATTTAGTGTTGCTATATATAAATATAAAATAAGATCGTGAATATATATATGTATTAAGACTGACTCTTTGATATTGGTTGAACTACTGTTTAGATATCCTTTAAAATGCCATGCATCTAGCGTATATCAGAAAATATACATGAGACTTTTGGTAATAGTAAAGCATTTCTAAACCATAATTGTTAATACAGACAGATCATCACATTTCTAGCTAGTTCCTCTCTAAACCCTCTAAAGTAACTCGTCAAATAAAATAATATTTTGCTGCTTTAAAAATCTAATAAAGTAAACGTGTTGCAAAACTACATAGACTACCAACATTAATTATAATAAAAACTTTTAATAAGTATAAAAGTATTGCTCTTAAGACTGAGCCACCTGCAAAGGCTGAAATGAGCAAAAACATCATTATTATAAACAGAACTAAGTTCCTGCATGAATAAACATATGTTTTTTTCATATTACCAATAAAGCAATGCAGAACCAGGAGTCAGAAAAAGTCATGTTTCAGATTTCTAAAGAACTCAAAGTGAAAGGTATACATCTTTTAAAGGCTATATAGTGTCATATAGTGAGTAGATGACAGGTTGTGACAGATACTGAAAAAGCTATACTTATAACAATAATGAAGGTGTCATTTCCTCATATTTTATATGTGTAATTAAACCACTACATCTAGAAACAGCATATTACTACACAGATGTTCATCAGGAGTAAATCATTTTAATGGACTATAATAATTTGAATCTGGTTCTATTCAGTGCTTTCATTATTCAACATAATCTAGTCAAACATGCTGTCTGTTATAAATAATATTTTTAAAACAACAGTGATATTTATAAAGGCATATTTCTTTCAAAACAATTTAAATAAAATATTTGCTAATATTAGTCTTTTAAAACTTTGAAGATAATTTTTAAAACTATATAACCGATCAATTCACATAGCATAAAATTCATTGCATTATAAGAAAAAAGTTACAAATACACATATATTATTATATATATATGACTATATATACATATATATATTTAAAATGTTCTTAATATTTTTGGTAAAGATTATTTGGTTATGTAACAATTGTTGGAATATGATAGTAAAGGGAAAATCACAAGTGCTATGCATATATAGTTTATATTTTTATAGTTTTTTTATAAAAATATTACACCAAATTGAGGGCCTAGCTATAATCTTCAAAATTAATAATGAAAAACCTTTATATGTGAAAAAGAATGACATGTTTCAAGCATTATTCTAATAAATGGGGTAGTGGCAAAGGCATGGTGGTGCATGTCTTTAACCCCATCACTTGGGACTAAAGGCAGAGACAGAAGGATATCTGTGATTTCGAGGCCAACCTGGTCTGCAAAATGAGTCCAGAACAGCCATGTCTACACAGAGAAACCCTATCTCAAACAAAACAAAACAAAGCAAAAAAAAACAAAAACAAACAAATAGATTAGATAGATAGATGATGATGATAATGATAGATAGATAGATAGATAGATAGATAGATAGATAGATAGATGATAGATGACAGATGAATGAAGGAAGACATAAAGAATTATAATGTCTCTTAGAAGTTTTACTTTCTGCAGCTGAAGTATTAGTTCATTCCTATGAATCTTTATTAAAGAAATGAACCCAATGACAAAAAGGCATCAGGGTAGTGAAAACTCATTAAGATTTCAGAAATTAAGAAGCTTTGGACAGATGACCTGCATGACTTTCCTACAAATACCTAGGGATGATGTTTGCCAAATTATAAAGCTAGTTTCTCTTAAGAATGTTTATCTTATCGTCATTGCTTTATGAGAGAAATCTCCACTGTAGGCTCTAATTTATAGAATATTGTGAGGTAAAAAGTCAAATCTTAGGTCTGTGATTGTTATGAATGTAATACTTCCACCTTGGCAGTATCCTAGTCACCCCATTCTCTTAATCTCCCTTGGAATCATATCTGAAGCAGAAAATGAACAGCAGAGAGAAAAGTACTGGTCTTCTTGTTCAAGTTCATTCGAGACACATGAGTGGGTTAAAGCCAATGAGATTTATATTGACAATTTGATGTTCCAGGCATCCCTCTGAAGAATAAAATCTTACAGATAAATGTAGAAGAAAGTTACTCAATATGAAGGGTTTCAAGGAGTCAGATACAAAATCGATAGGATTAAGTGTGCAAGACTATGTTAGTTTGGTATATTTTTCCCCCCTGAGGAAGCATTGGCATATCTTGATTACTCAATTTCTTGATATTCACTCACAGAAAATGAGCCTATAGACTCGAGAAAATGTATAGTTGTAAAACGGAATTGTTTAGATGGCTATTATACTAATCTCCTCATGTAAACATATGCTTCTGGAAAACAAGAAACTAACTTAAAAATTAATCATGCTCACATACATGCACACACACAAACAAATATACACACACATGTAGAATTAATTTAATCATGTTGGGTGCCATTTGTATAAAATGGCTAATTAAATGAATTACTTGTATTTACATTGTATTTAATTGGTCAGCGGTTTTTAATCTTTAACCAACCATTATAAATGAGCACATAGACACCTGATGGATTTTAACAAGCTTTAACCTGGATTGAGCAATATTGGCACATCTAAGCTAGCTCATAATTTTATTCCCCAAATATGACTCCATATAATACATACGTCCCGTTAGCTGTTATTCTGCAGGCTATGCCAATGTTCTAGGCCACGTGGTATGTGGTTCTTTTTTTTCTAACCCGTGGCATGTGTCCTCCTTCTTGCTCTTTGTTTCTTGTCTCAGAGGCTTCTTCTTGAGGCTGCTTCTACTGGAGGCTTCTCTGTTTCATCTACTGAAGGTTTCTACTTCTTCCCATGAACCTCTCTCCTTCAGAAGCCCACCACTTAGTGCTACCTACCTCTGTTTTTGCCTAATCTTAGACCTCAGCATTTATTCAACAAATCAGAGGCAATGATTAGAAAACAAAGTAACAGAAAGCAAACACGACCAATTAACTAACATTTAGAATGCATAACATCACACTATCACACATGCACACACACACATGCACATTTTGTACACAGAGAAGACAAACTTAATAACATTTAAAGTATATGATCTCTGTAAAATTAGTAAGGATCTTTAAAGAAGTAAATAATTAAATAATTTTTGAAAATACATATCAAACAAAATATAAGAGAATTCATTACTACAGTAAATGTGAGGATTACAAATTTAAAAGAAAAAACTGCAAATAATGGTTTTAAATTTAATAATTTCCTGATATGCACAAGTTTTACAGACCCCACATATAGACACATACAGTCACAAGATCAATGCTTATATATTACAGGTTAGTGGAAAAACTTATATGGTCAATTTAAATACAGACAAGAATGTATTTTATATTAGGTATTTTTATATACATCCATACCATTAAATATAAAACCAAAATCAAAACAGCAAAGTATATTAGATCTTAATATTCTTATTTAAGAAGTAAGAAATGATAACATGCTTTGGGATTATTCAGACAATACAATGAACACAACATAGGTGAAATAAGATGCACATAAAAGGTGATGGGAAAAGATAGGATTCATTAACATGACTTATAAACAGACGGGAAAAGAAAAATGAATGTTGCCAAAAAAAGCAAAGATAAATGATTTAGAAAATATCTACGTGATATAAACAATAACTCTAAAGAAATAAAAATCATGCAAATAGAATTATTTTGGAACAGTTAAGATCTCAGTTTTTCATAGTATAAGCATATGCTCTGATACATGGCTATAAAATATGAGAGACTTAAAAAATACAAGTTCTACACTAAATAAATTTTACATTGGTAAATGACAGATTTATATTTAAAATGTCTAGGACAACATTGTGAGTGACATTAGAAATTAGCATCCCATTTTTGTTTCTGATAAAGTTATGTTGAGTTTTGTTAGAAGCTTCTACTGTTTCAGAACAACATTTTGTTTTGTTTTGTCATACTTAAATAGGAAGATAAATCCCTTATCGTTCGTGTGAATTTGTGTGCTAGTAAGATTTCTTCGGGATGTGTAGAGAGACAGTTATTATAAAAATGCCATGTCTTCTTCAGATGATTATTTATGATGGTGGCATATGCTTATAGTACAAGTATTTGAGAGGTTAACAGAAGAAGGATTCAAAGTCATCTCAGATATATATTGATGAACTTTTTGGGTTATATGAGTTCTGTCACAGCCTTCAGTAAAAGCTTATGTATTCTACATGTAAGCTCACACACACTCACACACACACACATCTTTGATCCACTTGTACTTAATTTTTGTGAAATATGATTAATATGGGTCTATTTTCATTTCACAAGTATGTGAGTGTGTGCGTGTGTACATATATAAAGTGTATACAGTAATCTTGCAAATGTATCAATCATCTTGATAGTCAATTTACTACAACAGAATAATCATTTATTAATTTTTAGCAAATAAACTATATCCAATACAAGTTAATCTGAGGTACACTGCCCAAAGTTGTTTACTCAAATATCTAGTTTTGGTTGATTTCCATATGAAATATTTTATTTTTTTACCCCAATTTTGGAAAAAGATTATTCTCAAACAACAGGACATTATTTGAATTCTGAGCTAATATCCTTCATATCTCATCATTAATCACACAGAATCAAAAAAGGCACTTTGTGTTATACTTACTACTACAACTATTTTTTAAACATTTATTTATTAATTCAAGTTATATCTCCATCACAGGCCTCTCCCTCCACCCCTGCTGGTCCCAACCCCACACCATCTACACCCTCTCCCACCTATCCTACTTCTGTGGTATAGGGTGCTCCCACATATCAGTCTCCCTCAGTTCAATCATATGAGGACTAAGAACTTCCTCTTGCACTGGGGGCCTAGATGGCAGCTACACTAGGGCAAAGTATCCCACTAACAGGTAACAAAGTACATGTTCCTGTTCCTTTGGGTCTATTGATTGTAGGATAGTTATCCTGTACGATATGGCTAAATTCCAGTTAGAAGTGAATACATGCAATGTGCATCTTTCTGGGCCCGGGTTAGCTTGCATGATTTCATTGTTTCTGATAGCTGAGTAGTATTCCATTGTATAAATGTACAACAGATTTTGTTTTTGTTTTTGTTTTTGTTTTTTTATCCATTCTTCGGTTGACGGACATCTGAGTTGTTTCAAGTTTTTAGCCATTGTAAATAAGCTGCTATGAACATAGTTGAGGAGAGGTCTTTGTGGTTTGGTGAGGAATCTTTTGGATATATGCCCAGAAGTAATATGGCTGGGTCTTGAGGTAGAGCTATTCCAACTGTTCTAAGATATTGTCAGACTGATTTCCATAGTGGTTGTGCAAGTTTGCACTCCCACCAGCAATGGAGTTTTCCCCCTTCTCCACAACCTCATCAGCATGTGCTGTCATTTGAATTTTTGATCTTACCCATTCTTACAGATGTGAGATGGAATGTCAGGGTCGTCTTGAGTTACAATTCTCTGATGATTAAGGATGTTGAGCATTTCTTCAAGTGTCTCTTGGTCATTAAAGTTTCCTCTTTTAGGAATTCTTAGTTTAGCTCTGTACACCATTTTTGATTGAATTATTTGGCTTGTTGGTATTTAATTTCTTGAGTTCTTTATAAAATTGAATATTAGCCCTCTGTTGGATGTGGGGTTGGTAAAGATCTTTTCCCAATCTGTAGGCTGCCATTTTCTTCTAATGACTGTTTCTTTTGCTTTACAGAAGTTTCTCAGTTTCATAAGGTCGCATTTATTGATTGTTGGTCTTAGAGACTGAGATGTTGGTGTTCTGTTCAGGAAGCTGTTACCTGTGACAATGAGTTTGAAGTTTTTCCCCACGTTCTCTTCTTGATTAAGCCCTGTAATAAATGATTTAGTGTGTCCAGCTTTATATTAAGGTCTTTGACCCACTTGTACTTACATTTTGTGCAAGAAGATTAATATGGGTCTATTTTAATTCTTCTACATGTTGACACCCAGTTAGACAAACATAATCTGCTCAAGATGCTTTTCTTTTTCCATTGTGTGGTTTTGACTTCTTGGTCAAAAATTAAGTTACTGTAGCTGTGTGGGTTTATTTCTGGGTCTTTGATTCGATTCCTTTGATCAACTGGTCTGTTTCTATTCCAATACCCCACTGTATTTATTACTAGTATAGCTTGAAATCACAGATGTTAATATATCTAGATGTTTTTTTAATTGTACTGGATTGATTTAGCTATTCTGGAATTTTTCTTTTTCCATATGAAGTTGAGAATTATTCTTTCAAGGTCTGTAAAGAGTTGTATTGGATAAAGGATAATTAACCTACAACCAACACACCAAGAAGATCAGGAACATAGACTTTGCTACCTATTATTGGGACAATTTGCCCTAGGGGTGCTATTATGTAGGCCCCCAATGCAAAAGGAAGCTCTTAGCCCTCATATGACTTTTGAACTGAGAGGGGCTGATTGGAGGAGTGGGCTGGGTGGGAGAGGGAGAAGAGGGTGGGATGGAGGAACCGGGAGGGGTGGAAAGAGGGAACTATGATGGAGGTGTAACTTGATGTAATTAATAATAATAATAATAATAATAATAATAATAATAATAATAAACAAAGACACACTAAGCTTCACACCCCCAAAAAAGAATTGGTTTGGTATTTTGATGGGAATTGCATTGAATCTGTAAATTACTTTTGGTAGGATGGCCTTTTTATTATGTTGATCCTACTTATCCATGAACATGGGAGATCTTTCAAACTTCTAATATCTGCTTCAATTTCTTTCTTCAAGGACTTGAAGCTCCTGTTGTACAGGTCTTTCACTTGCTTAATTAGAGTTACCCCCAGGTATTTCATGTTATTTGTGGCTATTATGAAGGATGTTGTTTCCCTAATTTCTTTCTCAACCCATTTATCTCATGTGTAAAGAAGGGCTACTGATTTTTTTTTCAATTAAATTTGTATCCAGTCACCTTGGTGAAGGTGCTTATCAATTATAAAGTTCTCTGATGGACTTTTTGGGGCCACTAATGTATACTATCATATGTTCTACAAACAGGGATATTTTGACTTCTTCCTTTCCAATTTATATCCCTTGATATCCTTTAGTTTTCTTGTTGCTCTAGCTAAAACTTTAAATACTATGTTGAAGAAACAAACACAGAGAGAGTGGGCAGCCTTCCTTTGTCCCTGAATTCAGAGGAAATGATTAAAGTTTCTCTTCATTGAGTTTGATATTGGTGATTGGCTTGTTATAAATTGGTACCTGTGATCTCTTAGGGCTTGTCTGGTCAGGCCCCTCTGGCTTTTAAAGTTTCTAAGGAAATGTTAGGTGCAATTCTGATGGGTCTGCCATTGTATGTTAGTTGGCCTTTTTCCCTTTCAGCTTTCAATGTTCTTTCTTTGTTCTGTATATTTCGAGTTTCACTTATTATATGCGATGTAAGGAATTTCTTTTCTGGTCCAAACTATTTGAAGTTCTGTATGCCTCTTGGACTCTTACTGGCATCACTTTTTTTTTTAGGTTTTGGAAACGATCTTCTATGATTTTGTTGAAAACTTTCCTAGTCCTTGAAGTCTGGAGTCTTCTCTTTCATCTATTCCTATAATTCTTAGGTTCTGTTTTTTTATTGAGTCTTTGATTTATTGGAAGTTATAGGTGAGGACTTTTTTAGATATCTCCATTTTCTTTGATTGTTGTACTGATTTCTTCAATAGAGTCTTCTCTGCCTAATATTTGGTCTTCCATCTCTTGTATCCTATTGGTGATACTCATGTCTGTAGTTCCTGTTTTCTTTCCTTGATTTTCCACCTCCTGGATTATCTCTGCTGTGTTTTAATTATTTCTTCCATTTCCAATTTCAGGTCTTGAACCTTTTTATATATTTCCTTCTCCATGCTGATTGTTTTTGCTTGAAATTCTTTAATGGCTCTGTCCTCTTACCTCTCTTCTTTGACTGAGTTTTCTTGACAGTCTTTAATGGAATTCCATTGTTTTTATCTGTTGAATTGTGTTTTCTTGAAATTCTATAAGGGGTTTATTTTCTGCTTTTAAGACATCTATCATTTTCATAAGTATAGATTTGTCATATTTTCTTGTGTTTCAACTGTGATGGGTTTTTCTAGGCTTACTGTATTAGCACAGCTGAACTTTCTTGGAGTCATACTTTCTTGACTTTTGTCAGTTCTGTTCTTTCACTGACCTTTAGCCATCTGGTTGTCTTAGCTGTTTTTTCCTGGTGCCTTCTGGGCTTGGTGCCAAGAAAGGAGCTTTGGTGTGGAGGTCTAATAATCATGGTGAGTTGGTGGGTGGGGGCCTTTTTTGGGGACTGTTACTCATTGGCTCTCCCATGGCTCACTCCTTCTTCTGTATCCCAACTGGGAACTCAGACAGAGAATGTGGTATGATGTGTCATTCATGCCTGCAGGATCCTGAGATTCAGCTGGTCTTCCTAGAGATGCTGGTGGGGGTCTCCTGGCCACAGACTGTAGGGTGGGTATTCAGTTCTCCTGAAACTTAGATGGCAGCTCTGTAGTCATGATCCTCTCAAGATGCTTTCTTAGGATCCTAGGTTCAAACTGTGCCTCTCAGCCAAAAGCACTGTCTGAATGGTCCTGAATGGTGCTGAATGATCCTGAATGATCCTGAATGGTCTTCAATGGTCCAGAATGGTCCTGAATTGTACAGAGGATGAATTTTCAGGGGATCCAAGGTAGCACAGGTCCATAAGATGGTGCTAGGAGGGACTGCCCTCAGCTCAGTGCAACTGGAGGAGTCTCAATACTCTGGGAAGAGTAGGCCTTGGTTAGGGGGAGAGGAGATGGAGGAATCTAACCTAGATATTGGAGTTTAAGGCCTGAAGACCTGTGGTGGTATTCCAGCCAGATCATACTGTAATCCAGGGCATGTCTGTATTCAAGTCAGATCATATAGACCTACAAGGTCTTTGGATGTGATCCCTTGCCAGAACTGCCACGTTGCTGGGTCAAAATTCTTCTACAAATAGTATCATAAGACCACAGTTGTATTTAAGAATAGATATTAATTATTCTTAACACACACACACACACACACACACACACACACACACAAAGAACATGGAAATTTTAACTATGAGACTTAAGGGGTATATTAGTGAACTTCACTGCAGCAATCATTTCACCATATATGTGTTTCAGCATTGTAACTTGTACTCTTCTAAATTATTTGTACTTAATACTTATGTGTCAACTGTGCATTCATATGTTATTACCAAATAACATATATTTAAAGCAAATGCCTGCAAATAGATAACTGCTGATTTATACTTCAATTGAGTATACACTATCAGTGCATTCAGAAATAGCAGTGAATGTAACAACAGAGAAGAATAATCAATCAAAATAATTTAGTATATGCTTATGAGATGTATTAGTAATTCAGTGAAGATACAGTTAATACTTTTGGATATCTGTGACCACAATATAATATAATGTTCCACCAAAACCTTATGAAAAATGGTAGAAAAACAGGCAACACATTCTTGCCGAGGTTAATATTTACTATGCAGCTAGATAGAGATGGGTAGTTGTTGTCCATCTTTAGAAAATATATTGTTATCATAAGGATATTACTACAGTCACAGAAAAATTACTAACTGTTCCATTCTAAAATAAGTCAAAAGGTATAACAAATACAAACACATCTAGCAAAATAATAGAAAATATTCAGTTTTTCCTATTGATTGTCACATCCTAACCAAAGAACACAGAGGGAGAATCACCTAGAGTGGCAAAGTAGAATAAATGGGTTCAAGGAACTAACTTCAGAAGGGGATAATTTGTAGTATGCTGGAAAGGAAAGAACAAGAAAGACAATGGAAGCAGAGGGAAAATAGGGATACCCAAGCAAAGCTTAACAATATTTTATTTTCTTCAGTGACATTCCTAAGAAAGAAGACAAAAGAAAACCATTGTTAACAATAAAGTTCTGCTACATATTGATACAATATCACTTATTGACATATTATGTTTCATGGTAGTGATGTGTAAAACAGAAAATCATCTGCCCAAGTATAACTTTTTTTTAAATAATAAATCATAAAAAAATCATTTGTTGTTAATAAATCATTACCAAAATGACACCATGTGGGAGAGGACACAACAGTCAGTCGAGTCATCTTCTATGACTCAGAATACTTTGTTCATTTCCTTCATCTCTAAAGCCTATGAGTTACTAGGTTTCAAAATGAGTGTTTGACAAGAGTATTAGTCACTAATATTACCTGCATACGCAAATACTTTTGAAGACTTTATTAATTTCTCTGCTCTGCATTTAATCAACATATCAATTGTAGAAGATATATTAATTTAGATCATGAAGCAAGCAATAGGAAAAAAGATGCAGTATATTCTGTGATTATGTATTCTGAGAAAATCATTTAAACTTGAAATGAGACAAATCTACTATCCCTACAAAGCTTTCAGTTTCTAAATTAAAATGAAAAAAAAAATAAAAAATGCTATTGAGAGAAATTAGTTGCTAGGAAATGGGCTATTCTATATAACAAGGTTCTGCCATCATACTGGGCCAATTGCCATTGACTTTATAATCATGGTTTTGATTATCTGGCATGTATAAAGCTGGTTTTTCACTTATTCTATTGGAAGATGGCAAAAAAGTATATGTGTGGGGTTTACATCTGTCTTCCCCCTTTCTTTTCCTGAAAAATATATTTTACAAGACAAGCATTTTCCAAGTAGAATTTAAGAAAAGTGATGTTTTTATATTCAAATAAGGAATTTCCCTCCACCCTGAAGATTATAATACTCAACATAATTTTCATTGGCCTATATGTTTCATTTTAACAATATATTTTAATCGGGAAGATGATAGTTTATCTCAAGTATATGTACAGATATATTCCTGATACTCTCCTGAATAAACCAAGAGTAAATTAACAGACTGTGCTATCAAATTTAGCTTAAAATACATATTTGTATTAATGAAAAACTGAATGAAATGTTGAATGCTAATAATAATGATAGGAGAAATAGAAAATTGGGATTACAGATTTCTACAAATAGAATTATAGAGATAATTTAGGATGTATTCAGAAGATTGAGGAAATAGGAAGGTCTACTGCTCCCAGTTCCTCTCAACTCCACTCCTATCTAGATCAACCTGGTACTCATTTAAAAAAGAACAGGCTTGTAAGATAATAACCAAATATGACAAAATAAAATATAATAAGATGAAGCAAAACTATCCTATCAAGTTGGGACATAGCAAATGAACAGGAGGAAAAGAGTCCTAAGAGCAGGCAAAAGACTCAGAGACCCTCTCATTCTCACAGTCAGAAGTCCCACAAGAATAGTAAGCTAATAGTTATAATATATATATATATAATACATTATGCATTACACATTATACATTGCATATTACATGTTACATATTATATATGATATTATATATTGAATATTGTATACTATATATTATATATTTTATGTATACAGGGAAGCTGGTGTAGACCCATGTAGGACCTGTGCTTGATGCTCAAGGTTATGCGATCCCATATGTCCCTTCTTTAGTTGATTCAGTGGGCCTTGTTCTCCTTTTGTCCTCCATGGCCTTGAATTGTCTCCTATTTTGTGGGATTCCATGAGTTCTGAAATAGGAATCTGATTGAACCTCCAATTTTGACTCTCTTGCCACATAATATCTGGCTCTGAGTTTCTCTCTAGATCTGTTCTGATGTGCTGCCAGAAGGTCTCTGATGACCACATTGTTAATGATTTTTGAATAATTCTTTTCACAACGTTTTACACATTTAAAATCCAACATGAAGAATGTAAATTTTTAAATATAGGTAACAAATTCTGTTGATTTATTTTTCTGAATGAAAATATTTCTCATAAAATAGGAATTAAGAAGATGTTCTGGATCTAAGAAGATGTTTTTAAAATTATGATGCAACTTAGTATGAAAGCTGAGTTAGATATGGAAATTTAAACACATGAAGATGGTTAGATAGTAGAATGTTAAAGTCAGGTGCCAAATACATATGGACTGGACATTGGGAATGTATGCTAAGCCATATAACTCTCATAATTGTGGCCTATTTATTTCTGTTGTATTGTATTTTATTTATTGTTATAAGAGAAAGAACCACTTGTTGGACTGAAAGGAGGAGCTGTTGGGGGGAAAAGATATAATTTAAACTTTAAAAAAGAAAAGGGAAGTGTCGCGTCCCCCTCAACCAGCACGGACGACGCAACTCGCAAAAGCTCTTCTCAAGCAGTTTATTCAAGTCCCTTGAAAACAGTCTTCTGAAAATGCCCGGGCAGACCCAACCCACAGGCTAAATACTATATGAACAGCCAATCAAGTAAAGCCACGTGGTGCTATCTTAGAGGCCCATGTATGCAGAAGCAAGCCAGATCAGTGGTCTTAGCCAAATATGGACTTGTTTACCACAGAGAGCGCTCACCATCAGGCTAGTGGAAGGCGGAAACCGGCGCCATCTTTAGGGCACGGCACGTTGCAGCTCTCTACAGTTCCTCCTTTTTATTTTTTTCTAAAGTTGGTAGAAGTCCCTGGAAAGGCTTCGTAATCCCCATATCTGGGGATCTCACGGTGGGCCTGAGCCTATAGGAGGGTGATGCTCAAACTCTTACCCGTCTCTGGGTCAGCCTCCCCACTCGGGACTGCCCTGTCTTAGGTAGCCAAGACTTACCCGTCTACTCTGTCATTGACTTGCCAGACCCTAATATCCATGGAACGAATACCTCAGTGGGCAGGGACTATGCTCAGTGAAGATTTAAGGCTTCATGGCAGCGAGCCATGCCTGAGGGGAATGGCCCGCCTTAATGGCGACAAGGGCCTGTATAATCATGGCTGCATTACGCTTCTGTGTGGCTCTCATCTTGTAGATGCACCATAGGCAAACCAGAGAGGCTAGTATCATCAGTATCGCCAAAGAGCCTATGCCCACCCACTCCTTAAGATGATCCATAGCCGTCTGTATCCAGGAAGTCAAACCAGTAGCCAGGCTCAGATCCACCCGAGTGGAGTTGATGTGGACGATTGTCGCTCTCAGCTCTCTCATCAAATTTTCAAATTCAGCCGACCAATCCTGTAAGAGGAACTTCGGCAATTGTCTAGACAGATTAGCAGCCTTTGTAAAATTTCGATACTGCACGGAAGTAACACACAAACCTTGCATTTTCCACTCACACCCCAATTGTGCTAGTTGCCAAAGAGAATCAATCTGTTCTTGTATTAAATCTATGCGTTGATTAACTATCATAAGGCCTCCTTTCAGATGAGAATTCATAGAGGTCTGGGTATCCAATGCCTGTGCTACAGTAGCTGAGATGTTATTCAGGGCATTGGCAGTCTGTATAGAACTAGACAAGGCAATAGCTGAGGCAGTAGCCCCCACAGCATGTGTCCGGAGTGCATACTAACTTTTCTTTACCCAAGGATGCACTCCCATTACTTACAATCCACAGAAAAGGAGGCCAGAGACACACTGGTGAGGCTGAAAAGGTCTTATTGCGGTAAGAATGAAACGAAGAATTCCAAGTACCAGAGCCACTACTGCTAGAAAGATCCAATTTGGTAGCGGACCCTAGGGAAAAATTACCTCTTTGATAAATTCCTCCCCCAAGCATAATGACAGGTCCCAAGTCCATGCAACTTCCATTTACCCCACACAAAAGCCACAAATCAAAAGGATTGGTGGCAGTCTGCTGAGGATCCCTAGTAGATATATCAAACATTCCTGTACAAGACTTATTCACTATATTACTAATCATGGGGCTAAAGGAAAAATAATCTTGTTGAACCCAAACTGCTCTGCGCTCCTGACATCCAGTCCAGGGAACAGGTCCTTCCTCTCCTGTGGATCCACTACAAAAAGGTGCCCAGTGTGGCTGTCTGGGGGGGTCCCGGTCAGAGACTTGTGTGGGCCACCATCCTTCAAGGTGAGAACTGTTGCCTGAAAACAAACCACTACTCCTACCCCCAAACCTCAGTTGTGGTAAAAAATCTGCTGACTGCTGAGACAATTTAATGCATTCTGAATCATCTGACCTATTGAAGCTCATTAAAAAGCACAGATTACCCTTCAAGCTGACATTTCTATTACCCTCTATAGGGCTTTTCTGATCATCAAAGGGAAGGTAGGGTAAGCCTAAGCTTCTATTACTGCTAAATAAGCATGGAAACACAGTTGCATCATGTCTGACTGGCATCGGCTTTGGGAATATCGACAGGATCCCCCATCTCGGCTCGGTCATTCCTGACATACTCACTGCTACTATCACCAGGATCCTTAGGAAGGTCTTCATGACGAATCTTCCTCACAAGGCGTTCAGGCACCCACACTGGATCTTGTTGATCCTGAGGAAAAGCACAAACAGACCCTCTCGCCCATGTTAGCACGGGGTCAGGCCCTCGCCAAGAGCCTGTCAAAATATCCTTCCACTTCACCATGCCTTTAGGTGGACCATGGGAATCCTGATGTCTGTCCGCTGCTGAGCGACCTTGAGCATCCAAATTTAAAAAATTTAAAGTAAATAAGGCTAAAGACATTCTCTCCTTGGAGGTACGGCCTTGGCCTATTCCCCCTTTCTGTTTTTGCAAACATTCTTTCAAGGTGCGATGAGCATGCTCCACAATTCCTTGTCCTTGAGGATTATATGGTAATCCGTGATTAAGCTGTACCTCCATCTGGTTGCAGAAGGAGACAAAGGACTGTGCAGTATAGGCTGGTCCATTGTCCGTTTTCAGCTGCTGTGGTTTTCCCCATGCAGCCCAGGCTTCTAAGCAATGCCCTATGACATTGTGAGCCTTTTCTCCACTCATAGGTGTAGCATGTATGATACCCGAGCAGGTATCCACAGATACATGAATATATTTTAAGGTTCCAAACTCTGAAATGTGGGTAACGTCCATTTGCCAGATTTTGAGTGGCATCAACCCTCTAGGGTTCACTCCAACACTGGGAGGATGATGATGAATCACACACTGAGGACAGTCCAAAACCACTTGTCTAGCATCTGCTCTAGATAAATGGAATTTCTGCTGTAGAGTTTTTGCATTTACATGAAATATTGGTGAAACTGTCTGGCTTGGTCCAGGAATGAGCTCCAAAAAATGCATTCCATCCTAGTCCATTGATCAACTTTATCATTACCCTCACTTAATGGTCCAGGTAATCCTGTATGGGCTCTGATATGTTGAATATAAAAATACCTTTTTCTCTGCCAGATTAAAACTTGTAACTCTTGTAATAAGGCACATACAGTACTACTATTCTTAATAGGACCTGCTAATTCTAATACTTTTACTGCGTTGACCACATAGACTGAATCTAAGACCAAATTGAATGCAAATTGACATCTTTTAAACACCTCAATTACTATTTTCAACTCTACTATTTGGGGGGAGCCCAGTTGAAATTGACATAACACGGGCTCTTGTCTCTCTATCAAATAGGCTCTGCAGCCTGTCTTTGAGCCATCAGTGAACACATTTGGTGACCCTTGAAGTGGTACTGCTGAAGTAACCTTAGGGAATATCACTGGGTGCTCCTTAAAAAATGATAGCAATGGATGCTTAGGATAATGGTTATCAATCACTCCTTCAAAGCTACATTGCAATATTGCCCAATCATCTACAGTGCCACACAAAATCTTAATTTGATGACTGGAATAGGGCACTATTATACTGGCAGGAGCAACTCCAAAAGACTGCAAATATTGTTGGATACCATTCAAGGCTAAAGCAGCAACTGCAGTGGGATAATGTTCTATGGATTTTTTTTGGAGAAATCTTCGAATAAGTCCATAATAATGGTCTGTCCTGCCATAACAATCCTGTAGGTTGACCATAGGTGGCAAATATGCACAATGCAATGGGCTGTCCTTCCTGCCATCTCTTTAGGAAGGCACTCTGTAACCTTTCTGAATCACCTTTCAAAATATCATATAGGGGTCTTATTTCATAATTTGGTAGCTTTAAATAGCCTCTTACCCAATTGATATCTCCTAACAACCTTTGAAAATCATTTAGAGTCTTTAAATTATCTTTTCTTATCTCAATCTTTTGAGGTATTATCTTTTCAGGTCCAACCTTCGCTCCTAAATAATTAATCACATTTTCCTTTTGAACCTTATCAGAAGCTATAAACAACCTTTTCTTTTTTAATAATTGAACTAATTCTTCATAGGCCTGATCTAACATTTGTTTACTCTTAGCTGCCAGTAAGATATCATCCATATAATGAACACATCTTAAATCTGGAAAATTCTTTCTCAAGGGAGCAATGGCTTCCCCCACACACAGTTGGCACATAGTGGGGCTGTTTGCCATGCCCTGAGGTAATACTACCCATTCAAACCGCTGATCAGGTTCCTCATGGTTACAGGATGGAACAGTAAATGCAAATCTCTCACTATCTTTGGCACACAAAGGGATGGAGAAAAAACAATCCCTTATATCTATAACTATAATGGGCCATGAGGCTGGCAAAGATGATAAAAGTGGCAAGCCGCGTTGCACTGGACCCATGATCTGCATTTGTTGATTTATGGCACGCAGGTCATGCAACAATCTCCATTTTCCAGATTTCTTTTTAATGACAAAGATAGGTGTATTCCAGGGAGATACAGATGGTTTTATATGCTTTAAAGACATCTGTTCATCCACCAACTCTTTGGCTGCATTCAATTTTACAGAGAAAAGTGGCCACTGAGGAACCCATACTGGGTCCTCCGTCTTCCAAGTTATGGGAATGCCCTCCTCAGTGGACCCTAGGAAAAACCCAGGCCCTGTCTCTTTTGTCTTTGCTGCGTAGATATGGGACTCTTCCGTCCCTGCAAATATTTTCCTATTCCAAAGCCTGGAGTATATCCCATATCTTGCATCATACGTTGGGCTGAATCAGAATAATCATTACTCAATTTAAATCCCATATCCTTTAAAAGGTGTCTTCCCCAAAGGGAGATAGAGAGCTCAAGTACATATGGCTGCATTTCTCCTGAGTGATTTTCTTGGTCCTGCCACTTTAATAATCTTGCACTCATATCTGGAGTGTTAGCATAACCCAGGCCTTGAAGTGTTTGAGAAGAGGCTTGTATGGGCCAACCTGAAGGCCAGTCTTTCTTTGCTATGATGCTCCTATCAGCCCCAGTATCCAAAAGGCCCAGGATCTTTTTACCATCAACTTTTAACTCCAAGACGGGGCGTTGGTCCAAATCCAAGGAGAGAAAAGTCAAATCCGTGAACGTGGACCCAAAACCATTTTTTCCTCTCTCTCGATCCCTTGCCACATAGCGATCATGTAAGCTCGGCAACATGACCAACTGAGCAATTCTATCTCCAGGAGAGATAGCTGTTATACCATGGGGGGAGGCTACCATGACCTTAACCACTCCTGTATAATCTGGATCTATAACCCCAGGATGGACAATAAGTCCTCTCAAGGCTGATGATGACCTCCCTAACAGCAAACCAACTGTACCAGGTTCAAGGGGTCCTTTAAAATCTGTTTCAATTAACTGGACCCCCATGTGGGGCATTAATCCGAGTCTGGTGGTGGAGCAGAGGTCCAATCCTGCTGAGCCTGTAGTGGCTCTCTGCAGTCTCTCAGATGGCGGAGGGTTGGCCATCTCTCTTGATTCTGTTCTCTGTCCTGATTCTCTACAGCCCCATATATTTGTGGGCCCTGGGGTCGTGGGCCCCGCTGTCCGTTTTTTGGACGAGTGCCACCATAAACTTGAGTCAAAGGCTGGCCATGGATGTCTGTCACTGAACAGCATTCATTAGCCCAATGGTTCCCTTTTTTACATTTTGGGCATAACCCCGGCCGCCTGGGGTGTTGTGCACTTCCTGTACTTCCTGTACTCCTTCCCCCGGGGCATTGTCTTTTAAAGTGTCCCATCTTGCCACACTTAAAACAAACTCCTGGACTTCCTCCACCTTTTCTGGTCAACTGTACTACCGCGCAGCAAGACCAGCATTAGTTAACGGCCCCCCAAGTTCTCTACACACTTTCATCCAGGCTTCTAGCCCTTTGTTCTTGTAAGGGGTGATAGCGGCTCTACACTCTTTGGTGCACTGCTCATAAACCAATTGTTTTATTAGTGGCATAGCAGCATCTGGGTCACCAAAAATCTTTCCTGCCGCTTCCACCAATCATGCCACAAAGTCTGAAAAGGGCTCCATGGGGCCCTGTAGAATCTTAGTTAAGTTCCCACTCACCTCCCCTTTGTTAGGAAGGGATTTCCAAGCCTTGATAGCTGTCTGGTTTATTTGTTCATAAACCTGATTGGGATATCCTGTCTGCTGGTTGGCAAATCTCCCCTGCCCAAGCACCATATCTCTATCCCAGGCTAGATTTCCATTTCTCTGATTAATGGCTGCTTGCTCAGTGGCATACTCAATCAAGAAAGCTTTCCAGCCTAAGTATTGCCCTGGACTTAAGCAGGCGCGGGCCAGGCCACTCCAATCACTTGGAGTCATACAATGTCTGCTTAATGCTTCCACTTGAGCCAATGTAAAAGAAGCGGTAATGCCATAGGTACGAACCGACTCTGCAAGGGATTTAACTACTTTAAAATCAAGCGGTTCCTCGTACCTGTTCCCTTGTGGGTCTTGATATACCAGATAGGCAAACTGCAATTCTGTTCTTACTTGTGTCCACATTCCCAGGCAGAAAGATCTCCCTACTTTTAGGGACTGAACAGGTTGATCTATCTGAACGGCTTCTGGGTATGGAGGGGGAGTTGAAGGCGCCGCAGCAATGGCTTCACTTACACCGACTGCCGCCAATGTGTCTTTCTCTTTTACCTTTTTCTTTTCCCTTTTTCTAATATCAGTCCTCTCCAACTGTTCTATTAGAGTGTGTAGCTCCTCTTCAGAATCCATAGCCTGTGAGTCCTCAAATTCACTAAAATCTCTAAGATCGGGATAGAGAGGGACCTTCTTTTTGCTTCCCTTTTCACTGTCTGCCTGCTCAGATCTTTCGCCTTTGTTACTTCCCTTTTCACTGTCTGCCTGCTCAGATCTTTCGCCTTGCAGCAGTTCCAAGGCTGATTCTCCCTCCTTGATTGCGTTACAGCATCTCTGATCTTCTAAACAACTCCTCACCATCTTCCAAATCGGTCTTACTCCATGCTTCAGAGTACCTTGCTCCCAAGCAAAATCCAAGTCCCTGCCTAATTTGTCCCAGCAGGATACCATAAGATTCCCGGACACCGCAAACCACGGAGCCATGGAGTCGCATTCATTCAAAAATCTCTCTAGGGTAGACTTCTTAAGTTTCAAATTCCTAGCTAAAAGTAGCTCCTGAAGAGCCAGAAAAATTGGATGTGACTGAGACAATCCCATGATTAAAAATTTACTTTCAGTTCTCAGTTTTCCCACGAAACTTTACCTTTTGTTCGCAATCTCCACAAAACTTTACCTTTTGTTCACAATCTCCGCGAAACTTTACCTTTTGTTCGCAATTTCCACGAAACTTTACCTTTTCTCAATTTCCGTGAAACTTTACCTTTTGTTCGCAACTTCCGCGAAACTTTATTGTCCCAATTTACCCCAGGAACTTACCAGTGCACTGCCCCTGACTGCAGGAGTTCTGAGTCTTTTCTGGTTCCCCGTACGGGCCACCACTTGTCATGTCCCCCTCGACCAGCAAGGATGACGCAACTCGCAAAAGCTCTTCTCAAGCAGTTTATTCAGGTCCCTTGAAAACAGTCTTCCGAAAATGCCCGGGCAGACCCAACCCATAGGCTAAATACTATATGAACAGCCAATCAAGTAAAGCCACGTGGTGCTATCTTAGAGGCCCACGTATGCGGAAGCAAGCCAGATCAGTGGTCTTAGCCAAATATGGACTTGTTTACCACAGAGAGCACTCACCATCGGGCTGGTGGAAGGCGGAAACCGGCGCCATCTTTAGGGCACGGCACGTCGCAGCTGTCTACAGGGAAGAGGATGGGGAGTTGAGGGTGAAGAGGGTGGGAAGGCGGGACTGGAGGGGGGAGTAGGGAGGGGGCTGTGATTGATATGTAACTTGAAGAAATAAAAAATCAATTCTTAAAAAAATATCAAGAAAATTGTCCATTTCGCTTAAGTTTTCAAAATTGGTGGAGTATACATTTTTAAAGTAGGACCCAAATATTCTCTGGATTTCCTCAATGCCTGTTGTTATTTCTCCCTTTTTATTTCTGATTTTGTTGATTTGTGTTTTCTCCCTCTGTCTTTTAGTTAATTTGGCTAAGGGTCTGTCTATTTTGTTGATTTTCTCGAAGAACCAACTCTTGGTTTCATTGATTCTTTGTATAGTTCTTTTTGTTTCGAAGTTGTTGATTTCAGCCCTAAGTTTGATGATTTCCTGCCTACCGCTCCTCTTGGAAGTGTTTGCTTCTATTTTTTCAATTCACCCAGTTTAGCTGTTAATTTGCTAATATGCGCTGTCACAATTTTCTTTTTGAAGGCACTTAGTGCTATGAACTTTCCTCATAGCAAGGCTTTCATTGTGTTCCATAGGTTTGGGTATGTTGTGTCTTCATTGTCGTTGGATTTTAAGAAGTCTTTGATTTCCTTCTTTATTTCTTCCCTGACCCAGTGGTCATCCAGTAAAGAGTTGTTCAATTTCCATGTGTGCGTAGGCTTTCTGTTGATTCTTTTGCTGTTGAAGTACAGCTTTATTCCATGGTGGTTTGTTGGAATGAAAAGCGAAGCTGTTGGGGGCGGGGAGAGGGTGGAAGGGTGGGACAGGAAGGGGGAATAGGGAAGGGTTTGCGACTGAGATGTAACTTGAAAAAAAAATAAAGTACTTATATAAAAAAAAAGATACAAGGGGTTATTTCAATTTTCTTATATCTGTTGAAGCTATCTTCATGTCCAACCTATATGGTCGATTTTAGAGAAGGTTCCATGCAGTGCTGAGAAGAAGGTGTATTCTTTTTTGTTTGGGTGAAATGTTCTATAGATATCTATTAGGTTCATTTGGTTCATGAGCTCTGTTAGACTCATTATTTCTCTGTTTGGCTTCTGTCTTGAGGATCTGTCCATTGTTGTGAGTGGGGTGTTGAAGTCTCCCACTACTAATGTGTTGGGATGAATGTGGGATTTAAGTTTTAGAAGCGTTTCTGTTACAAAATTTGGTGCCTTTGTATTTGGGGCATAGATGTTCAATATTTAGATGTCCTCTAGATGAATATTCCCTTTAACAAGTATGTAATGCCCTTCCCTGTCTTTTTTTTATTAACTTCAGTTGGAAGTCTACCAAAGCTAAATCAAGATCAGATAAACAGAGTAAACAACCCTATAACCCATAAGGAAATAGAAACAGTCATTAAAAATCTCCCAACTAAAAAAAGCCCAGGGCCAGATGGCTTTAGCATGGAATTCTACCGGATCTTCAAAAAGGTGCTAACACCAATACTCTTCAAACTCTTTCACCAAATAGAATCAGATAGAACACTTCCAAACTCATTCTATGAGGCCACAGTCACCCTGATTCCTCAACCACACAAAGACCCAACAAAGAGAGAGAACTTCAGACCAATCTCCCTAATGAACATAGATGCAAAAATACTTAATAAAATACAAGCAAACTGAATTCAAGAGCACATCAAAAGTATCACACACCATGATCAAGTAGGTTTCATCCAAGGAATGCAGGGATGTTTCAACATACAAAAGTCTATCAATGTAATTCACCATATAAACAAGATGAAAGAAAAAAAAACACATGATAATCTCGCTAGATGCAGAAAAAGCATTTGACAAAATCCAACACCCCTTCATGCTAAAATTTCTGGAGAGAACGGGCATACAAGAACCATACCTAGAAATAATAAAGGCAATATACAGCAAGCCAGTGGCCAACATCAAATTAAATGGAGATAAACTTGAAGCATTTCCTCTGAACTCAGGGACAAGACAAGGATGCCCACTTTCACCATATCTCTTCAATATAGTACTTGAAGTTCTTGCTAGAGCAATAAGACAACTACAGGAGATCAAGAGGATACAAATTGGAAACAAAAAAGTCAAATTATCCCTATTTGCAGACAACATGATAGTATACAATAAGTGACCCCAAAAATTCCACCAGAGAACTCTTACAGCTGATAAACACCTTCAGCAAGGTGGCTGGATACAAAATCAATTCAAAAAAATCAGAAGCCCTTCGCTATACAACAAACAAATGGGCTGAGAAAGAAATGAGATAAACAACCCCCTTCACAATAGCCACAAACAATATAAAATACTTGGGGGTAACTCTAACCAAGCAAGTAACTGTGCAACAAGAACTTCAAGCCTGTGAAGAAAGAAATGGAAGAGGCCTTTAGAAGATGGAAAGATCTCATGCTCATGGATAGGTAGGATCAACATAATAAAAATTGCCATCCTTCCGAAAGCAATATATAGATTCAATGCAATTCCTATCAAAATACCAACAAAATTCTTAATAGACCTGGAAAGAGAATTCTCAATTTCATGTGGAACAACAAAAAACCCAGAGTAGCTAAATCAATCCTGTGCAATAAAAAAAAAAATCTGGAGGTATCACCATCCCAGATTTCAAGCTGTACTACAGAGCAATAGTAGTAAAAACAGAATTGTACTTGTATAGAAACAGACCAGTAGGTCAATGGAATCGAATTGAAGACCCAGAAATGGACCCACACATCTATGGCCACATAATTTTTGACAAAGAAGCCAAATGGCACAATGGAAAAAGGACAGCATCTTCAAAAAATGCTGCTGTTCCAACTGGATGTCCACATGTAAAAGAATGAAATTAGGCCCAACTTATCACCTTGTACAAAACTTAAGTCTAAGTGGATCAAAGACATTAACATAAGGCCAGTTACACTAAATCTACTAGAAGAAAAAGTGGGAAAAACCCTCGAACTCATTGGCCCAGGTGACAACTTCCTGAACAGAACACTAACAGCTCAAGACCCGAGATCAACAATCAATAAATGGGTTCATGAAACTGAAAAGCTTTTGTAAGGCAAAAGACACTGTCATTTGAACATAATGGCAGCCTACAGACTGGGAGAAAATCTTCATTAACCCCACTTCTGACAGAGGGCTAATATCCAAAATTTACCCAGAACTCCAGAAATTAAATGCCAAGAAACCAAATACTAATAAAAAAAAAAATGGGGAACGGAGCTAAATAGAAAATTCACAAAGGAGGAATCCCTAATGACCAAGAGACATTTGAAGAAATGCTCAACATCCTTAATCATCAGAGAAATGCAACTCAAGATGACTCTGAGATTCCATCTCACACCTGTCAGAATGGCTAAGATCAAAAGCTCAAATGACAGCACATGCTGGTGAGGGTGTGGAGAAAGGGAAACCCTCCTCCATTGCTGGTGGGAGTACAGGCTTGTGAAACCACTATGGAGGTCAATATGGCAATGTCTTAGAAAACTTGGAATAGCTTTGCCTGAAGACCCAGCCATACCACTTCTGGGTATACATCTAAATGACTCCTCATGGAATCATAAGGAAGTTTCCTCATCTATGTTCATAGCAGCCTTATTTGTGATAGCTAGAAACTGGAAACAACCCAGATGTCCCTCAACTGAAGAATGGATTAAAAAACTGTGGTCCAACTACACAATAGAATATTACTCAGCTATCAGAAACAATGAAATTATGCAATTTTCAGTCAAATTGATGGAACTAGAGAAGCTCATCCTGAGTGAGCTAACCCAGACTCAGAAGGATGCACATGGCATCTATTCACTTATAGTAGGATTTTAGCTATATTGTACAGGATATCTATACTACAACCAATGCACCAAAGGGAACATGGACATAGACTTTTTTATTTATTTTTATTTTTTTTTTTTTGTTTGTTGGTTGGTTTGATTTTTAGTTTTCCCTCCCTGGCAATGAGACACTTTTCACTGGTGGTACTGCCTTGTAGGCCCCCAGTGTATAAGGAGGCTCTTGGCCCTCATATGACTTCTGAACTGGGGCAAGGGACTGTTATGTAGGGACACTGCACTCCAGAGGAGTGGGATGGAAGGGATAGGGGGTAAAGGGTGGGAGGGCGGAGCTGGGAAGGGGGGAAAGAGGACTATATGATGGAGATGTAACCTGAAGCAACAAGTAAATAAATTTATTTATTAAAAAATATTTAACAAAAGGAAATAAGTCTATAAGATGTAGCTCCTTTTTGAATGCTGATTATTTGACAAACTGTAGCCAAATACTTGTATTGTATTTTAAATCTTCATTCTTCTTAATGAAATTTGTCATAACTATTTTAAACTAGTGAGAAAAGTTCCTACTTTTGTTCATTCTTTCCCTTCTCCCATGCCTCAGGAATGCCAGTGTCATTTAACTCTTTAAATTAATCTTTCTTGCTTGATAAATTAGGCACTTTTTTCTTTCTCTTTTTATTTTCTTCATTATCCACTTTTATGGTTTCATTGCTTCTAAAATGATGGATTTTCAGTACATTTCCAGATTACAATTGACTAGGCCCAATATCTCATCATTCTTACATACCTAAAATATGTGGTATGGTCAATATTTATTTGACTATTAGTCAATAGTTAAAACCTGGAAGACTTTAATTTATGGAAATTTTTAAAAAAATTGAATATTAGCACACTAAATTCAGAAATTTCCAAATTTAAATGAGACACTGAAACTGCAGGTATTCTCAAAACATTTTTAATTTAGGTTTTGGTTTTGTTTTTCTTTTGGCTTTTTAAAAAATAATTCTCCATATTAATTCTAGAATGGCTACACTCATTTTCATTTCCACCAGAAATTTTCCCCTTTTTATACAGTCTTATTAGAATGTATTATCAGTTCATTTAATGTTCTTAGCAATTTTGAGTGGAGTTTTCTTTTTAATTTTTATTTCCCTAATTGCTAAGAATGATAAACACATTTTTAGTGTATGTTTTAGCAATTTTTACTTTTCCTACTGAGAAACCACTGCTCAGACCAGTAACTTATTTGTCAATTATGTTATCTGCTTCCTTAACTCCGTTTTTTCAATTTCTTTGTATAATCTGGATATTAAGTAAACATACCATAGTACCCAGCTGTACCACAACTTGAAAATATCTGAAGAGACTAAACTTGCTACTTCACTTATATTTCTCACCAATATTCATATCCACTATATTCATAATAATCTAGAAAGGAAAACCACCTAAATCCATAATAAAATTGTGGTATAAATCAATAGTGGATGATATTCAGATTCAAAGAAAAATAAAATCATGAAATTTGTAGTGAAATTGATAGAACTAGAAAAGATTATATTGCAAAAGACATAGAAAAAGAAATACTGCACATTCTGACTCATCTGTGGTTTCTTGCTCAAAATCTTCAGATGTGAGTAAACAAGATGGAACATTCATAGTAATCTGGGAAGTATAAAGGGACCAGGATGGGGTAATGATATTCTGAGAGGAATTACACAATGCTAGCGACATAAAAAGGATAAAGGGAAAAATGAGTGGCATCCAGCTAGGATAGAGCAAGGGAGATCAACACAGAAGAACAGGGGAGGGACAGGGTTGACAGCAAAATTGCTTGATAAACCATATTACCTAGATGTGGGTTTCCAAGCCAGATGAGGAATGGTTGAGTCTGCTCATACCCTGGACAGCTCTCAGAGAGCATAGCCAGAGTGGGGCAGCTCTCTACCCAAATCAGGATGACCCTACTCAGCTACACAGAGACAAAGCCCATGTCATGATTAAGCCAGTTAAGCTTCTTTTTCCCTTGCCTTAGAACTGGATTCTCAGAAATCATGTGACAGGCAGTCTTGGAGAGACCCTGCTCTGGGTCCACATATGCAAATTAGGTGCTTTTCTTCGGTTGTTCCTTTGTCGTCCCCAAACCCCTGACTGGACTTACATAAACTGGCTCTGTCATTTCCATAAATGAGCTGTCCCCTGACATGGTATTATAGATATTCTCCCTGTCATAGGAAGAACACTGCTCAGGATCCTTCGTCACTGCTAGCTGTGCTTGCGTCACATCCCGTCCCCCTGGCTGGACTAGTGTGCAATAGTCTAAACATACCTGGTTGAAGCAGAACTCAAGTTTCAGAGCTGACAACCAACATGGGGCTCGAGAGATCCCTTAGAAGCATAAGAGAAGGGTCAGTACTCACTCAGAGGGACTTTGGCCTTCCTGGCCTTGCCTACATGTCTGAAGAGCTAGCAGACTCTTTCTTTCCTTCCTTACTTTCAATTTATGCAGTGAAGAAGTAATGTGAAAGGTGAAGGGACAACTGACACCTTCTAGCCAAGCTACTTCTTGGCATTCCTAGGAGGCCCTCTCCCTCTGCCCAGACTCTGAAAGCCTTTTTTGAGCTTTGGCTTTAAACCCCCTATCTTTTACTCTTCATGAAAAAACAAACAAACAAAATGGTAATGCAACTACTTGTTAAAAGCCCTTAGGGAAGTCACCAGTTTCTTGAAATTTGCTAGCAAGCTTGCATCTAGAACTTTGGGGAATCTCTCATGGTGCCTCAAAGCCCCCAAAACATTCCCTTCTGGCCTTGGCATTTCCATACTTTCTCTGTCATGGGAAGCACTTTGTCTCAAATTAGAGGACTGCAGGCCCTGCTCAAGACCCATGGCATGAAACTTACCCAGAGGGAACCCACTTCATTTTGGGAAGTGGTCCTTGAGGTAGACCCCTGGATGGGGATGGTAGCAGGTGACCCTTATGATCCTGATAAGTGGACACGGGTATGAGAGACTTGGGAAGGAAAAAACCCTCCCTTCATTTTCTGCCTATCATAGCTGCCATCTTTCAATGTGTGAGCCCTTCTAAACTGGGACCCACTGACGGTGCTGCATTCCCCCATCAATGGAGTCTTATGACTGTCTGGAGGATTGCTCTGTAGCAGCCCTTGCAGTCCTTGAAAAAGCAACTGAGGACATATGCAAAACTATCACCCCCCCCAAGCCTTGGCAGCATGCTCTGACCCTGTTCAAGCCACCCTGTATCCCCTTGCCCCACATTGCCCTTCAGAGGACATGCCACATAAACTTCTGATTCCTTCTACCTTTCCTTCTACTATCCAACAACTCGGCAAACTCTGGTACTCACTAAGAGTTGGAATTCCAGGCATTCTCAGTCAATGTCCACCACACATGGAGTTAGACCCCTAAACTGGTATCCCTATCAGGCTGGATCCCTAAAGGAGCTCAGGAAGGTGGTTAAATAGGATGAGATTTGCACACCATGGACTAAATCGTTCCTCCATAGTAGAATTGCAATCTTAAACACTCAGGGCTGAGAGGCTCCTCTTTTGACTGCTCCACTCTTTCTCCATTTGGAAGCTCTATATAGAAATGAGGGCCTACGGCCAGTCAAGTGTGATCAAAGCCACAAGACATTTTGTGGGGCTATGACAAACTTTTCAGCTAGGGAGCCTTTTCAACTGGTGCTCAAGAGGCTCTATTGTCTGCAGGATACTTGAATCAGGTGTGACTTTTTGCCCTTCAAACACAAGATAGTATCAACTCCTCCCCTGCCTCCCAGGTCAATACCTTATCCCTGCTCTTCCTGTTCCAAAGACCAGAGGAGACCTTCTCCAATTTCATTCTTACAAATGAAATAAGCATGGAACGAAAAATTCCCAATCCTGTGACTAGATATCCTTCTTAAAACTATCATCTGAGAATGTATGACTTCTGCATTCAGACTCACTTGCCAAAGTCTCAAAGATGAGCATTATGGATAGATGGATTGTGGCCACCCAAGATATCAGAATTGTATCTCACACAGGACTGTATCTTTGGCACAGGACTTTTAAGCAGCAATAAAAACAGATGGGACTTGCTTTAACTATGGTAAAAAGGGGGCACTGTAAAAGTGAATGCCCTCAATGCCTCTCCTACCAGGGATGCTGACACCCCTAGGACACTCTGACCCGGATGCGATGCTATAAGGGCTTGCACTGGAAAAATGATTGTTGCTCCCACTGTGATTAAGACAGTAAGCCACTGGAGCCTTTAAACTTAAAAATCGGCTGCCGGCTGCTGTCAGCACTGACAGTAAGAGTGATTAACACCCCAATAGGAGTTCTATGGGTTTTCAGAGGCATCCCACCCACAAATCATCATCAAAATAGGTGGCAAACCATTCAAATGTCTTATTGATACTGAGGAAAATAGACAATTTTGAGACAATTGCTGCTTAAAGATGTCCCACAAGACTGTGTGGTGGGATTAGTAATAGCATTTAGCAGCATAGGTATCTTGGAATAGCAAAAGCCTGGATTTGAGGTGGAATATTTATGTCCAGCCATGGTGTATCTTTGGGGGCCTGCCAGGGGTAGATGGCATTTTTTGATTTTGGGACTTTGGATGGGGGTGGGGTGGGTCGTTCCCTGGGAAGCCCACCAGAAACTATGGCAACGACACTTTCGAAAAGAACTCCAGATATTCAAAACAGATCACTCGATCTCCTGACCTGCGACTCCTTGACCCCTCTGCAAGGAATGCTTTGGAGGGACACATTGCTCAAGGGTATGATTTAGAAGTGCATGAAAACTTCTGCCGAAAATCACTCTGCCAATTCATTATGACAGGTGAAGAGATTTAAGTCAAGATTCAAGTGGGTGACTCACTCCTCCTGAACCGCCAGCCTTCCTCCTTGTCTGGCAGAGCCGCATCGCATCACCATCTAAGTAGGAGGTTTTATCATCTTGTATCGACTTATCCTGGGTCCAGGGACGGATTCTCTCTGGTACCTGGATCATCGAGGTGGGAGTTGTCTCCCCTCGGAGTCCGGGGGCATCGCACTGAACAGAGCACTGGAGGAATACACTTGGAGGCCCAAAGCATCTTAATGGTGAGCCTAGAAAACTTTATAATTGGGCTCTAAGACTACAGAAGCAATTCTTATTTGATACAAGGGTTCCCCCACCTTAATGGTTGAAACAGATTAAATTTATAAACTGCCTTAAGATCTGGCAAATGAGATTCGGAGACTTTAAGACTGGAAGATTTGATGAAGGCCAGCCATCCACAAAGATCCATACCCAGAGGAAAATATCTTTTTAAGAAACCTTTGATTAGTGTTAAATGTTTGTATTATAGGTATTAGGGTGTTATAGATTAGGTTTTAGAGTTGGGGTTCGGGCTTTAGGATTTGGGAACTTTATAGATAACTGATAGGTAATTGTTAAGTATCAATAAACATATGTTTGGTAAATAAAAATTTACTGTTACAAGACTGGGAACTAATCCCCAGGCCTCAACTATTAGGTATAGGGTGTTGCTCTCATGCCTTTGCCACAAAACAAGACTACAAATGGGAAGACCCTGACAGGACCACTGGCCTGATTCATCCTCTTGTAGCCAACATTGCCATCAACCTTCTGGGGAGAAACATTTTAGAAGCCCCAAATAAGCTACAATTTATCCCTCTTCCTTGCAGGTAGAAATTTCCTTAACCTCAGTCTATCCTCATAATCCTGTTCTAACATTGCCCCAGACACTAAATATCAATACCCTCCAGAGCTTCTTGGGAAAACTCAACTGACTCTGGCCATGGCAGCCTATCCCTACAAAAACACCACGTTCTCTCTTTGATTTCTTAAAAGGAAATAAAATTCCTCTCCTTACCCCCAACACTAACCTCCAAAGCCAAACAAGCCCTGTGCAAGAATTAATGAATTGTTCCAGGGCATGTCCCTGGTAATTCATACACCAGACAAACCTGCCAAGCTCCTCCTATTCATTCCTTCCCCACCCTCCAGTAGGGGTGCTATATCAGCCTCCTGTTTTGGAAAAACTCCTCACTCTTATTGGCAGTGCTTCCAGATTCCTAACAGACATTGATGCCCTGACCTCTATGATAAAGCTAGAAGGGACAGGCCCTTACAAACACTGGGCAAAGAACCAGACATCCTTGGGACCCCCTTCTCTCTCCCAGATGTGCAATGGTTACTTAAAAATCATTCCTGCATTGTCATCAGCCTAATGAAGTTCTCTGGACAAATCAATAACCATTATCCTAATGAGAAATGGGCCTCTGTTCTGCTTCTCTTGACATGGCTGCCCCTCTTCCACCTCTTTTCATTGAAGCCAATACCTGAGGCCTCTTCTGTCTTCAGATGGGGGAAAATGGGAAACTGTAGTCATATTTTCCATGCCAGAGATCAATCCTCAACTATTTATTTTTGTTGTTTTAAAAAGCAGGAAAAAAAATCTCAATTTTCATTTTATCAGTGAAGATCCAGGAGCCAGATGCTAGCTCAGAGAGGCAGAGAGAGCTCTAAGCAGAACTTCACACTTCATCAATGTCCCAGGAGGAAGCAGCTTGCTAGCTCATCCAGCTAGGTTTCCTACTCAGCTGACATCTGAGAAGGAAAAAGCCCTTTCTCCTTCTCTAGGCTGTCTTAAATACCCCTCTCCTCAATGTCTCTCCTTTCTGTTTACTCCCTGTTAGCTAGTTGCCTGCTCAACCTCTTGACCTAAGCTTGATTTTATTTTACTCTAGCATTAAAGGTGTGTGCTAAGGCTAAGCTACCCCACATGTACTGGTTTACAATAAACAAAAAGCTCTAGGATCAAAGGCTGAACCAGTCCATAATTAGAAACAGATTTTTCTAGTTTATAATCTTGGGGTTCACAATGTGATCAAATATTCTGCAACACAGGACCTCCCTAATCACACCCCCAATTCAAGGAACTCTACATTGTCTATAGGGCCCTTCAGGAAGAAGACAGACCTTTCAGTCTATTTTCTGACAGTGCATATGTTGTTAGCTTACACCCATGGCTGGCAACATCCTTTATCTGCCTAGATGAAAACCTCCATTCTGTCTGCTCACAAAAATTTCCAACTTAATTCAATGAAGGGCTGCCCCTCTCTTTTTACAACATGTTCAATCCCACAACACCCCACCTGACCCCATATCCAAAGGGAATTCCCTAGTTGACTATGTTTCAGTAGGTTGGTGGCAGGTTATGTTTCTCTCTGGAATTTCTCTGTGCATAAGACCTTGATAGAGAGAAGCCTCAGCTCTGCTAGTTGTGAGTTTTTCTGTAGTCCATCTAGTTGCTGCAGGGCTGGAACTTAAGAGAAAAAATTGTTTGCAGTGGTGGATTCACTGGTTCTCTGGAGGGTGTTTGCTGGTAAATGCTGCAGGGTCATGCCAACTGCCTCAGGGAGTGTGTGTTTGGGGGTGAGGGGAGGAGTGGTCCAGTATATTGTGTTATTCTCTCGGAGTCATCCAAATTGATCCTCATGCACCATGTCAAAGAAGATGCTGCAGGGTCCAGGAAGGGGAAGCTTCAGTTGAAACTCTGGTTCACAGGGGTGGGCTGAGGGTTTGGAGAGAGAGCTATCTCTGACAGCAAAAGTTCCTTTAGGCAAAATCGTGTCAGTTATGAGGGCGGGTCTTCTGTGAATCAGCATCTCTTTATTCCTCCTTAGATGTCTCCAAATCTTAATTCTTCACTAATCTTAACCCTTTGAATCTTAACTCTGAGATGGATGAGAGTTTTTGAACCATGGGAAGCGGGGAGGGATTTTTGTGGGGTGATTGCTTTCTATTGACTGAGATTGAGATACTGGTAATGCCATATTAATATGGGCAATGGACCCAGAGGCTGGTACATGACTAAGCTCACCTGTGACCTCATGGTGGGTCCCTTGGATTACATGCTTCAAAGAAGTTAGCCACTATGGCTGGCTGTGTTTCCATGCTGTTAAGTCAGGTAGGGACAGGGAGAGAGCTTTGTTCCATGACTTCCATTCTCAGGATGGAGCATGAGGCCTCAATTTTGAAATTTCAGGGTTTGAACCTGCCCTTATTTGCAGAAGCTACAATGTGACACAACACAGAGAAAAAACAAATCATAGGTGTTCCAGGCCCAAAAGATAAATACATATCGCAGATTCTTCATCTATTGCTTTCTATACATTGCAGAATGTGCATCAGAAAGATAATAGGAGCCAGAATAACAAATAGTCTGCTGTGAAATAGTCTTCCCTAGAAATGGAAAACAAGTGCAGAACAATAGGAGTATTAATGGACATGTTAATGTGGAAGGGAAAATTTTAGCTGGATGCCCATTCTCAAACAAAAATTATAGGCAACTCAGGACCTCTGGGAGAAGGAGGATCTCCCTATCCTGGAGATGAATTCTATTATTAGTTGACCTACTGCTCAGTCCTAAAATAATAGACACAAAATAAAAAAGAAATTATCAGCATGTGTATTTATATGTAAATATATATTTATTTAATATATATATATAAGTATGTGCTTATATATATAAGTGAACACATATAAATATATGCACAAATATTTATAATAATAAATATCAAAGAAAAAAAGATTATCAAATTGGAAGTAGAGGAAGTATGAGTTAGATTAGAGAAAGGGTACTTCAAAAATGTTGAAGTGAGTAAAGGAGAGAAAGTGATTTAATTATGTTTTAATATTAATTAAAAATATTAAAATTCAGTAAATGAAAGTCTTTAATCTTTATAAACAAAAATATCTTTATGCTCAATACTCAAGATAAGTGTCATTTCATGAAAACTATTTCACAAAGAACAAAAGAAATTGGTATAAGATCAGTGCTTGGAGATCTGCCATTTTATTGATGCTTTAAAAGACTAAGAATGCCCCCTATTCTACTCCAAGTAGAAGATGAGCATCAAAGAATCTCCAGTGTGAAATGGTTGAATTAGTCGCAAGCCTATCTCTTGGTAGGAAAAGCCCCTTGCCCCAACTGTAGACAGAATGCTGTCCAAAAAGGACAAAACTTGGAAGCAGGTAAGTTGACAGCCTAGCTCTGCCAAGACAGGGTAGGCAAGTCCTTCATAATTCTTGCTCTACAGTCAATGTCTGTCAGAGAAACAGGGCCAAACGGCTGAAGATCGATGCTGTAATGTATGAAGAGAATATGGGGACTGTCCAGGCACCCACTGGTATGTCATTTTTTAGTTTTGGAAGCTGTGTGTCCTGCTCTTCCTATATAATCATATATTTTTATCCCTCTCAGGTCTCTGAGGTGGTTGAAGAATAGATAGCTAGAGTCTCATAGTTAAATTTTGAGTTGTTTAGGAATCAAGAGGGTGTTCTGGATCTAAGAAGATGTTTTTAAAATTGTGATGCAAGTTGGTATGAAAGCTGAGTTAGATATAGAACTTTAAACTCCTGGAGATGGTTAGATAGTAGAATGTTAAAGTCAGGTGCCAAATACATATGGACTTGACATTGGGAATGTATGCTAAGCCATATAACTCTCATAATTGTGGCCTATTTATTTCTGTTGTTTTGTATTTTATTTATTGTTATAAGAGAAAAAACCATATGTTGGACTGAAAGGGGGAGCTGTTGGGGGGAAAAAGATATACCTTAAACTAAAAAAAAAAAAAAAAAA
>CAJQZJ010009649.1:12499515-12692771 GCA_907164525.1 Lophiomys imhausi | reverse complement strand
ATGGGGGGTTGAGGGGGAAGAGGGTGGAAGGGTGGGACTGGAGGGGGGAGTAGGGAGGAGATTGTGATTGAGATGTAACTTAAAGAAATAAAAAATAAATTATAGAAAAAATAAAAATAAAAAATAAAATCCACTAATATAAAAAATAGTGTTATCTGTAATAAAACAACAAGATAAGTATAATGTGTACTCTTACTTTTCTGTTCATAACTATAAGGCAGACTGGGATAGATTAGCCATCTAATATGTGCAGCTTCAACACAAGTATTGGATATGTCTGATTCCACAATAAAAATGAGAAAGTGAAAAAAAAATTAAGAATGTCATCACAATAAAAATTTAAAGATATAGACCAAAAATCTGAATTATATTCCAATAATGTACAGATAAAATTACATTTGTTTTCTAATTTAAGTGATCATCTTACAGGGTATTATTATGAGGAAGTGGATCTCTGAATTTTTTGAGTGTAAGGTTTGTGTAGGAGTTCTATATGTAGACACACATTCTTTTCAACATTAAAAAAAATGGCATCCAAAATCATGAACAAGATTAGACATAGGCATATTCACAGCAATTTATATTAATACTTGGAGGGAGGACAAAAAAAAAACTACAGCAGAATAATCACACATTTTAAATGGTCAGCTCTTAATTATGTCAGCTCTTAAGTTCAAGTAATATATTGCTTTATAAGTAATCATATTTCATTAATTACTGTAAACTGCTCTCTTGAAATCATATTTCATCACTTAATCATGTTCTTTTTACGTATATTATAATCTTGGTACTTAAATCACTCTTTTTTTTAACTTTATTTTTTATTTCTTCAAGTTACATCTCAATCGCAATCCCCTCCCTACTCCCCCCTCTAGTCCCACCCTCCCACCCTCAGCCCCCCATCATCTTCCCTTTTTTTTTAAGTTTAAGGCATATCTTATTTTACCCAAAAGCTCCCCCTTTCAGTCCAACAAATGGCTCTTTCTCTTATAATAATAGATACAATACAAAACAACAGAGGTAATTAGGCCACAGTTATGAGGGTTATATGGCTTAACGTACATTCCCAATGTCCAATCCATATGTATTTGGCACCTGACTTTAACATTCTACTATCTAACCATCTCCAGGAGTTTAAAGTTCTATAACTAACTCAACATTCATACTAACTTGCAACACAATTTTAAAAACATCTTAGATAACACTCTCTTGACTCCTAAACAACTCAAAATTTAATTATGAGATTCTAGCTATCTATTCTTCAACCACCTCAGAGACCTGAGAGGGATAAAAATATCTGATTTTATAGAAAGTACAGGGCCTGCAGCTTCCAAAGCTAAGAAATGACATACCAGTGGCTGCCTGGACAGTTCCCATTTTCTCTCCATACATTATAGCATCAATCTTCAGTTTTTTGGCCCTGTTTCTCTGACAGACATTGATTGTAGAACAAGGGTTATGAAGGACTTACCTACCCTGTCTTGGCAGAGCCAGGCTGTCGACTTACCTGCTTCCAAGTTTTGTCCTTTTTGGACAGCATTCTGTCTACAGTTGGAGCAAGGTGTTTTTCCTGCCAAGAGATAGGCTTGCGACTTATTCAGTCATCTCCCACTGGAGATTCTTTGATGCTCATCTTCTACTTGGAGTAGAATAGGGGGTGCTGTCAGGAGTTGATAAGTCTCGATATAAAAAAAATCTAAAGTTAGTAGAACATCTTTGACTGCCATATTCTGCAGATCTCTTGAGGTTTTTGAACAGGCCCTATCTGTATCTTATATTAGGATAAGCAGATGTTGCTTGTCTCTTAGCAGCTTTTTTTTCTGATTAGCTTAGAAAATAACTATAATAGACTGTCATAGTACCTAACACAATGGCAAGCTTGCATGACTATTAGTTTGCATTTCTTAATTATCCTGAACAGTTTATGATAATTAGTAGCAAAAGGCCAAAACTTTACATTTCATTTTTTTTTCTTTACCCCCTAACCCTTCCATCCCATTTCTCTGGAGTGGAGTGATTGATAATATGATGAAGGAATTACACTATGTAAACTTAATTCACATTATTTGTTAGTTCCAATGAAAAAAAAACTTAACCATTTATGCCTTTATGTTGCAGTAATTCCTATACATTCTTCAAGCTTTGTAATTGTCAAGCTGTTTTGACATTTTCAAAATTGTGATTTATTTTATAGATGTACATAATATAGTGTTTATATATAATATCTTAATATAAATATTTAATATTTATTTATTCATAAGCACTCCCATACACAATTCTTATAGATTATTGGAGCAGAATTTCTGTACCAAAAGTCTTTTATTAATTTCACTGGTGTAGATTCCATGATTGAAATGAATTGCTAAATGGTTACAAATAATAAATGAGAATTATAACGTCAGATTAGGAATCTTATTGATCAGAATTGTAAAATATTCAACATACTGGAAAAAAACATTGCTAAATGCAATGCTATTTACATGTTTAGAAAATTTGAGTGAATTATCTTTTCATTCAGTTATCAAATTATCAAACACTTATTTATATTATACAGGGACAGACTAGTGTTACAGAATAGCAATGCTTAGAATCGTTGATCACTTGTGACAAATTTAGAACTGCTTGGGTAGTGAAAGAAAACCTAATTAAGATATTGCTTATTAGCACAGTTTGAGTATTTTCACCAAGTGGTGAAAGTCAAAATTAGTGGATATGAATTCAAATGAGGACAGTAGTCTCCAGCGGTTCTGTATCATGTCAAGTCCTACATGATGTGAACTCAGAAATATTTACAAATAGTTTATCTTTAAGCTTATAAAGAATAATGCTTCAGTTGCTGGACAGATTGCATGGTGTTTAAGAGCACTTGCTGCACAAATATTAGTACCTGATTTGGAATTATCACTGACAACATGGAATAGTGGGTATTTTCATGTGCTTATTATCAAAGCACTAAAGATGCCTCCAGAATTCAGCAGTTATATGATGCATCACCATTTTTCTTATATACACATAAAAGTACTGAATTAATAGAATTTTGTTATATAAAGAGTTTTAATACAATATCTTACATCTGATAATGTTTTTTTTAAGATGTAAACATTCCAGGCATTCAGAAAACCAACAAGAATTCTATTTTATAAACTTTCATTTTGTACTATATTTTTTACATTATTCCCCATGCTAATGTAATTAAGAACACTATTCACAATAGAATACTACTCAGCTATCAGAAACATGGAAATCATGCAATTTGCAACCAAATGGATGGAACTAGAAAAGATCATCATGAGTGAGCTAACTCAGACTCAGAAAGAGACAGTAGGCATATATTTACTTATAACTGGATTTTAGCCATATAGGATAACCATTCTACAATCAATAGACTCAGAAGAACAGGAACATGGACTTGTTTACATGTAAATGGGAAACTCCATAGTGGAACTGCCATATATGCCCCCTGTGCAAGAGGTAGCTATCTCTTATACCTCAACTAACTAACAAACTGAGTGGGTCCGATACATAGAGGCATTCCACACCAGAGGGATTGGATGGGTGGGAGAGGGGTTAGAGGGTGGGAGGGAAGGAACTGGAAGAGGTGGAGGGAGGGGCAGTAATGGAGATGTAACTTCAAGTAATAAATAAATGAACACTATTCAATGGGTATCTCTGTTTCAATCCTTTTACTTTGAAAATAAACAACCTATCCATGTGCAAATTGTATAACTTCTTATGGTCCCCTTTAGGATATTTTCAGTGCCCATGACTATCAAGAAAGCTAAACCTCTTATTATTTCTCTACAGATTAAAATATTGTGTCTTCAAGAAGTTTTGTAGTAGATGAGAAGTTAGCTCGGGGTTGAGAAAACTTTTCATGAGTAAACAGTAAAATCTGGATTACTATTTTCATCTAGGCCAGTGTAGTGATCAAATGAAAGAAGGTAAAGTATTGAGAACATTTTAACTGATTACCTTGATGTAGACTTTCTTATTTAATGACATTGCACTAGTGAGCATAAGAGCTATAAATTTTGAACTGATTTCAAGGAAACATCCCCATGGAGTGTTGACCACAGGCAAAAAAATATTCTGCACCAGAAAATCAGCCAAGAAAGTAGTGTGGCTATGCCTTAAAATGGACTATATAATTTTATGAGCAGTGTAGTTATAAAAGCCAAAATAATAAATGGTAAAATTGAAAAGGAGCATAATTAATAACACACTTCAGTGGATTAACCATATATCCCCAGAGGCCGGATAAAAGTCCTCTCATTTTACCTGGTTATGCTGAAAATTCTCCCATATAAACTTCTGTTCTTTAGTAATCTCTCTGTCTTTTCACAAAAGATTATTTGTGGCTTTTTACTGGAAGTGTTTGGAAACCAATTTATACAGAGGAACATGTTATTATGTCAAATACTTCATCTAATCAGAAAATTTGTGGTTCATATTTTTTGTGTGAAATCACAAAATGCTTTGAGGCTTACAGTGGTTTACAATCTCATGTATAATCCAACTTTCCAGGATTTTGTCTCCACGTTCATCTTAAGCCATTAAAACACTGTCAAAACCTGATGTGGCTTATTTTTTCTGGAGGCAAAAAAGTCATGAGTGATGTAAGAAGTAGCATACCAAGTGTTCTGAATACTTTAAACATCTAGGATGTTGGTTATTCTTTTCTGCCTTGTTTTATCTTCTTTGCCATTCTCACTCAATTTTCTGAAGTATCATTCATATCTTCCCTTATTTCAGCAAACATTTCTCTCAAATTCATCCAATTGACTTTGGCTTATTTAAATAATTGAATTATTGCATAATTATTTTATGAACTTAATCTTGCCTTCAGTTCTTAAAATGTTCAATAACATTTCAAAATAATTACAACCATCATGACTTCATGTTCCATTACCAAAAGGAAAAAGGTATTGTATTTTAGAAATATTGTAAACATCAACTGTAAGGGAGGTTATTGATCTATATGACTGACCTTCCACAGAAATCTCTATGTACTTTCTCACTACCAGAATCATCACTCACTACAATGTTACATTCGATACATAACAACAAAACAGAATAATTTAAAAATACATGTGAAAATTTGATATTAGACACCACAAAAAATATTGTTTCTCATAACCTGTAAATCTCCCCAAGCAGTAATAACTTTATTTTGTGTATGACTGTTGTAGAAAAAATAAATTATTTACTAGTATTCAGGTTATATTTAGTTGGTTCGGTTGTTGCTAATACTTAACCCGCCATTATAAATGAGCACACAGATGCCACATGGATTTTGACAAGACTTGGCCTGAATTGTGCAATCTTAACCCAATCTATTCCCCAAATATGACCCCATAAAAACATATGTCCTCTTAGACTGCTATTCTCCATGCTATGCTGAGGTTTCAGGCCATGTGCAATGACATTTTTTTTCTCTAACCCATGGCATGTGTCCTTGTTCCTGCTCTTTGTTTCTTGTCTTGGAGGCTTCTTCTACTTCATCTAGTAGATGCTTCTCCTTCCCATGAACCTCTCTCTTTCAGAAGCCTCTTAGTCCTCCCTACTTCTGCCTTTGCCCAATATCAGGCCTCAGCATTTATTCAACCAATCAGAGACAATGTAATTAACAGACAACAAGCAGGACCAATTACTTACCATTTAGAATGCATAACATCACCCCATCAGATTGTCCATAACATCTAAAAGCATTTAAAATAGCAATTTTATTGAATGTTACTTACATCTCAGAGCATCATATTCTATGTACTTTGTCTAAAATAATTATCAGAATACATTAGCAAAATTGGTATAATTACTTTACAAGTAAAAGAATAGATGAAAAAAAAAAAACAATAAGCACTTAGCTTCTTCAGGCTACATTTGGTTTTAAGTATCAGATTAGAACTCAAAGATTTTACTACTAGGTTCTTCGATTTGCAAGCCTCCATTCAAATTTGTGAGTGGATTGCTGCTCAACTCATGCATAGACCACAAAATAAACTCTCAAGCTCTTAGGGGAAGAAATTCCTCTTCACTTATTTTGAGTGTCAGTTAATAACTTTAATGGGATTTGTTGTGTAGCCCAAGAAAGGCAAGTGGTTTATGTAGTTAGTAGTAAATCTCACTACCTGAAAAATGAAAAGTAAACATTAAAAACTTCTTTGAGAATAAAGAAAATGTTGAGATAAAAGAAAACATTGGTTACAGAATATCAGCAGGTACATGAGTGGGAAATTGTGGGAAACTCTCGTACTTTTACTTCATAATGTTATATCACCACAATAACCCCATGGTTTGTATAAAGGTCTCTCATATCTTTGATTCCTATTAAAAATTATTTGTTTTTAAAAATAGTACAACTTTTAGTACAAGCTGTTCATCACACCCATGTAGTTCCATCCCAGTATCTTTATCCTCATATCTGATACACTAGGAGAGAAAGAGTAGAAAGGAGGAAAGGAATGGAAATGGACTAAGAAATCTTCATATACTAACTGATAAGTAATGTGGATACGAACACTTGAAATGAAGTAGGCAATAGTCAGCCTTAGTAAATCAGGTTTTTATAGCCTTATCTGTAGCCACGAGGTCACTTGGAGTAAAGAAATAATTTACAAGCTCTATTTATATTTAAAGATATAATTATAGTTATTTCCAAAAAAATAAAAGTAAGTTTGCTTTATCAATTTATAGTTAAATTTTAAAAATATTATTCTTACATTAAATCAAATGTTTTTTAAAACAATAAAATATATATTCAAAGAGAAGAATAGACATATATGCTAAAATGTCTTCTATTTTAAAAGTCTTATGCACATGAAATTTAGTTATGGATTACATGAAGATCCTTAGGTTCCAGAATTTTATCTTTATAATGAAGGCATAACAGTATTAAATTTAGATAGAATAGAAACATTTTAAATTATAGACAGAGAAGGACATTTGACAACTCAAGCTGTGAAGAATATTACCATGCATTGGACTCGAATATCTTTAGAAGAAACAGTGGCTAAGCCTATGTTAAGAGTATAAAGTGAAAAATAATTTTAAAACAATTCATTCCTTGCTACTTCTGAACTATAGCATTCTAGGGAAACTGTCATCAAAAATATATTCTAGAGATAACCTTTAATCATTTTCAAGACCACATGAACTTTGAAAATGTCATGGAAGTAGTACTATAGACTTTTCAGAATAGAATTTGGGTACTTGCACTCATCTCAGACAGAGTTTTGATGAAACCATTTCTTTGGTTGTCAAGAAATGCTGTAAGAAAGAGAGATAATGCTTTTCTTTGCATTGCTATACATTTGAAAGAATATCTTACAAAACATATTAAATTGGTTTTTGTCCTTTGACATTTAGGAAAAAATATATAATGTATGTAAAATACAGCATAGAATATTAATTATCTTGAGAAAGAATATTACAATGAAGAATAATTTAAAATTAGTTCCCAGTTACAGTTTGGTTTATTCAAGGGAAAATGATATGATACTGAATGCATATTTATATAGAAATATGTCTATTTACAATTAAATCCTCATTTATTTCCTATATATATATATAGTTTTATATATATATATATATAAAACACAAAACAGCAAATGAATTTTGATAATTACTTGTCTTGATGAAAAAGGACATCTTAATTCCAAAATAAGCAAAAATTACTATTATAGTTACTGAAAAATTGTGTTTTTGTGGAATGACTACATGAAAAAATAAATTTATTCTGTCTTAATTTACACATGGATTCTCATTTATGAGTGTTTTATGCTGTCAACCACTTAGAAATTATTTAATTATTAGGATCTACTATAACTTATTCACAATGTTGTTCAAAATGTAAAATCCAAAATGGAAACAGACAAGAAGAATCCAAGAACATAATGATCATTGCTACAAAAACAGATGAAGTAACAGAATTTGAATTATGTTAATCAACAACCTGTACATGCATTCACAAATGCAAACACACACACATGTACACACACACACACACAAACAAAATTTGCATTTTCTCTTAACTTCAAGCTTAGAGTAACATCTTGAACTTTAGGACTTCATCTATGATATACTGATGATCTCAAGGAAGACATGGTTGCTCTACAGAGGCTATACATTTAGCATGTATTTCCTAAGCATTATTTTTATGAGTTAAACTTAATAACAATATAAATTTTTAAGCACATACAAGACTACAGTGAAAAATCACAGTATCACGGTGACGACATTCCCATTAACAGAAATTACAAACACAGCTACATATTAAGAGTTAAGTGTGACTCCAACCAAACTTCTGTTATGGATCTGTAAGGTAATTGATTTCCATGCCTTTTTTTCTGGAGTGATAACTTTGTTTCCAAAGTACTTATTGGTATATAAGCTAGTGTCAGCTACTAAGAAGATATACTGAGCCTAGTATCAGGCTGCCAAGTGATAAGGGACAGTCAGCACCCAAGATGTTTTTCTCCTCAGTGCAAGCTATCTGGTCACTTTCCCTTCATCGGTAACTAAGGGAGATGGAAATTTACCTAACTCTAAAGAAAATCACTCTACAGTCTGTATCAGAATTGGCACATTGGAGTTTTCCTTGAGGCAAAATATCTTGGAAAGAAATATCTTTACCAGTATATTCAGAAGTTTTGTTACAAACACAGAAAAAAAATAATACATACAATAAAAAGCATGAACTAGCAGATTATATTTATAGACTGAAAGGGTGTTTAATGAAATAATCGTGGATGCTAGATATACACGGATAAAACCTAATATAGCCACCACTCATTCTTGGAGCTCATACAGTGCTCATGTATTTAAAAATTTCTGAGATCTTCCTGGAATACATTATCCTACCAGAAGTTAGCCACTACCCTCACCCTCTCCTTTCATTTTGTATTTGGTTTTATTTCACCACAACTGAGAAAGTGTTTAAAGTACTTATATTTAAATATTATATTATTATATGCTATATTTAATCTTATGAATTTATTCCTTACATTATAATTTAAAGGTGTGTTCAGATCAATTGTACATAATCAAGTAGATTATGTACAGAAATATTATTCTTTTCACTGTTTTTTTTAATATTTTCATCATAATCTGTTGCTTGACTGGATTGATATTATACAGCATTTTCTACTGCTGTAGATTCAGGCATTATATTACAGTTCCTCACTATTATATGTATTATAATCTTACGTTTTTTTAAGTTGACATAATTGTACAATGTATTATGCATATTGTGTTATATTAGTATTACTAGAATATTTGATTCATAGATCTTTGTCTTTTGTGAATATTCCATGTGCTTGTATTACACAAATACTACCAGTGAGTGATCATGGGAAATTTCTGTGAGCTGACATATGTTTAATATATAGAGAACAGATAATGTTTTTCAAAGACAGTATGAAAAATATTTATAAGGTTTTAAAATATGCAAATATTTATAAAAATGCTACAACTTTGTTTCACTCCCTGTTATCTTTCAAAATTTTACTAATATCCGAAAGCATTTTCACATTAAAATCATGTGAACTCTACTTCTATTACTAATGTAGTTACTGACTCAATGATACAGTTGAGGTGACAGGTTCAAAAACATGGTGATAATGGTTGCATTTGCATACATTAGAATTATGTGTTTGAATGTGGTTATCTAAACGTTTAAAAGAAGCTTAATCAGATCTACACAAAAATATTAAACTTCTTAAATTGCTAGTACCTAGGGAAACATTTAAATGTAGATTCTTCCTATTCCCAGTATATTTGAGCACGCATCTGCATGTAAAGATATTTCTTCTTCTTTAACCCCATTAGACATAATTAGTTAAATGCAACCAATCTTAGAAAATTAATATGCCTTTTTAAAGGATTGAGATTAAGTTCTAGATATTTAACTTGCAAATTTAGCTCTATTGAAAAGTGACATTACAATTGTAAGGAAAAGGTAGCACTAAGCACTTTTCTTCTGTGTATGTCATGACAAATATTAGCATTGTGTGCCTTCAGCATAGAGTTGACAAATTGTCAGAAGTCATAAATGCATACAGTTAAAGAAGTTTCTTGGAATTTAGATTAATTCCTCATTGAAAATATTTTTTCTTGAATGACTAACAAGCACAGGTGGATGTCAAGTAATATAGTAGCGATTAAGACACCTCCCACTGGACTGCCTATGGAGAATAGCACTTTAAATGTCTCATGGAGGTAAAGAGGCTCACACACTGTAATCTGTTATAACTGGGGTGCAATGATAAATTTGCCATAGAAGGATGTAAAGGAGTGCTGCAGAACAGTAGACTAAGATCAAGAAGAAACACAAAAAGACAACAATATAGCTGTACAGAACAGAATAAGTACTATAATTAATCACCACTATAATTTTTTGAATTTGTCCCAGCAACAATAGGAAATGAATACCTATTTCTGAGGGCCATTAAGGTTTTCATTGTATGACATGTTGGCATTTCAATCTATAAAATATCAACCTGCATGTATTTTCATACTATGGAATATATGTGCAGATATGCATAGACCACATATACCAAACTGAGTTGGAACTCACTCATAATAGTCTCCTAAAACTTGAATCCCCTAGGAGTCAGAATTGGGATAAGGTTCTAAATACATCTGGATGTGTCTGTCTTCTTTGCCTACTCTTTTGCTAGCATTTCCTTCCTAAATGATATGATTTATGTGTTGCCTATTTTTTTTAGGGTGTTTCATTGGCACATACTTTCACACAATTTGATTTAACTCACCCTCTACCATTAATCTCTAATGCTTTATTTTTATTATTTTGAGATTACAATATAATTATCACACTTCTCTATTACCATTCATTGGTGTCTTTCAAATTCTTGGGCTCTTTTCCATTATTTGTTATTGCATTTATTTTCATACTGTTGTTTTTTTGGGGGGAAATAGTACATTTCCTTTCTCAAGAATGAGCTTTCTTGTGTTAACAAGCTGATTTATACTAAAATTAAAAAAAAACCTTTATTTACACCATGATTGTGAGCAGTGTTTGTTAACTGATTTTCATGATTACATGTTTGGAATTGCAGATATAGTATAGGATAATTATCCTACAACCAACAAACAGAAAGAAACAGGCACATGGATTTTGTTACCTGTTAGTGGGACAATTTGTCCTAGTGGAGCTGCCATGTTGGCTCCCACTGCAAGAGGAAGCTCTTACCCTTCATATGAGTAATGAACTGAGGGGGGCTAAGTGGGGCACCCTACACCAGAGGTGTAGAATGAGGGAAAGGGGTAGATTGTGGGAGGGTGGAGGTAGGGAGCTGTGATGGAGATATAACTTTAAGTAGTAAATAAATGTAATTTTAAAAAAGAAAAATAATAAAATATAAGGTCCTATATGAATAAAGATATTTAAAGTTACATTTAAAATAAAAAGAGACTGTCTCTATATGTATAATTGCTCACATTCAGAGATCTCTAGTTAATTTATTATACACACATCTTTGTTTCTTGGAGCAGTGAGAAAATCTCAGTGCAGGCAGTACACAGAATTGCAGTGTCTTTATGAACCTGGTACATATGACAATTATTTGGTAATTCCATGCCAAGTTAGAAAATATAAGCCAAAAACCACTCTTAGAATAAGAATAAATTATCTTCTCGCAAAACACTGTAAGCATTGGAGAATAATGAGAATTTGGTATAATACAATATTCAGGGTTGTTTCTCTCAAATTATTGATGAATTATATGTACATGAGTCTTTTGGTTGTTTAAGTAGAACCAATTATTTAAGCTTATTTGGAGTGAAAGTAAACAATTGCAACAGAACACACCACCAATTCACCTGGTGAATATGAGAGAGCTTGGATTCCCCAAACTGTACACACTCCAATGAATAGCCATCCCTCAGTTTGGTTATTTGATTGGATCGGGAAAAATTATATTTGAACTCTTAGTAGTCCATTTGATTAACATGCTTCCTCATCCTTTCTTGAGATGTATATTTATTGTAACTGTGATTAGAGGTAAAGGGGAGACTTTGCTCTTCATGAGAAAGGAAAAAGAGGAATAGCTAGACTCTGAGGTAAGGTACATGATAATAGTACCTACTGACTCTCAGTGGGGTACTGATAAGTAATAAAGCCAAAACTGGCAACTCTCTTCATGCATTATCACACATTGTTTGCTGGACAATCAAGTACATAATCAGTGCAATTTCTAACCGATGAAATATGTGAATTTTAGCTTATGTGATGAAGGGAAATGATTTAGTGACAAAAGTGTGAAAGTGGCTAATCAACTACCCACTACGTAACTCACTTAAGCTAGAATTTTCATCTGGCCACCAAGAATGCACCTTTTCCCTGTGCTTATTTTAAACTGTATATATATATATTTTTTTTTGCTGTATCAACCATAACTACAGATTTCTTTTTTTCTGAATCTGGTGATTATTTCTAGTAAATTATTGAGCCCAAAGTTTTCTTGGTAATGAAGACAATAACCATCTAGTATAATAATATTTATTTCTTTTTCCTAGCCAATATAATTTATCTTGTTTATTGAAAAGCTAGACCTTGATTATAGGGCTTCAATATTGTCTATTTATGCTTATTCAAGTAAAATTAACCAAAGGAATATAATATGAAAAAAGGAATATAAGAAAGAAATTTCTCCTATAAGTGTATAATACAAAAAGAGTAAGGACAATAGCACTACTGTAAAAATATCATCATGAGGGAATGATGGCAGTAGGGTCCATTTTCCCTGTAGAGTTTAAATTTCACATTGAATTCATGTAATCCATGGGGACATATCTCAATCATGGCACATATATAAATTAAAACCAGGATTTCTTTTGTTTTTATGTACAGAATTTCAATTTAAAATGAATGACATTTCCAAAAATTGTTTTGAGTTTAGAGGAAATACATTAAGTTTTTCTCCACTTAATTTGATACTGGTTATTGGCTTGCTGTATATCACCTTTATTATTTCTAGATATGGTTCTTCTATGCCTGCCCCTTCTTTCCAGGACTTTTAGCATGAAGAAGTGTTAGATTTTGTCAAATGCTTTTTTGGCATCTAGGGAGATGATCATGTGTTTTTTGTTTTGTTTTGTTTTTGGTTTTGTTTCAGCTTGTTTATAGGGTGAATTTTGTTGATGGATTTTCTTATGTTGAACCATCCTTGCATTCCTGGGATGAAGTCTACTTGATCATGGTGTATGATACTTTTGATATGTTCTTGAATTCGATTTGCCAGTATTTTATTAAGTATTTTTGTGTCTATTTTCATGGGGGAAATTGGTCTGAAGTTCTCTTTCTTTATTGGGTCTTTGTGTGGTTTAGGAATCAGGGTGACTGTGGCCTCATAGAATGAGCTTGGCAGTGTTCCTTCTGTTTCTGTTTTGTGGAAGTGTTTAAAGAGTATTTGTATTAGCTCTTCTTTTAAGGTCTGGTAGAATTCTATGCTGAAGCCATCTAGCCCTGGGCTTTTTAATGACTGTTTCTATTTCCTTAGGGGTTATAGGGCTGTTTAATCTTTTATCCTGATCTTGATTTAACTTTTGTAGGTAGAATCTAGCAAGAAAATTTTCCATTCCACTTAGGTTTTCAAATTTTGTGGAGTACATATTTTTAAAATAGGACCTAAAGATTCTCTGGATTTCCTCAATGTCTGTTGTTATTTCTCCCTTTTCAGTCTGATTGTATTGAATTGGATATTTTCCCTCTGGCTTTTAGTTAATTTGGCCAAGGTTTTGTTTATTTTGTTGATTTTCTCAAAGAACCAACTCGTGGTTTGTTGATTTTTTGTATTGTTTTTTTTCTAATTTTTAACTTCAGCCCTAAATTTGATGATTTTCTGCCTTCTGCTCCTCTTGGAAGTGTTTGTTTGTTTGTTTCAGCTCTTCCAGTTCTGCTGTTAATTCACTAATATGAGCTGTCACAATTTTCTTTTTGAAGGCACTTAGTGCTATGAACTTTCCTCGTAGCACTACTTTCATTGTGTCACATAGATTTGGGTATGTTGTGCCTTTGTTTTCATTGGATTTTAAGAAGTCTTTGATTTCTTTCTTTATGTCTTTCCTGACCCAGTAGTCATTCAGTAGAGAGTTTTCCAGTTTCCATGAATGTGTAGGCTTTCTGTTATTTGGGCTGCTGTTGAATAGTTATCTTGCCAAGAACAATATACAGATTCAATCCACTTCCTAGAAAAATACCAAAACAACTCTTTATAGAACTGGAAAAAAACAATCCTCAACTTCATATGGAATAACAAAAACCCAGAATAGCTAAATCAATCCTGTACAATTAAAAAAAAATCTGGAGTACCACCATCCAAGATTTCAAGCTATACTACAGAGAAATAGTTATAAAAAACAGCATGGTACTGGTATAGAAATAGATCAGTGGAACAGTAGAATCAAATTGAAGTCCCAGAAATGAACCCATACAGCTATGGTCACTTAATTTTTGTCAAAGAAGCCAAAACCATACAATGGAAAAGGACAGCATCTTCAACAAATGGTGCTGGTCTAACTGGATGTTGACGTGGAAAAGAATGAAATTAGACCCATACTTGTGTCCTTGCACAAAACTTAAGTCCAAGTGGATCAAAGACCTTACCATGTGGTCTGACACACTAAATCCAATAGAAGAGAAAGTACGGAAAAGCCTCGAACTCATTGGCACAGGAAATAACTTCCAGAACAGAACTCCAATAGCTTAGGCTCTAAGACTAACAATCAATAAATGGGACCAGATGGAAGTGACAATCTTCTGTAAGGCAAAGGGCACTATCATTTGAACAAAATGCCAACCTACAGATTAGGAAAAGATCTTTACCAACCCCACTTCCTAGAGAGGGCTAATATCCATAATTTATAAAGAACACAAGAAATTAAACACTAAGAAACCAAATACTCAAATGAAAAAATTGGGAAACAGAGCTAACCCCAGAATTCACAAAGGAGGAATCTCTAATGGCAGTGAGACATTTGAAGAAATGCTCAGCATCCTAAATCATCAGAGAAATTCAACTCAAGACGATTCTGAGATTCCATCTCACACCTGTCAGAATGGCTAAAATAAAAAACTCAAATGACAGCACATGCTGGTGAGGTTGTAAAGAAAAGGAACACTCCTCCATTGCTGGTGGGAGTGCAAACTTGTACAACCACTATGGAAATCAGTCTTGCAATATCTTTTTTTTTCCTTTATTTTTTATTTCTTCAAGTTACATCTCAATCGCAGTCCCCTCCCTATTCCCCCTCCAGTCCCACCCTACCACCCTCAACCCCCATCCTCTTCCCTTTTTTTTTAAGTTTAAGGTATATCTTATTTCCCCCTGCAGTTTCCCCTTTCAGTCCAACAAATGGCTCTTTCTCTTATAATAACAAATACAATACAGTAAAACAGAGGTAATTAGGCCACAGTTATGAGGGTTATATGGCTTAACGTACATTCCCAATGACCAGTCCATATGTACTTGTTACCTGACTTTAATATTCTACTATCTAAACATCTCCATGAGTTTAAAGGTCTATATCTGACTCAACATTCATACTAACTTGCAACACAATTTTAAAAGTATCTTCTTAGATCTATAACACTCTCTTGACTCCTAAACAACTCAAAATTAAATTATGAGACTCTAGCTATCTGTTCTTCAACCACCTCAGAGACCTGAGAGGGATAAATATATCTGATTTTATAGGAAGTACAGGGCCTGCAGCTTCTCAAACTAAGAAATGACATACCTGTGGCTGCCTGAACAGTTCCCATTTTCTCTCCATACATTACAGCATTGATCTTCAGTCATTTGGCCCCGTTTCTCTGACAGACATCGATTGTAGAGCAGGGGTTATGAAGGACTTACCTACCCTGTCTTGGCAGAGCTAGGCTGTCGACTTACCTGCTTCCAGGTTTTGTCCTTTTTGGACAGCATTCTGTCTACAGTTGGGGCAAGGGGCTTTTCCTACCAAGAGATAGGCTTGCAACTAATTCAACCATCTCCCACTGGAGATTCTTTGATGCTCATCTTCTACTTGGAGGAGAATAGGGGGTGCTGTCAGGAGTTGATATGTCTTGATATAAAAAAAATCTAAAGTTACAAAAACATCTTTGAATGCCATATTCTGCAGATCTCTTGAGGTTTTTGAAGAGGCCCTATCTATCTCTTATATTAGGGTAAGCAGATGTTGCTTGTCTCTTGCCGGTTTATTTCTGATTAGCTTCGAAAGTAAATAATAGGCTGTCATAGTACCTAACTGAATGACCGGCTTGCATAACCATTAGTTTGCATTTCTTAATTATCCTAAACAGTTTATGTGGTACATCTATACAATGGAATATTATTCAGCTATCAGGAACAATGAAATTATGCAATTTGCAGCCAAATAGATGGAACTAGAAAAGCTCAACCATGAGTGAACTAACCCAGACTCAGAAGGACACATATGGCATCTATTCACTTATAGTAGGATTTTAGCTATATAGTAGAAGGTATCGATACTACACATAACACACCAAAGGGAACTTGGACATAGACTTCTTATTTTTAATTTTTATTCTTTATTTATTTTTTTATATATTAGTTATATTTTTTTCTATTTTTTAGTCTTTTTTATCTATTGTATGCTTATTGGTTTGTTTGTTTAGTAGTTCTCTCTCCCGGGCAACGAGACACTTTTCACTGATGGTACTGCTTCGTAGATCCCCAATGAATGAAGAGGCTCTTGGCCCTCATACGACCTCTCAACTGAGATGAGGGACTGTTATATAAGGACACCCCACCCCAGAGAAATGGGATGGAAGGGTTAGGAGGTAAATAAAAAAAAAAAGGAAATGTGATGTTTCTGTCTTGCAATATCTTAGAAAACTTGGAATAGCTCTATCTCAAGACACAGCTATACCACTTCTAGGTATCCACCCAAAAGATTCCTCATCAAACCACAAGGACATATCCTCATCTGTGTTCATAGCAGCCTTATTTGTAATAGCTAGAAACTTGAAACAACTCAGATGTCCCTCAACCAACAAATGTATAAAAAAATTGTGGTACATTTACACAATGGAATATACTCAGCTATCAGAAAAAAAAAAAAAAAAGGAAAACATGCAATTTGCAACCAAATGGATGGAACTAGAAAAGCTCATCCAGAGTGAGTCAACCCAGACTCAGAAAGATGAACATGGCATCTATGCACTTATAATTGGATCTTAGCCACATAGTGCAGGATAATTCTCCTAAGACCAATACACCAAAAGGATCAGGAACATAGACTGTGTTACCTATTAAGGGGACAATTTGCCCTAAGACTGCTATCATGTTGGTCCCCACTGCAAGAGGAAGTTCTTAGCCTGAATATGACTGTTGATCTGAGAGGAGCTGATATGTAGGGGCACTCCACATCGGAGAAGTGGGAAGGTTGGGTGAAGGAGAAGAGCGTGGGATGGTGGAACCAGGAGGGGTGGAATGAGGGCACTGTGATAGAGATGTAACTTGAAGCAATAAACAAAAAACAAAAAAATAAAAGCAAAAAAAAAATTGCTTTTGAAAATCTGGTAAATAATGTCTTAGTTGATTTCTGCCATCAATTTCATTCAGCCTTGAGTCATTTGAATATCCTTGATTGAGGAATCAGGATGGCCTATGACCAAGTGTGTGAAATTGTCTTAACTGACAACCAAAGTAGGAACAGCCAGCCTATTGTTGCCAGGGCTGTCCCTATGCACATGGATCTGTCTTATTTAAGAAAGCTATCTAAATGTAAGCCAGTGAATAAGCAAACCTATGAGCAGCATTCCTTCATGGTTCTGCTTTAGTATCTATTTTAGTTACTGCCCTAACTTTGCTTTATGATGGATTGTGGCTTGGACTTTAAAACAAACAAAACCTTTCATCTTCTAATTTCCTTTGTTCATCATATTTACTAACATTGAGAAAGCAGATTAGAAGATATTGGTATGAGCAGAAGTGTTATGGTGCTATAGTGAAAGTTAAAATATAGTGTTTTATGGTTTTGGATTATTTTGCTGGAGGATTTTGGAACTTCCATCAGCAAAAGTCACCGTGATCTTAAGGCTGATCAACTCATTTTTGTGAAAGGTTAGAAGTTAATGTTGATGGAAATACAGATTACAAAGCTCTGGCTTATTTAAGCAGGAAGCAAAGACTGTATAGGGCCGTTCATCTGATATTTTAAATTAAAAATTTGTGGATGTAAAATTTGCACATCACTGGGAAAATAGATACTGATAAGTTAGGATTGTGGATTGAACTCCAACCAATAAAAATTGGCATCATTGAAGTGAGATCTGAGGAATATTTCCTCATGTTAGCACACAAAGCTACATCTCAAGCTTCTACTGAGTTGGCAATGTGTAAGTTGCCAGCCTGGTCCTTGTTTGCTTATTTTGTATTTTTTGTTTCTTTGTTTATAAGCATGAGAAGTTTAAGATTAAAGAAGTAATTAGCAGAAGTTAAGGCATGGTGTCAAGTATCAGGTCAGAGTGACTAAGGAAAAAAAAATGATAGACTAATTGTGAAAGTTCAACCTGAGATGCTGTGGATGTCCATTGTCAGTGATGCTTCCTAAAGCCATGTTGACGTCTGTCTGTGTACTATGCTGCTGCTGGACAGGTTGTCATGTTGATAGGAGTCACCTGTGTAGCCACTTGAGACCATACTGATGTCCAAGGTCCATGCTGCTGCCAAGGGTCATGAATGGGTCAGTGGTCCTAATGCTGCCTGTGCCCATGTTGTTGTCCATGTCCCTTGTTACCACTGAAGGCCATGTGAATATTCATGGTCTATGCTGCCACCTGAAATCATATTGATGTCCACAGACCAGGCTATTGTTGGGAACATATTGGTTACCATGGCCCGTGTTGTCCCCAAGATCATGATGATGTCCTTGGCCTATGCTGCCACTGAGGGCTATGATGGTGTCCATGACTATGCTCCAGTAGAGGTCTGTGTTGATATCTGTAGTCTCATGCATGTACTGATGCCAGAGATCAACCATGTGGCAGTCCATGATCCATGCTACTGCTTACTGTAAAGTAAAGCATGATACTTTTGAAGTGGTATCAATGACTGTAGACTAACTGTTGAAAAAAGGGGACATAGAGGCTTCTGTGACAACCCCTACTGCTACCTCAATCCTTCACCCTCAAAAAAAAAAAAAAAGTAACAGTCTAGACAGAAAGCAATGGAAGAGAATTTTTTTCTAAATGTGATAAGGATAATGAAGTAGAGCTCTCCACAACTGATGGCTTTTGGCTGGGTTTTGTGTGGGGCCAGGCCTAGTTTTCTTTAAGGAGTTGGTCACTGAACATTTGATTATACTCCAGTGAGTATACAGACAACACAAATTGTACTTGTTGGATTTGTTGGTATTTTTTATTTCTTCCTCTTCTTATTGTTTTGGGGATCAAAAGAGGTGTCAGGCCTGAAAAGATGGAGGAATGAGTGTGATTGGCATACATGATGTGAAATTCCAAAATAATGAATATATTATGTAATAAAAATTTTTGGAATTTTCTTAAGATATCATAGTAGTACTTTGAGACCTCGACTCTTTTATTTTTGCATTAACAGGAGAAATTAGAAACAATGAAATAAAGGTTCTGACCTATGTTGCTGTGGTGGAGTTTCTCAGTTAGGTTCTGTCAACTTTATCCAATTCTGAATTATCTGAGAGATTCACAGTTAAGGAATTTTCCAAATTGATTGGCCTGTGGCTATGCCTATGAAAGGCTGTCTCAACTAATGACAAATCTGACAAGATCTGTCCCAAAGTGAGTAGCCTACTCCTATGCAGGTGGTTCTGGTTTATATAAAAACTTATCTGAGTGGAAGTCAGTGGGCAACAAAGCCTGAAAAGAACATTCTTTTCAGGTTTGTGCTTCAGTTCCTTGTTATTTCCCTACCCTAATTTACTTTGCTGATAGATTGTGACCTGGATGGTTAAGCCAAATAAACTCTGTGTCCTCCTTTAAGTTGGTTCCTCCCTTTGGTTTGGTGTTTATCACAGCAACAGGAAGTCAAATTAAATGGTATTTGATATGTGTATGCTCAAGATTCACTTAAATTGTCTTCTACTTTGTATCCATTCATAGGAGATATATAAAAACCACTAAAGACATTGGCTGCTCAGACATCTTTTTAGTAAGTCTCCTGAGTATACATTAATTTCATTCATCACAACTATTTTGATGATATAGGCTCAGAACTGAATTAATCGGATAAAAAGAGAGCACATGTACTACATCTATGCATTGGTATAAATCAGAACAGAAAAATACACTTATGACATCTCTGTATTCTGATTACAGGTCGACGTGTTTTTGTTGTTTTTCTTTAGTAGGATTTGTAATAGTAGCAGAAATAGTTTTATTTAACAGTTAAACTTAACACCTGGAAATGTGATCCGATATTTAATACACTTTCAATCATTGTGTGCTCTTCTGTTTGCATTATTTGAGTTTAAATCTCAGAGAAAATTTTCAGTTGCCTGAAAGCAAACTCTAAAACCTAGGCATTAAATATATGGAAGAAAGAAAAATCACCATTAATTTACAGCGCTTCAATGCTTCATTTACAAAACCTCTAAAAATAAACAAATAGACATCAATATTTTATAGACTTTCAGGTCTAAAATTTTCTTCTCCTTCACTATAAACACAAGTAAAATATAGTACTAATTTACCTAATGAATTCCTGATTTACAAGAGTATGATTCACATCAAAGATAAGGCCTAATGCAGTTTTATTCCAAAAGGGTTATGTTTAGTTCAACAATGTGGGAAACTCAAGGTAAAATGAGATTAACTGGAAATATAGTTCTTTACAAGCTCATAAAACATTTGTTTCAACACAAGAGTCACTTTAATGTGCTCACTTTGAATCCTGTGTTTCCTCACCTTAGCCAGAATCTCTCTGGAGCATCAGTGTAGATCCATAACAGATCCATCCAATTTTCTCTTTCTGACAACAAAGAAATAGCAAGAAACACATGCTGAATCATAGGGCAGTGAAACTCCTGTTATCTGTTATAACTCCTTCATGCCTCAGGCACTTTGTAACCTAGAATTGCAAGTGAAGGACAGCAATAAGCCACAATTTTGCTATAGGTTTGCTTTGTTGTTGTTGTTTTGTTTTGTTTTGTTTTGTTTTACAGAAGGTATAGTTTATAAACTTAGAATAAAAATGTTCTACGTTTGAGATACTCATTTACAAATTAAGAGTGTGGATTCTTTGCTACATTTAAACATAATTTATAATTATTGTTACAAAAGTCAACATACTTAATGTCTTTTATTTGGCAAAAGTTAATGTTGGAACTAGTCTGAATATACTAAATAAAAAGGCATTTATCTTTAATCTGTAAGCCCTATATTGGGGAAACAACTATATGGAAAACAAAAGCAGTTTTCATTAACTAATGATAACACATATCAGAATGGGAGCTGTGCAGAATATTTTTAAAGGCAAGGACAATGAATAATACTGTACATTTTTGAGTAATTAATGTATATATGTATGGAAGTTTAATAAATAGCAATGGAATTTAGTAGATTGAACTGGGACACTGATTCTATCATTTCAGCTAATGTCTTAGGATGGAAATGTGGAGCAACACTGTTTGCATCTTCTCCACTCCCCAAAGATTGCACGAAATCACAGTTAACTTTCAGTCAACATTCCACAAAAATAAAGTTTCCATGTAATGCGTTTTCAGTTTGAGTGAATCAAAAATTGTTCAGGTTATATGTGCATTTGTTTCTCCATCACATATTTAAGGCAATACATATTTTATTTAAGGTAAAAATTAGAATGAAATATTGATTAACAAATAAAATTGAAGAGAACAAAACGGTCAGCTGATCACATGATGTTAAGTTCTTACCAGTCAGTCGATTGTGTGTGTGTGTTTTATATCTTGGGTGAAATAAACAGGCTAATGAAAATTTATTGTTGGCCACTTTATGATCAGTGTCTTATGGTTAAGTGCAATGACTTTTGGCTTACATTGTATCTTCAGAGCAACAAACTTTATTTTCCTATCACATACTAGGTCATAGAGCTACCATTCAAACAATAACCATCAAGAACAACAAATTTGGATAACTATAGTACACCCAATGCACCAAAAGGCATAGGAACATAGACTTTGTTTCCTATCAATGAGACACTTTGCCCTAGTGGTGCTGCCTTGTAGCTCCCAGTGTATGAGGAGGCTCTTGGCCTTCATATGACTGCTGAACTGGGGCAGGAGACTGTTACGTAGGGACACTCCACTCCAGAGGAGTGGCATGGAAGGGATAGGGGGTAGAGGGTGGGAGGGCAGGACTGGGAGGGGTGGAAAGAGGACACTGTGATGGAGATGTAACCTGAAGTAATAAATAAATATTAAAAAATAAAATATAGAACAACACATTTAATATCTTTGATCATCTTTAAAGTATCTCCTATCACTTTGCCTTCATTTATTTTTTTTAATTCTCTTATCAATAAGGTTTCTCATAGAACACTTTTTACTTGGTCTGAAGTTCTTCCCCAAATAATTTTTAAATGTATCATAATGTGAGCCTGCCATCTATTCCAAAGCATTTTTTCCAAGATCACGAATGACTACCATTTGAGTCCAGCTGTCAATTCATTTCCTTTCCTTCTCTCTTCGTTGTGTTTTTTCGTTGGTAGTTATTTTTCTCAAGATACTCCATAACAAGCATTCTAAGTTTTCTATCTATCATACAACCTGTTTTTTTTTTTTTTTTTTGGTTTTGTTGTTGTTGTTTCGTAATTTATTTTCTTTTTCACACTGACTTGATTGTTTAAAATTTCAGCCTTTGATTTTCAAACGTAACATCTTTCACAACACTTTCTTCCAACTTCTAGCAATTCTGCAAGTGTTTCAAGAAAGCTAAAAGGTGAAAATTATTAAAGGAAATAATGACTTTTACAAAGCTTTATAAGTATTTAATAGTCATTTGTGTTTTTCCTTTTATAAAATTTTTGCTTAGTTCTACAGCCAATTTTTTTTATTTTTATTTTTTGCATGTTGCTGAGTTTCTTTAGTTCTTTGTGTATTTTAGACACTAACCCTCTACAATATGTATATTTTGCCAACATCTTCCCCCAAATTGTTGTCTTTGTCCCTATTTGATCAATCATTTTCTTTGTTCCGCAGAACTTCATAGATTCATAAAACTTGTCAGTTGCTGCTCTTTCTTCCTGAAATTTTGAAGTTGTGCTCATGGAGACTATGTATATGTCTTAATTTCAACTTCTGTTCTTACTAGTTTCTGTAACAGCTTCAAAGTATCAGTCCTTATGTTAACTGATGTATCATATCATAACATATCCTTATGTTAACTTATGTAATCCTTGATGACTTAAGAACTTAGGTGAGAGACAGGCTTGTAGTTTAGTTCTTTTACATGTTAATATCTAGTTTCCACATCATCTTTGTTGAAGATACTGTCTTTTTTCAGTGTACGTTTTTGCCAACATCATCACAAACCAAGTACTCATAGTTGTATGAACATATATCTGGGTTCTGTGTGATATTCCATTCATCCACATATCTATTTTCTTCCAATACCATGCTTTTATAAAAAATAATTACTACTATTCCTTTATCGATTAATTCATTTATTTGTTTACTTTACATCACAATCACAGCCCCACTCCCTCCTCTCCTCCCAGTACCACCCTCCTACTCATCTCCCACCAACTCCACGTACCAACCTGCCCTGTCACATCATCTTGCATATAGTTCTATAATATAACTTGAAATGTTTATGGTAATGCCCTGGCATAATTCTTCTCTTCAGAATTGTTTTTATATCCTTTTACTTCTCTGCTTAAACATATATTTTTACATTGGAATAAATGTACATCACTGTGGCACTGAGTAGGAACTTTTGTGATAAGGAATGCTTGTTTCTGATAGCGGTGTAATACACCATTGTGTGGATGTACCACAATTTTTTTTATTCATTCCTTGGTTGAGGGACATCTGGATTGTTTCCACTTTCTGACTGTTACAAATAAGCTGCTGTGAACTTAGTTGAACAAATACCCTTGTGATTTTTTGCCATGTATTTGGAGTATATACCCAGGAGAAGTATAGCTGGATCTTGAGGTAGAAGTATTCCCCATTTTCTTAGAAAGTGCCAGATTGATTTCCAAAGTGGTTGTACATGTTTGCACTCCCACCAGTAGTGGAGGAGTGTTCCCCTTTTTCCACATCCTGGCCAGCATGTGGAGGCACTTGAGTTTTGATCCTAGCCATTCTGATGGATGTAAGATGGACCCTCATGGACACTTGAGTGCTTCTCAGCCATTAAATATTTCTCTGTAGTGAATTCTTGGTTTAGCTTTGTATACCATTTTTTTTAATTGGATTATTTGGTTTGTGAGTATTTAATTTCTTGCGTTTTTTATATATTTTGGATATTAGCCTCCTGTCAGATGTGGAGTTAGTGAAGATCTTTTTCCAATCTGTGGGATGCAGTTTTGTTATATTGACAGTGTCTTTGGCTTTATAGAAGCTTTTCAGTTTCATGAGTCCCACTTGTCAATTGTCGATCTTAATTTCTTAGCTATTGGTGTTCTGTTCAAGAAGTCGTTTCCTGTACCAATGAGTTTAAGGCTTTTCCCCACTTTTTATTCTATTAGATTTAGTGTATCCTGTTTACGTTGAGGTCTTTGATCCAGTTGGACTTGACTTTTGTGCAGGGTGATAAATATGGGTCTATTTGAATTTTGCTACATGTAGATATCCAATTTGAACAGCACCATTTGGTGAAGAGGCTTTATTTTTTCCATTATATAGTTTTGGCATCTTTGCCAAAATTCAATTGTCCGAAGTTGTTTGAGTTTATTTCTGGGTCTTCAGTTCAATTACACTGGTCAATCTGTCTGTTTTTATGTCAGTACCATGTAATTTTGATTACCATTGCTTTGCAGTACAGCTTGAAGTCAGGGATGGTGATACTTCTAGAGGTTATTTTATTATATAAGATTGTTTTCATTATCCTAGTTTGTTTTTATTTTTCCATATAAAACTGAGAATTGTTCTTTCAAGGTCTATAAAGAATTGTGTCTGGATTTTGATGGGAATTGCATTGAATCTATAGATTGATTTTGATAAAAGGGCCATTTTTACTATGTTAATCTTATTAATCCATAAATATGGGAGATCTTCCCATCTTCTGATATCTTCTTCAATTTCTTTCTTCAGAAACTTGAAGTTCTTGTCAAACAGGTATTTTATGTGCTTGGTTAGTTTTACACCAAGGTACTTTATATTATTTGTGGCTATTGTGAAGGAGTTGTTTCCCTAATTCCATTCTCGGCCTATTTATCATTTGTATAAAGGTGGGCTGCTGGTTACTTAGAGTTAATTCTATATCCATCCACTTTACTGAAGGTGTTTATCAGCTGTACCGGTTCTCTAGTAGAGTTTTGGGGGTCACTTATGTATATTATCATATCATTTGCAAATAGGAATAATTTAACTCTTCCTTTCCAATTTGCATCCCCTTGATCTCCTCTAGCTCTCTTGTTGCTCTAGCTAGAACTTCCAGTACTATATTGAAGACATATGGGGAGGGAGAGTGGACAGCCTTGTCTTGCCCCTGATTTTAGTGGAATTTTAATTAATTTATTTAATTATCAATTTAATTAAATGTTGGTTACTGGGTTGGGATATATTGACTTTATTATACTTAGGTATGGGCCTTATATACCTGATCTGAGGAATGAATAAACAAATTGTGGTATACTATATAATGGAATGCTACTCTGCTGTCAGAAACAAGGATATCATAAAATTGGCAGGCCAATGGATGAAACCAGGAAAGATCACCTAGAGTGAGGTAATGCAGACTCAAAAAGACACATGGTGCTTGATCACTCACATTAACAGTATATAATAAGGCAGATATTAGCCAATATGTATGGATAAGCATGCTACCATCCACAGACCCCATGAAACTAAGTAACAAGGTGGGTTCAAGGGATGATGCTTGAATACCTCTAAGAAGGGGAAAAAGTAGATACCAGAAGTGGATTGAGGAAGGAATCTGGACAGAAACCAAACATTATTGCCATCTGAGAAGCTGTATCCACTAGATAATGGAAACAGATGCAGAGACCCACAGTTAAACATTTGGTGAAAATCAGGGAGTCTTGAAGAACAGTTAGGGGAAGTTTTGAGGGACACCAAAAGAAGACCCTCGTAGCCAATTAACTTGAACACAAGGGGGCTCATTGAGGCTGAACTACCAACCAAAGAACTTTCATGTACTGAGCCCACTACCCTGTAAAGCTGATGGGCTGCTTAGTCCTCAAGTTGATCCTCTAATAATTGGAACAGAGTCTACCTCTAATTTGGATGCTTTTGCCTCCCTCTGTACTCATTTTTCCAGCAGAGCTGCCTTCTCTTGCCTCATTGGAAGAGGAGGCACGTAGTCCTGATGGAATTTAATGTGCCAGAGTGGGTTGTTACTGGGTAGGGGTGGGGGAGAGTATGGGGGAGTGAGTGGGAGGGTGGAACTGGGAGGAGAGGAGGGAGGGGGATGGCCATTAGAATGCAAATAAACGAATATTTTTTTTTTTTTTTGGTTTTTCGAGACAGGGTTTCTCTGAGTATCCTTGGCTGTCCTGGACTCACTTTGTAGACCAGGCTGGCCTCGAACTCACAAAGATCCACCTGCCTCTGCCTCCCAAGTGCTGGGATTAAAGGCGTGCGCCACCACCGCCCGGCGAATATATTTTTTTTTAAAGAAAAGGAATGCAGTTGGAAAGACATACAGGAAATGTTAGGAATCTAATATTGTGTCTTCAAGTATGCAAGGACTGACAATAGACAGCCTTAAGAGAGCAAGGATACCCTGTTAGTCTTGGAATAATAGGATCCTAGAATAGCAGTGTTAGTTGCTTTTTTGTTGCTGTACTAATACATCATGACTGAGACAACTTATAAAAGGAAGGGTTTAGTTGACTTAAGGTTCCAGAAAGATATGTCCATCACCATTACAGAGGAGAAGCATGGCATCTGGCAGACATGATGGCTGGAATAGCAAACTGAGAATCCACATGTTAAATCACAAGCAGGAAGCAAAGTGAGTGAACTGGGAATGGTACAGGATTTTGAAGCATCAAAGCCGCTCCCCATGATATGTAGGTAATTTGATTAATAAGATGCTACAAAGATAATTTTATACCAGACTCTAGGAACATGGAAACTCTCAAAAGATAGATGGATGATAGACAGATGCTAAATAGCTTAGCTAAATAATATATATGTGTATATATTTGAATGAATATCTGATTATATAAAGATTAATTAAGCCAATTCTCAAATTCTCAGACTTGGAGTCATTTATTTTATAATGTATCCATGCCCTGTGATATTATGGAAAATATATTGTTTCCCACCATTCCAAAATGACCTATAGCCTTTTGCTTAGGTCGCCTTACAAGTATGACAGTGAAATATATGTTCTTTCTTTAGAATAGTTAGATCCAGGTCCAAAATTGGCGATAATTCAAAGAAGCACTTAAAGGTATAGTGAGGTTGTGAAATCACTGAAGAATAGGCCTATATCTATTACACAATGAGTCATCTAAGTTTATGGAACCAACTATAATCATTTCCTTGAAGACCATGGAGGGAATTGGTGAATTTCTCAGTAAGTAAAACACTTATATTAATTACTCTGTAAGTAATGTTATTGTAATAAGACAAAGGAAAAACACTTAAACTATGATGTTTAGACATAATAGAGGGAAAATCTATATCACATGTTTCAGTACAGCAGCCCATTGATGATGATGAAAGAATAGTGAAAGCATATATAAGTGGGAATCTCAATGTAGTCTACTTCTGCATGAAAGAATTTTACTGAAAAATCATGTTATATATGTGGTAAAACCTATCATTCTATGCGTGTACTACTTTCTAGAAAAAAAATATCGCTAATGAAAAACAAATTATATTTACCTGGAACCATACTATAAGGCCATATTATGCTTCTAGTCTAATATATTATGAACCTTAAAGGGACATTGAGCATTCCATGTAGCATCATATTTTATGATGAAAGAACAGCCATCTTATTTTAATGACTTTTTTAAGGAAATACCACATGACATTTTGCATGCTGAAATTGTTGTTCTTAAGGGTGAAATGAGGATTATAAACATTGAGAAAGATGCTACAAGAGTAAGATTTGAGTTTAAAGTAGAAAAAGTCAGCAAAATTATTGAAAATTATTGAAAAAAATAGACAACATGATGTGTATGTAAAATTTTCTACCGAAAAGAACAGACAAGTTGTATTATTACTTTTTATTGCTGCTGCAACAAAATTTCCTAATGGCATTTTTAGCACTTTAATGTAACTGTGACTTATCTTGACAAGATTATACATGAACAATTGCATTTGTTTTCCTGCTTTTATAGGAGACCTGGAATATTAATAAAAGCACTGTACAAAAGTTCTCAGATTGAGACTGACTACACCATGTTCATTATATAACATTTCCTTAAGTGAGGGGGAATAATTTGTAAAAAAAAAAATGTAATGCAACTAGTAACAGAATTCGTTAAATATATAATCAACTACTTAGGAAATGTCTTCATTTGTTCTTACTCTTTCTCAGGATACCTAGAATGATAATTCCTGTTTTCACTAATGTGCCTCAGGAAAATGAATTGCTACATTATAGAAATATCTTAAAGAAAAGTGTACTAAATTGACTAAATTATATCTTCACTATCAGAAAATTGTAATAGACTCATTTTGGTAATGACAAATTATACACACGTTCCTATTTGCCAATTAAATCACATCAGAGAAAATACATAAATCATTTGCAAAGCTGAAATAAATACATTCAAAAGGAATTAATAATATTGAAATGTCTCAGAAATTTTTCATGTACTCTTCTAGAATGCTTCTTGAGCCTTTTGTAGAAGGGTTATAAGAGCCAGAGGTTGTAAAGGATTGCTTAAAATATAAGTTGTTGTAAACAAGAACTCATAATGACTGTGGTTGTCTGGAGATAAATGCAATAGAGACTTTACTATGGAGAAGAGAGCATTTCATGGAGTCCAGTCCTTAGCCAAGGAAATAATGGCAGCTGATGGGTACTAGGAAAGGAAGAGTCAGTTTTTCTTAAAGGTATGACCTCTGAGAGTCAATCATGATACAGCCATACACCATTAGACCTATTAGCAGTAGGTCTACTATTTTCACTCAGTGGGTTAAAATAAAAGAGGAGGAGGGACACTGAAAACTTTTGTGATGTTTGGAAAGCGTGAATAGGGAATGTGTATTATAAAAATCCAGTGTATACATATATGCAATTCTAAATGAACAAATGAGTATATACATGTATATAATATTTATGAATAATATCATAATGATATATTATTGTTTAAAAATATACAAATGGTCAGATATGGTAAGAGAGCTGATTTCAAAATATTCAAATCAAATAAGTCAAATAAAGGCTTCCAGTATGATTTGTTTATTGTTTCTGATTCTTATTAGCATATTTTGAGAAAAGAGGTTACAAGTATCCTTTTGCCTTCAGCCAAGGTTTTGAATTGTATCTCTAGTATTTCAGCTTGTTCTGGGTTCCTGATTTTTTGACATGTAGTTCATCACAGAAACCTAATTCTGACCATTATAAGCCGTTTATCTTGTGTAGTTTAACAGCATGTAGGGGGGATATTTGACAGGCAGAAAGAAGCCTATCTAAAAGTAGCACAGTGATATCTTTTTTTTTCAAATGAACACAGTTATCCAGCATACATGACTCACCATATTGTAAAAATACAATATTAAGAATGAAAGGCCAAATAAATGATTGAACCAGGACACAATATCATATGAAGTTTGATTTTTTTTTGTATTCTCTCCAGGGCACACAGGAAATTTCCAATGTTTACCTCTCAATCTCACAGATATAATATTTTGTAGCCTTCAGCAAAGCTACCTGCTCAATTTATGCTGCTGAGATGGCTGGCTGTAAAAGTGATCATAAATATTTCAACTTCTCTGTCACATTTTCCTGATGGGGATAATTTTTCTTAAAATCATATTCAATTTGCAATAAATAACTACTTCATACTGCATTTAACTGACAAACAAATTAAATAGCCAAAATTCCTCCAAATGCTAACTCTTGATCTTCAATATTAATAAGATAATATGAAATTAAATGATATGTATAATGTATGGTTATAAGCACATGTGACATTTTATGTATATATAACATTTGTCAGGCTATTATGAATTTTGTTCGATAGTAATGTTTCTGAATTATTTTCATCATTTACAACTCTCACTGGAAATGTTAAATCATGGGTATTCTACTTTTTGCTAGGTGTTATTAAAATTCAAAGATAAAATAGCTTTAAATCATAAGCATAAAACTACATGCTCAGTTTATATGAATTGAAAAAAATCAGTAATTTTGGAAAACTGACTTATTGATGGAGTCAGTGTTTATTCATCATATACAATGCATATGATGAACTCTTACAAATGCAAGACAAAATAATCAAACTACTCGTCTATATGGAGCTTCACTTTCAGTAGGAGGTGTCAGAAGATAAAATATAATGTATCCATGCTGACAGGTGTATCCCCTGGAAAGGTGGTGTGGACTAGCGAAGGGCTTACAACTGTCAACAAGTCGCAAGCAACAAGTTCACTAGTTAGAAACCACAGGGGCAAAAACCTTGAAAAACCTAGAAGCACTCACATATCTGACAGGTATAAAAGTGAATCAAATACAATTGGAAAGATACCACAATTAGTGTATCATTCTTTCCTTTAAAAAAAAATTCTTCTTTTATACAATCCATCCAACCACAGCCTCCCCTCCTTCTATCCCTCAGAGTGCCCCTCCACCTCTCTACTCTCCCAGATCCCCTGATCCTCCATTTCCCTTCAGCAAAGTGCAGAACTTCCAGGGACATCAATTAGTCTCAACATAACAAAATGCAGTAAGTCTAGGAACAGGCCACATATCAAGGCTGGGGAAGGTAACTCAGCAGGAGGAAAAGGGTCCCAATATTGGGCAAGCAAGTAAGAGAACTTGAAAGCTTGCTTGGAGGTTCTAGTAGGGGAGAGCAGCTACTCATATACACTTTACTGAAGACTGATCCTCCTCTATTCAGGGAAGGTCATTCTCTTCAGCTGAGCACACAGCTTCAGAAGGGATTCACAACAAAAAGTGTGGTACAGAGTTAAACCAAGAATTTACAACAGAAGAGTCTCTAGCAGCTGTGAAGCACTTAAAGAAATGTTCAACATCCTTAATCATCAGAGAAATTCAAATCAGAATGATTCTGAAATTCCATCGTATACCCTTCAGAATGGCTAAGATCAAAAATTCAAATGACAGCCCATGCTGACAAGGATATAAAGGAGAACACTTTTCTATTGGTGGTGGGAGTGCAAACTTGTACATCCTCTGTGGAAATCAATTTGGTTTTATCTCAGAAAATTGAGAAGAGTTGTACCTCAAGACCCAGCAATACCACTCCTGGGTATATTCCAAAAAGAAGCTCCACCAAATCACAAGGATATTGACTCAACAATGTTCATAGAATCTTTATTCATGATAGTCAGAAACTGGAACCAACTCTGATGTCCCTCAACCAAACAACGGATAAAGAAAACTGTGGTACATTTACGCAATGGAATAATACTCAACTATTTAAAACCAGGAAATCATGCAATTTGTGGTCAGATGGATAGAACTGGAAAAACTCATGCTGAGTGAGCTAACCCAGTCTCAGAAAGATATACTTGGTATGTACTCAATTATAAATTGATACTAGCCATAAAATGCAAGATAAACATCCTGTAATCCACAGATCCAAAGAAGCTATGTAACAAGGAAGACCCAAGGGAGGATGCTTGAAAATTACTCAGAAGGAAAATAAAATAGACATAGGAAGTAGATGAAGAGAGTGAATTGAGTGGGAGGGGGTATGAGGAGGGGAACTAGGGTGGGGATTAGGTTATGTTGAAAGCATGGGTGAGAGGTGTGAGGGATGGGAGAGAAAGGGGAAACCCATGTGGGAGGCGTCTCTGAGACAAGAGGGAGATTTGTGAAAGTGTATATACTCCTGGGAAGATATGGAAATGATCTTAGCAGAGACTCCTAGCAGCAGAGGACATGGACATAAAACCTAGACACATAATTTACCCTGCATATAAGATATATGTACACAAATAAAGATGGAGTAGTGATTAAGGGGATGACCAACCAATTGACTGGCACACCCAATGAGAAGAACCAACTTCTGACACTATTAATAATATTCTCCTATGCTTCTAGATAGGTACCTAGCATAACTATCCTCTGAGAGGCCCCATCGAGCAGCAGATTGAAATAGATTCTGAGACACACAGCCACACATTAAGTAGAACTTGGGGTGTCTTATAGAAGAAAGGGAGGATGAATAGAAGGATCCGGAGGGTACAAGGACTTCACAAGAAGACCAACATAGTCAAATAAACTAGGCTGCTGAGGACTTACAGAGACTGAAGCACTAACCAAAAAGTTTGTTTGACTGTGTGTCTCAGCATCATTTTTGATCTCCTGCTGGGTGGAATTTCTCATAGGATAATTATGCTAGGTTCCTGTCCCTTTGGGTCTGTAGGGTATAGGATAGTTTTGTGTTTTTTTTTTTTTTTTTTGTTTTTTTTTTTTTTTTTTTTTACTATATGGCAAAAATCCAGTGATAAATGAACACATGCCATGTGTATCTTTCTGGGTCTGGGTTAGCTCACTCAGGATGAGCTTTTCTAGTTCCATTCATTTGGTTGCAAATTGCATGATTTCCTTGTTTCTGATAGCTGAGTAGTATTCCATTGTGTAAATGTACCACAGTTTGTTGCTGTTGTTGTTTTTTCAATGCATTCTTTGGTTGAAGGGCATCTGGGCTCTTTCCAGTTTCTAGCTATTATGAATAAAGCAGCTAGGAACATTGCTGAGCTGATATTCTTGTGGTTTGGTGAAGAATCTTTTGGATATATGCCCAGGAGTGGTATGACTGGATCTTGATGTAGAACTATTCTCAATTTTTGGAGATATTGTCAGACTTATTTCCAAACTGGTTGTACAAGTTAGGACCTTATGAAATTAAAAAACTTAGTTTTAAATTTTTGTTTTTAGTTGAAATGGAATTATATTACTTTCCTCCTACTGTGAATTTTTCTAACCTTTCAGCAGCTACCCTATCTCTTTTTTCTTGCTCCATGCTTAAGTTGACAGCTCCTTTTGCTTTGATTGCTATTGTTACATGTACACAAATGTCATCTTTTGAATTTATTTTTGGAGCTTGATCCTAATTTCAAGGATGATCACTCTACTTTGCAGAAAATTTTAAACAGATTTTAGCAGTGTTTGCTATTATTTTATAGACTACCTTGACCACTACTGTACTGGTAAAGTAACGGAGAATGTAGAAGCATAGGAAACATATTTGAAGGCCATTGGGACGATTAATACTTCACGCACAGGTGCTTTACATCAGTTTTGGGGATAAATGTAAAACTTGACTATTTTCAATGTAGAAACAATAAAACCCAGCAGAGAACATAGCATAAGAAAAATGAAGGGCAGGAAAGAATCAAAGGCAGTTCAAATACTATTTTAAAAATAAATTTAACAAATAGTGTCTGCCAATAATAAATATGAAATATAATTGCTATAGGTTCAGAAAAATACACACACCCATGAAAATCATAACTTCAGTAACACACAGATACGATTTTGCCTTATCTGAGTTCTTTTTTAATAAACCTACCCTGATTCACTGAAACATTAATTGCAAATTTTCTTCTCTTTAACTATGTAAAAGCATTACTTGCAGATTTCCATGAACATTATATGAAGGAAGGCTTATCTTGGTTAACATATTGACCCATCTTGGCTGATAAAACTTCAGTTAAAGAATTATCTGTTTCATATTCATCCTGTGGACATGTCTGTGAGAATATTTTATTGATTATGCATTGATGTAAGTGGATCTAGTCACTGGAGGCAGCACTATCCCTAGGCAAGTGTGTCCAAATTGTGTAAGAAAGGTAACCAAATATGAGCCAGAGAGCAAGCCAATAAGTGCTGTCCTCCATAATTATTTTCTCCAGGTTCCTTCCTTAGATTACTCCAATGATAAACTGTAAACTGCAAGAGAATACAACTCCTTTATTCTTCATGTTGCTCTCAGCCATGCTGTGTATCATAGTGACAAAAAGCAAACTGGAATAGAAACTGGTAAAAGTATATTGTTGTTCTGATGGATTTGAAACATTGGTTTAGGGAAGGATTGTGAAAGTTTTTGAATTTTTGAGTATAAAAGGCTTTGAAAGATTACAATTTAATGAGCTATTATGTTAGATACTAGAAAATATGAATGCTAAAGAACATGAAGGCACTGGAGACTTGTGAATTTACAGAGGGAAGGAAAAAAATCTACCTGTGCCAAATGTTTTATATTTTAGATTAAGAAGCTCTGGAAACTAAACCTTTCCTTTACTGGGAAAATAGATCCTGGTTGCCTGAAGAATGAATTATGATTAAATAGAGGTCAACATCCTTGAAACAAAATCTTCTGGAAAATGTTTTCATGGTTTCCGCACACAGCTGCCATGCTTCACACAGGACAAGGCTGCATCTGAAACTGGTATCCAAACTAGGCAAAGTTTGGTAGTCTTTTACATAAGTAGTGGCTTTAAGCCATGGGAGATGCAAGATTGAAGCTATCATGAAGATTTGAGGAGCCCTGGCATCATGTGGTGAGTTTGGAATTGCTGAAGAGTGGCAAAAATAGTTTGTTGGTGGTGTAGACTAAGTTGTGATGAAGACCTGAGGCTACTGAAAATTACAACACCATAGGATGAAATGAACACCAAGTACAATGGTAGATGTAAAATGGAAATGTCTTGAACTTAAGAATTAAGTTCTGTGTGTCTGTTGGATGGCAGAAAAGGAGAGGCAGGGATACCCAAATCAGATATTAGAAAATGAGTTTTTCAGTTTTTTATTTCAGTTTTGCTTTAATCTGATGATAACTCTTACTGGTTCTTACCTTTGAAATGAGTTTATGTATCTTACTTTGGACTTTACAAGAGCCCACAACTTTATATATTTTTAAATGGAGGACTAGGACTTTTAAAGTGTTGAAAACTGTCAGACCCTTGACACTTTTAAAGTTGTACTTCATTTAATATTATGATATTAATGTGAGTTTTGGGCACAAGAAAAAAGTATTATGTAACAGTTCTGTGTTTGTGACAAGTTAAAAAGATTGCGCTTGTTATGTCTTCATTTTCTTGTCAACTGGACATATCTGATAAGAAGGAACCTCGGTAGAAAGCTTCTCTGCATCAGATTGGTATGTGGGCATCTCTTTTTGGTAGCATTATCTTGACTACAAATTAATATAGGAAGACTCAAACCATATTTGGTGGCATCATCCTTGAGAAAATGGGCTGGGACTATGTAAGAAAGATAGCTGAACATAATCCTTAGAGTGAGCAAATAAATATTTTTCTCAAGTTTCTGTGCCAGGTACCTGCTTTGACTTCCTACTTTGAATTCCCTAAAAGATGGTATATAGGCTTTTAAGATGAAATAAGTCTTTTACTCCCCAAGTTACTTTTAGTTAATACTGTCTAACACAGCAATAGGAAATAAAATAGAAAAAGTCAAATTGGAAAGTAGGTACTAATATGATTGTGACATTTTATCTATTAATACTGTACTTTGCAATAATATCGATGGTATTGCACTAGATCATAATTTTGGCAATTTCATTTTCTATACAGTACTCCATTATGTGATGATACCACATGTCATATATCTATAGCTGGAAGTGGTCATGTAGATTATTTTGGGATTTGAGGAATTGGAAATAAATTTGCTAGACACATACTTCTAAAAGAATATTAGAAAAACACTGATGGGGTGATGTTAATACATTCTAAATGTCAACTTGCTCCCAGAAGCCTGCTTGCTGTACACCAAGTGAAGCTATATTACCTTTGTTAACCATTGTCTCTGATTGGTTAAATAAATGCTAAGGCCTGAGATTGGGCAAAGACAGTGGTAAGCAAGACTAAGGTGTCAGGCTTTTGAAGCAGAGTAGTTGATGGGGAAAAAGAAGCCTCTAGAAGAAGGACAAGCAGCTGGAGCAGGAAGGAGAACACAAGCCATGGGTTAGAGAAAAGAACCTCATTCCACATTGCCTAGTATATCGGGATAGTGTGGGGAATAATAGCCAAGGAGACATACATATATATGGAGTTGTATTTGGGGAATAGAATTAAGAGCTACTTTAGATGGTCTAAGATCGCACAATCCAGGCGAAGGCTTGTTAAAATCCATCAAGTGTCTGTGTGCTCATTTAAAATGGCAGGTTAAGGATTAACACCACCGGCCAATTAACTATTAATATAAATACAGGGAAAATTTAATTAGCCATTTTTCTTCAAAACACCTAAATGCAGGAGGATGAGTTAATCTCTAGATTTCAAGTTACACTCAAAATTATCTGGTGGTATGATAATTTAGTGTTTAAAACAGTCTAATTACCTACTTTGTTATACTCTATGTTCATGAAAAGGACATCTGAATTATATTTTTTTTCACACATTGTTAGCTTAGGAAAGGAAAACTACCAAATTGTTTCAATTAAAGGATAAACATTAGATAAATATTTTTGTATACACACCAGTGAAAATATTTATACTAGTGCTTTAAATGAGAAAGTGTTTGGTTAATTGTATAGATTCTTTAATATTTACATTCAAATATTCAGGTTTCTTATTTCTTCTTGAGTTATTCTTAGAAAGATGGTGAGAAGTAAGGGGCCAAATGTAAATTTTGTATGAGATATTCAGTTACCTTAGAACATTTATTGAAATATGTATGGTTTACTCATTTTATTGCAGTTGAATTGTCATTTTTTCAGTAGTAAAATTTCTATCTTCTCTCTCTGTCACTCACTCTTTTGTATATGTGCATGTGTGTGTTGTGTGAGCACAAACTTAATGCACATTTTTTGTATGTGTGTTTACAGGTATGAGACTGGTGGCATCTATCTTCCATATGTGTTCTACAGTATGTTGTTTGTTTGTCGTGTTTTGTTTTATTTTGTTGTTGCTTTTAAACTCAGGCTCATTACCTCTCACTAAAACTGAAACTTAGATTGAGTGATCAGAAGTTCCTAGGAAAAACCTTATCTCTACCTTTTTTCTATGACTCCTCAACTGCTCAGTGCTGGGATTATAACCATACTTTTTTTTTTTCTTTTTTTACATTGTTGCTTGGTATTGAGTATGGGTCTTCATACTCATCTGTCAAGAATCTAATAGGTCAGCCAATCACTTCAGCCCTTCCCTTAATTGCCCTATATTCCCCCTTTCTATCACCACCTCTGTCTCTTTGTATCTATCTCCTTTCTTTTTAACCTAAGCAAAATTAATGAAAAAATATGAACAATAATGAACTGAATACAGTAAATATTATTTTATGCACATTTTAGAATATCATATTGGAATTTCCAAGGTTAATGAACAAATTACATGAGACAGAGGAACTATAGGATTAAAAACCAAATTGTTTAATTGCTTAACTACTTACTGACCCACTTGAATAAAAAAGTCCAAAGTATCTTGATTAATTTTGGATCATCTACATTTAATTTTCCCATTAGAGGATTCACTGTTTGTGCACATATTCATTAATTATACAAAAATACTGTTGAAAATAAAGGTTTTTACTTAGTAAGCATTCATTTTTCCAAGTGATTATGATTATTGTTACTTTGCAAAACTGGATACCTTTCAGAACAAAGTAAAGCAACCAATGCTCACACAATCTGAATATTTTGATCTTTCATTAACTATGGTTTAAGAATATAAATTGTAGCTTCCTAGCATAATTCATTAAGTGTTTATGTATTTTATAACATAACATTTTAGTAATACTTAAGTGGCAGAGACTTTTGTTACAGTTCTTTATCAAATTCAACTGTTTTTTTTCATTAAACTAAACATATTGGAAGTTATTAAAAATGGTGGTGCTTATCCAGCCTGTGAATTCTAATCATGTGTGAAGAATGTTATAGGGAAATGAACAAATTACTTAATTAAACTTGTTTTATGTAAACCGCTTTTATGAATGACTTTTAATTCCTGAAAATAATAAAAATTGTATGTATTTGCAAAAATATTGCATACTAAATTAAGTTATAATGGTCTGTCACACCCTAGAACACTAGAAATATTTTATAAAGGTTCAATGTGCTTGAGCTCATGACAGGGCACTAATGGAGTCAACTTAATGTATGTCTTAGAAAGCTTTTAAAAAATATTTTATATACATCAGCCCCCAGATCACTATTTTCCCTGATGATTAATCACATATATCAAATAAGTAAATTAAATTGATAGAGGTTATGCTCACTCTTACTTAGCATTATTTATGAGTAAATATAAAATCAATGTGTATCACAAAATTCAGTACTTTTCATTTTAGAAGAAAAATAACATGCAAAAATCCATTCTCCTTCTTATTTACCAACTCCTTTTGTTCTGACAGAGTTCACGGCTTGATTATTTAAAGAGGCAGTTACAAGTGAACTGAGCAACTAAATATCGATGAGAAATGAGAATTTGAAAGTTACTTTTTTATTGTTGTTAATTTATTACTTCAAGTTATATCTCCATCAAAGTGCCCTCTTTCCACACCTCCCGGTTTCACCCTGCCCCGACTCTTTCCTCCCTCTCCCACCCATCCTGCTCCTCCAATGTGAAGTGTCCCTATATATCAACCACTCTCAGTTCAACAGTCATCGGAGGGCTACGAGCTTCCTCTTACACTGGGAGCTTATATGGTAGCACCTATAGAGCAAATTGTCCCATTAATAGGTAAAAAAGTCTGTGTTCCTGAACCTTTTTGTATGTTGGTTATAGGATAGTTATCCTGTACTATATGGCTAAAATCCGATGAAAAGAAGGTAGATGCCAAGTGCATCTTTCTGAGTCTGGATTAGGTTACTGAGGAAAAACTTTTCTAGTTACATCCATTTGGCGAATTACATAATTTCTTGTTTCTGATAGCTAAGTAGTATTCCACTGTGTAAATGTACTGTAATATTTTTATCCGTTCATCTGTTGGGGGACATCTGGGTTGTTTCCAGTTTCTAGCTATTACAAATAAGGCTGCTATGAACATAGATGAAAATATGTACTTGTGGTTTGGTAAGGAATCCTTTGGAAGGATACCCAGAAGTGGTATGGCTGAGTTTTGAGGAAGATCTATTCACAGTTTGCTAAGATATCACCAGACTAATTTCCACAGTGGTTGTACAAGTTTGCACTCACACCAGAAATGGAGGAGTGTTCACCTTTCTCCATAATCTTGCCAGCATATGCTGTCATTTGAGTTTTTGATTTTAGACATTCTGACAAGTGTGAGATGGAATCTCAGAGTTGTCTTGAGTTGCATTTTTTCTGATGAATAAGGACATTGAGCATTTCTTCAAATGTCTCACTGCCATTTGAGATTCCCTCTTTGTGAATTCTCGGTTTAGCTCTGTTTCCCATTTTTTGATTTGATTATTTGGTTTCTTGGTGTTTAATTTCTTGAATTCTTTATAAATTTTGGACATTAGCCCTCTGTCAGAAGTGGGGTTGGTAAATATCTTTTCCCAATCTGTAGGTTGCCATTTAGTTCGAATGACAATGTCCTTTGCCTTACAGAGGCTTGTCAGTTTTATGAGGTCACATTTACTGATTGTTGGTCTTAGAGCCTGAGCTATTGGTATGCCATTTGGGAAGTTGTCTCCTATGCCAATGAGGTAGAGGCTTTTCCACAATTTCTATTCTGTTAGATTTAGTGTGTCAGGCATTATGTTAAGGTCTTTGATCAATTCTGAATTCATTCTATTATATGTCATCATCCAGTTAGACCAGTACAGATTGTTGAAGATGGTGTAGTTTTCCCATTGTACAGATTTGGATTCTTTATCAAAAGTGAGTGACCAGAGGTATGTGGGTTCATTTCAGGGTCTTCAATTCTATTCCATTGATCCACTGGTCTATTTCAATACCAGTACCATGCTGTTTTTATTACTATTGTTCTGTATTATAGCTTGAAATCTGGGATGGTGATACCTCTAGATATTTTTTTTTTTTTTTTGTACATGGTTGATTTAGCTGTTTGAGGTTTTTTGTTATTCAATATGAGGTTGAGAATTTTTTTTTCCAGGTCTATAAAGAATTGTGGTGGTATTTTGATAGGAATTGCATTGAATCTATATATTACTTTTGGCAGGATGGCCATTTTTATGATGTTGATCCTACCTATCCATGAACACAGGAGATCTTTCCATATTCTGATGTCCTCTTCTGTAATTTTCTTCAAGGACTTGTAGTTCTTATCATACAGGTCTTTCACATGCTTGCTTACAGTTACCCCAGCTATTTTATATTGTTTGTGGCTATTGTGAAAGGTGTTGTTTCCCTAATTTCTTTCTCAGCCCATTATTTGTTGTATGAAGAAGGGCTTCTGATTTTTTTTTTAATTAATTTTGTATCCAGCCACCTTGCTGAAGGTGTTTATCAATTGTAGGAGTTCTCTGTAGGAATTTTTGGGTCACTTATGTACACTATCATATTGTCTGCAAATAGGGATAATTTGATTCTTTGTTTCCAAATTGAATCCCTTTGATCTCCTTTAGTTGTCTTATTGCTCTAGCAAGAACTCCAAGTACTATGTTGAAGCGATATGACAAAAGTGGGCAAGCCGGGCAGTGGTGGCGCACACCTTTAATCCCAGCACTTGGGAGGCAGAGGCAGGCGGATCTTTGCGAGTTCGAGGCCAGCCTGGTCTACAAAGTGAGTCCAGGACAGCCAGGGCTACACAGAGAAACCCTGTCTCGAAAAACCAAAAAAAAAAAAAAAAAAAAGTGGGCATCCTTTTTTTCTCCCTGAGTTTAGAGGAAATTCTTTAAGCCTCTCTCCATTAATTTGATGCTAGTTACTGGCTTACTGTATATCACCTTTATTATTTCTATGTATTGTCCTTGTATCCCCATTCTCTCCAGGACTTTTGGCATGAAGGGGTGTTAGATTTTGTCAAATGCTTTTTCAGAATCTAGCAAGAAAATGATGTGTTTTTTTTTTCGTTATTCACCTTGTTTTTTGAAATTTATTTATTTATTACTTCAGGTTACATCTCCACTGTAGTGTCCTCTTTCCACCCCTCCAAGGTCCACCCTCCCACTCTCTACCCCCTATCCCTTCCATCCCACTCCTCTGTAGTAGAGTGTCCCTACATATCAGTCCCCCACCACAGTTCAGCAGTCATATGACAGCCCAGAGCCTCCTCATACACTGGGGGCATACAAGGCAGCACCAATAGGGCAAAGTGTCTCACTGTCAGGAAAAAAAAAAAATCTATGTTCATGTAACCTTCAGTGCATTGGCTGTAGCATAGTTATCCTGTACTATATGGTTAAAATCAGACTATAAGTGAATAGATGCAATGAGCCTCCTTCTGGGTCTGGGTTAGCTCACTCAGGAAGAGCTTCTCTATGCTGTCATTTGAGCTCTTGATATTAGCCATTCTGACATGTATGAGACGGAATCTTAGAGTCGTCCAGAGTTGCATTTCTCTGATGGCTAAGGATGCTGAGCATTTCTTCAAGTGATTACAGTCATTAGGAATTTCTCCTTTGTGAATTCTCTGTTTAGCTCTGTTCCCCATTTTTTGATTGGATTATTTGGTACTTGGCATTTAATTTCTTGAGTTTTTGTAAATTTTGGATATTAGCCCTCTGTCAGATGTGTGGTTGGTGAAGATTTTTTCCAATCTGTAGGCTGCCATTTTGTTCGAATGACAGTGTCTTTTGTCTTACAGAAGCTTTTCAGTTACATGAGGTCCCATTTATTGATTGTTGGTCTGAGATCCAGAGATGTTGGTGTTCTGTTCAGGAAGTTGTCACCTGTGCCAATGATTTTGAGGGTTTTTCCCACTTTCTCTTCTAGTAGATTTAGTGTGTCTGGCCTTACGTTAAGGTCTTCAATCTGCTGGTACTTAAGTTTTGTACAAGGTGATACAAAGTACGGGTCTAATTTCATGTTTTTACATGTGGACATCCAGTTGGCCAGCAAAATTTGTTGAAGACACTGTCCTTTTTTCCATTGTATGGTTTTGGCTCTTTGTCAAAAATTAAGTGACCATAGGTGTGTGGGTTCATTTCTGGGCCTTCAATTCAATTTTTCAGCTTGTTTATATGATGAATTACATTGATGGATTTTCGTATGTTGTACCATCCCTGCATTCCTGGGATGAAGACTACTTGATCATGGTGTATGGTACTTTTGATGTGTTCTTGAATTCGGTTTGCCAGTATTTTATTAAGTATTTTTGTATCTATGTTCATGAGGTTGATTGGTCTGAAATTCTATTTCTTTGTTGTGTCTTTGTGTTTAGGAATCAGGGTTACTGTGGCCTCATAAAATGAGGTTGGCATTGTTCTTTCTGTTTCTGTTTTGTGAAAGAATTTGAAGAGTATTGGTATTAGATCTTCTTTGAAGGTCTGGTCAAATTCTGTGCTGAAACCATCTGTCCCTGGGCTTTTGTTGGTTGGGAGATTTTTAATGATTGTTTTTATTTCCTTAGGGGTTATAGGACTGTTTGATCTGTTAATCTGATCTTGATTTAACTCTGGTATGTGGAATATATCAAGAAAATTGTCCATTTTAATTTGGTTTACAAATTTGGTGGAATAGAGATTTTTAAAGTGGGACCTAAAGATTCTCTGAATTTCCTCAATGCTTATTGTTATTTCTCTCTTTTTGCTTCTGATTTTGATGATTTGGGTTTTTTCCCTCTGTGTTTTAGTTAATTTAGCAAAGGGTTTGTATAATTTGTTGATTTTCTTTTCTTTTTTTTCTTTTCTTGTTTTTTGAGGTTTTTTGTTTTATTTTTATTTTTCAAGACAGGGTTTATCTGTGTATCCTTGGGTGTTCTGGACTCATTTTGTAGACCAGGCATGGTGGCACACACCTTTAATCCCAGCATTCACGAGGCAGAGGCAAGTGGATCTCTGTGAGTTCAAAGCCAGCCTGGTCTCGTTGATTTTCTTAAAGTACCAACTTGTGGTTTTGTTGATATTTTTGTATTGTTCTTTTTGCTTCTAAGTTGTTAATTTCAGCCCTAAGTTTGATGAGTTCCTGCCTTCTGCTCCTCTTGGGAGTGTTTGCTTCTTTTTTTTTCCAGATATTCCAGGTCTCCTGTTAATTTGCTAATATGTCTCTCACAATTTTCTTTTTGAAGGCACTTAATGGTATGAACTTTCCTTGTAGCACTGCTTTCCTTGTGTCCCATAGGGTTGGGTATGTTCTGCGTTCATTGCCATTGGATTTTAAGAAGACTTTGATTTTCTTTTTTATTTTTTCCCTCACCCAGTAGTCATTCAGTGGAGAGTTGTTCAGTTTCCATGAATGTGTAAGCTTTCTGTTATTTCTGCTGTTGTCAAAGTCCAACTTTAATTCATGGTGGTCTGATAAGATGCAATGGGTTATTACAATTTTCTTGTACCTTTGAGTCTTGCTTGTGTCCGACTATTTGGTCAATTTTGGAGGAGGTTCTGTACAGTGCTGAAAAGAAGGTGTATTTTTTTGTGTTTGGGTGAAATATCTGTAGATCTGTTAGTTCCATTTGGTTCATGACTTTTGTTAGACTCATGATTTCTGTTTGGTTTCCATCTTGATGACCTGTCCATTGGTGTGAATGAGGTGTTGAAGTCTCCCACTACTAATGCCTGGGGACCAATGTGAGTTTTAAATTTTAGAAGAATTTCTTTTACAAATGTGGGTGCCCTTGTATTTGAGGCATAGAAATTCAGTATTTAATTGTCCTCTTCATGAATTTTTCTTTCATGAGTATGTAGTGCTCTTCCCTATCTTTTTTGATTAACTTCAGGTGAAAGTCTATTTTATTTAATATTAGGATGGCTACTCCAGCTTAGTTCCTGGGCCCATATGCTTGGAAAACCTATTTCTAGCCCTTTCTTGTGAGGTAGCACTCAACTTTGATAGTGAGATGCATTTCTTGTATGCAGCAAAATGATGAGTCTTGTTTATGGATCCATTCTGTAAGCCTGTGTCTTTTTATTGGGGAGTTGAGTCCATTGATGTTGATGGATATTAATGACCAAAGGTAGTTATTTCCTGTTATTTTGATGTGGGTGGTGGTTGAGTGTTTCTTTTGGTTTAGCTGCAGTGGAGTTTTTTGCTTCCTTCATTTTCTTGGATGCAGATCTTCTGTGGGGAATTTTCTTCTAGGATCTTCTGAGGGCAGGATTTGTGGGTAGATATTGTTTAAATTTGGTTTTGTCATGGAATATCTTGTTTTCTCCATCTATGTTGAAAGTTACTACTGGATATATTACTGTTAAAAATAATGAATTATTTACTGAAAATCTCTGTGTTATTTGTCAAGAGTCACTATGCAAAAATATGACAAATAATACAAAGGATAAGTTTTCATTTGGTGGTATTTATCTATTAATTATTAACCCTTTTGGTATTTACATAAATATGAATTGACTTGTTTTATTAACATACATATTACTTACTATCAATGTTTCATCTTTGAGAATATACCACTTATAGCATATTACCTATCCAGAATTAATAATTCTATATAAATACCAAGTGTTCTCTGTGAAAGTATTATAAAAATTTTGAATGTGAACTGGAACTGGAACAGAAAATATCACTTATGTAGGGAAGCATGAAATAAATTAATTTTAATAGCTTTCTGTTGGAGAGACAAAATTCTTACAAAATAATTTACACTACTTATAGGATAATATTTTGACTACATATTTTGTACTAGAAATTATTACTATATATCTCCTAAAAATTCTATTAACTATCATGGGTTTAATGCAAACTTTGAGAGGTATTTAAACTACTGGTGAATGGATGAGATTTTGGATTTAATATTCATAAAATAACATTTTGCTTGTAAATGTACATGGATCATGAGATTTCTTTTTCTTTCATTCAGTGTAGATCACTTTAAGTCATGTAATGATGAAATTAGAAAACAGTATTAGAAGTTCTATCATCAGATAAAACTTGTTTTTCTGTTACACATTCTGAGTATATATATTATTGAATAACAGGTACCTAATTATACCTTATGTTATATCTTTATGTCATCAAATTTCCAATAAAACTGTAGTATATATTTATATATAATACTTACATTGCAATAATTATTAATGCAAGCTATTAGAGGGGAAAATTAATCATCAATCATATGAGCTATCAACATTGTGAGCTAGAATAAAGACTAGATTGTAAGGAGATGTCTACAGGTGAAATACAGAAACACACATGGGATCTATGAAACTCTGGGTATGAAACACTTTCTGATTAGATTGCACTATGGAGCTATTGAAAATATTAACTTTCTGATTGAATCTGATTGAATTCGTATCCTGTCCTAGGGAATGAAACATATACCAGGTATCATTTTTTGCTAAGAACAAATGGCTAGAACCGAGAGTCTTAGGGAAAACTATTACTATAATGCTGCAAAATAGGCATGGTATTAAAGTAAAATTCTATTAACATACAGATTTATCCACAGAAATGCCTTGAGAATGTTCATCAGTGAATGTAACACATTGTTTTTAAATGTTTTTTTATTACTTCAGGTTACATCTCCATCACAGTTGCCTCCCTCCACCCCTTACGGCCACACCCTACCGCCTCTCTCTCCTTCTTCCATAATTCATAATTCTTTTTTATAATTAGGTGACAATTATGAAAACTATAAGGTGTAACATACTTTCCCAATGTCCACTCCATACATATTTGGCTACTAATATTAATATTTTACTATCTATCTATCTCCATGAGTTTAAAGTTCTATACCTAACTTAGTTCCCATCTTAACTTGCACTACCAACTTAAAACATCTTCGTAGAGCTAGAACATCCTTTTAATTCCTAAATAACTTAAAATTTAACTGTGAGACTATAACTATCTAGTCTTCAACCACATCAAAGACCTGAGAAGGATAAATATATCTGATTATACAGGAAGTGGAGAGCCACCAGCTTCCAAGACTAAGAATTGACAGACAACTGGCTGCCTGGACACTCCCCAATTTCTGTCCATACATTAGAGCGTCTATATTTAGCCTCTTGCCCCAGTATCTCTGACAGACATTAACTGTAAAGCAGGAATTATGAAGGACTTGACTACACTGTCTTGATAGAGCTGGGCTGTTGACTTACCTGCTTCCAGCTTTTTTACTTTTTGGACAGCATTCTGTCTACAGTTGAAGCAAAGGATTTTTCTTGCCCAGTGACAGGCTTGCCCCTAATGCACCCATCTCCAAATGGAGATTCTTTGATGCTTGTCCTCTACTTGCCCCTAATGCACCCATCTCCAAATGGAGATTCTTTGATGCTTGTCCTCTACTTAGAGTTAAATAGGGGGTGATGTCAGGAGCTGACAAGTCTCAATATCAAAAAATTTTAAATTAAAAACCTTTTTGAAGGCCAAATTCTACAGATCTCTTGAAGGTGTTGAAGACCATCTATCTATCTTTATATTTGGATAAGCAATTTGGATTTCTGAATTTTTGTGGTCACTTGAGAACAGGTCCTTAAAATTAAGAGCCATGGGGGCCAAGATGGCGGCGACCTACACTGACGCATTTTGAACACGGGGGAAAAAAGAGCCATAAAAAACACAGAGTTATTGGGCACTGTGCAAAAACCAGAGGGGCTAGACCCCCCCCCCCCGGGGAACACACACAGCTCCCAAGGGACTGTTAAAAGTCCCAGGGCAAGGCTCTCACCCATCTCTCACAGACACGGAGGCCACTAAACCTGGGATTCGGGAACTCCCATTTGGAGAGGCGCCTGGTAAGATCGATCCCACCTTACAGAAGGCAGAATCAGGGTCCACTTGGATATAGATCGCTGTCCTATTGGTCTCCCCACACATCAGGTTGAACTTATACCCACTTAAAAAACTTTGCGAGATAGTGGAAGGCTTAGCAAGGAACAAACAGGGGGCTCAGCGGGTGGTCCACAGCCGCTCGTGAAGCGGAGGGCAGGAGGTTCCCAGAGAGCGCAGGAAGCTGGGAACACAAAAGCAGGCGGGAGGGGCCAAATCCCGCACACTGACGGTGGTGCAGCTGGGAAGGGAGCACGGCTGGAAGGGCCAAATCCCCAAGAGTCCACGGCAGGTCATCTGGGGAGAGAGACAGGCGTGGGCGGGGCCAGGGATCCACGCACCCACGGCTGAGCTGCTGGGACGAGAGGTCCACTCAGGCAGCCAGAGGATCCGGGGCTTGGGGTACCCACGGGACCCGTGGCGGCGCAGACAGGAAGGGAATCAGGCACAGAGTCCAGCCCTGTGGCGAGAAGCCTAGAGAGAAACCAGAAATCGGGACCATAGCTGTATCCTGGAAAATCCAGACATATTAGGTGTGGAGCCAGACCCTGTAAGCCTCTGTGACGACAAACAAAGCCCACAGAATCTGTGCCTGGGAAAACAGGCCCATACCATCAGAACAATTACAGGCTGATAACTCAGAGTGCAACATAGGGAAGTCTGAATTGGGAGCAGTGAAACAATCCGGGTCCATTACTCACAACCTGGGAATAGGCTGCACCAGATCACAGTGCTTCTGGCGATTAAAACCACAGTGACCTTGAAATCCCCCTGTAAGCAATGACACATAGCCAAGTAACTCGTCCCCTGCACCAAATCATCCACTGTGGTTCCAAGCACAGAAAACAGACAGCTAAATGCATCCAATGGCGAAAGGTCAAAAAAAAAAATAGAAATCAAGGAATTATGACTCCAACAAAGCAGAACCATCCTAGCTCATCCAATTCGGATGATCACACACCAACAGAAACACATGAAAACATTGACAATTCTGCAGTATGAAAAGTGATAGAGTCCCTGCAAGAAGAACTTAAATCTATGAAGGAATTCAAAGAAGCCACAATTCTACAAATCAAAACAAGGAACAACACCATTAAAGAGCTCCAAGCCAAGGTGACAGAGCTTGAACAGGAAAAGGAAAAAGCCATGAAAGATTTTCATAAAAAAACAAGCAAGCTGGAGAAGGAAATGTACAAAACGAACAAAACCATACAAGACATGAAAATAGAAATAGAAACAATAAAGAAAACACAGTCAGAGTTAAAAGAGGAAGTGGACAACCAAGGGAAGAGAACAGGAACTACGGATGTGAGTATCAAAAATAGGATGCAAGAGAAGGAAGACAGGATCTCAGGCATTGAAGATTCAGTGGAAGAAATCAGTACAACATCCAAAGAAAATGAGAAGGCTAAAAAAATCTCTCACCCACAACATCCAAGAAATCAAGGACTCAATGAAAAGACTGAACCTAAGAATTATAGGTATAGAGGAAACAGAAGACTCCCGACTCCAAGGTCCAGGAAATATCTTCAACAAAATCATAGAGGAAAACTTCCCAAACCTGAAAAAGGAGATGCCAATAAAAATCCAAGAGGCTTACAGAACACCAAACAGATTAGACCAGAAAAGAAACTCCTCTCGCCACATAATAATTGAAACCCCAAATGTACAGAACAAAGAAAGAATATTAAAAGCTGTAAGAGAAAAAGGTCAAGTCACATACAATGGCAGACCCATCAGAATTACACCTGACTTCTCCCCAGAAACGTTAAAAGCTAGAAGGGCCTGGTCAGATATACTACAAGTCCTAAGAGATCATAGATGCCCAGCCAGACTACTTTACCCAGCAAAACTCTCTATCAACATAGATGGAGAAAACAAGATATTCCATGACAAAATCAAATTTAAACAATATCTACCCACAAACCCAGCCCTACAGAAAATCCTAGAAGGAAAATCCCAACCCAGAGAAGAAAACTCCACCCAAGAAAACAAAGGGAATAGAAAACCCATCAGCAACTAACCAAAAGAAGAAACAGGACCACCGCCTATACCAAACTAATGGGAAATAACAACCCCAGGTCACTAATATCCATCAACATCAATGGACTCAACTCCCCAATAAAAAGACATAGGTTTACAGAGTGGATCCGCAAGCAAGACCTTTCCTTATGCTGTATACAAGAGACACATCTAACTACGAAAGACAGACACTGCCTCAGAGTAAAGGGCTGGGAAAAGGTTTTCCAAGCAAATGGACCCAGGAAGCAAGCTGGAGTAGCCATCCTAATATCAAACAAAACAGACTTCCAACTGAAGTTAATGAAGAAAGACAAAGAAGGGCACTATATACTCATTAAAGGGAATATTCATCAAGAGGAAATTTCAATAATGAACATCTATGCCCCAAATACAAAGGCACCTACTTTCGTAAAAGAAACACTTCTAAAACTTAAAGCGCACGTCGATCACAGCACATTAGTAGTGGGAGACTTCAACACCCCACTCACAACAAAGGACAGATCATCAAGACAGAAGACAAACAGAGAAATATTGAGTCTAACAGAGATCATGAAACAAATGGACCTAACAGATATCTACAGAACGTTTCACCCAAACACAAAGGAATACACCTTTTTCTCAGCACCCCACGGAACCTTCTCCAAAATCGACCACATAATTGGTCACAAAGATAGTCTCAGTAGATACAAGAAAATTGAAATAACACCTTGTATCTTATCAGACCACCACGGAATAAAGCTGGTCTTCAACAGTAAAAGAATCAACAGAAAGCCTACACACACATGGAAATTGAACAGCTCATTACTGGATGAACACTGGGTCATGGAAGAAATAAGGAAGGAAATCAAAGACTTCTTAAAATCCAAAGACAATGAAGACACAACATACCCAAACCTATGGGATACATTGAAAGCTGTGCTACGAGGAAAGTTCATAGCACTAAGTGCTTTCAAAAAGAAAATTGTGACAGCTCATATTAGTGAACTAACAGCTAAGCTGGGTGAATTGGAAAAAAAAGAAACAAACACTCCCAAGAAGAGCAGAAGACAGGAAATCATCAAACTTAGAGCTGAAATCAACAACTTAGAATCAAAAAGAACTATACAAAGAATCAACGAAACCAAGAGTTGGTTCTTTGAGAAAATCAACAAAATAGACAGACCCCTAGCCAAATTAACTAAAAGGCAAAGGGAAAGAACACAAATCAACAAAATCAGAAATGAAAAGGGAGAAATAACAACAGACATTGAGGAGATCCAGAAAATATTCGGACATTACTTTAAAAATCTATATTCCACTAAATTTGAAAACCTAAGCGAAATGGACAATTTCCTCGTTACATTCCACCTACCAAAGCTAAAACAAAATCAGATTAACAGCTTAAACAGCCCAATAACCCCTAAGGAAATAGAAACAGTCATTAATAATCTCCCAACCAAAAAAAGCCCAGGGCCAGATGGCTTTAGCACAGAATTCTACCGGACCTTCAAAGAGGAACTAACACCATTACTTTTCAAACTCTTCCACCACATAGAAACAGAAAGATCACTGCCAAACTCATTCTATGAGGCCACTGTCATTCTGATTCCTAAACCACACAAAGACCCAACAAAGAAAGAGAACTTCAGACCAATATCCCTCATGAACATAGATGCAAAAATACTTAATAAAATACTAGCAAACCGAATTCAAGAACACATCAAAAGTATCATACACCATGATCAAGTAGGCTTCATCCCTGGAATGCAGGGATGGTTCAATATACGAAAGTCTATCAATGTAATTCACCATATAAACAAGATGGAAGAAAAAAAACACATGATAATCTCACTAGATGCAGAAAAAGCATTTGACAAAATCCAACACCCCTTCATGCTAAAAGTTCTGGAGAGAACGGGCATACAAGGACCATACCTAGAAATAGTAAAGGCAATATACAGCAAGCCAGTAGCCAACCTCAAATTAAATGGAGAGAAGCTTGAAGCATTTCCTCTAAACTCAGGGACAAGACAAGGATGTCCACTTTCACCATATCTCTTCAATATAGTACTTGAAGTCCTTGCTAGAGAAATAAGACAACTAAAGGAGATCAAAGGGATAAAAATTGGAAATGAAGAAGTCAAATTATCCCTATTCGCAGATGATATGTTAGTATACATAAGCGACCCCAAAAACTCCACCAAAGAATTCTTACAGCTGATAAACAACTTCAGCAAGGTGGCTGGATACAAAATTAACTCAAAAAAATCAGAAGCCCTTCTTTATACAACAAACAAATATACCGAGAAAGAAATAAGGGAAACAACCCCCTTCACAATAGCCACAAACAACATAAAATACCTGGGGGTAACTCTAACCAAGCATGTAAAGGACCTATATAACAAGAACTTCAAGCCCCTGAAGAAAGAAATGGAAGAGGCCTTTAGAAGATGGAAAGATCTCCCATGCTCATGGATAGGTAAGATCAACATAATAAAAATGGCTATCCTACCAAAAGCAATATATAGATTTAATGCAATTCCTATCAAAATACCAACACAATTCTTTATAGACCTGGAAAAAGCTAGTCTCAACTTCATATGGAAAAACAAAAAGCCCAGAATAGCTAAATCAATCCTGTCCAATGAAAAATCATCTGGAGGTATCACCATCCCTGATTTCAAGCTGTACTACAGAGCAACAGTAATAAAAACAGCATGGTACTGGTATAGAAACAGACCAGTGGATCAATGGAATCGAATTGAAGACCCAAACATGGATCCACACACCTATGGCCAACTAATCTTTGACAAAGAAGCCAAAAAAGCACAATGGAAGAAGGACAGCATCTTCAACAAATGGTGCTGGTCCAACTGGATGTCCACTTGCAAAACAATGAAATTAGACCCATACCTATCACCTTGTACAAAACTTAATTCCAAGTGGATCAAAGACCTTAACATAAGGCCAGCCACACTAAAGATACTAGAAGAAAAAGTAGGAGAAACCCTCGAACTCATTGGCTCAGGTGACAACTTCCTGAACAGAACACCAACAGCTCAGGACCTGAGATCAACAATCAATAAATGGGACCTCATGAAACTGAAAAGCTTCTGTAAAGCAAAGGACACTGTCATTCAAACAAAACGGCAACCAACAGACTGGGAGAAAATCTTCACCAACCCCACATCTGATAGAGGGCTATTATCTAAAATCTACAAAGAACTCAAGAAACTAAATGCCAAGAAACCAAATAATCCAATCAAAAAATGGGAGATGGAGCTAAACAGAGAATTCACAAAGGAGGAATCCCTATGGGCTGAGAGACACCTGAAGAAATGTTCAACATCCTTAATCATCAGAGAAATGCAACTCAAGACGACCCTGAGATTCCACCTAACACCTGTTAGAATGGCTAAAATAAAGAGCTCAAATGATAGCGCATGCTGGCGAGGGTGTGGAGAAAGGGATACCCTACTCCATTGACGGTGGGAGTGCAGGCTTGTGCAACCACTATGGAGGTCTGTCTGGCGATATCTTAGAAATCTAGGAATAACCTTGCCTCAGGACCCAGCCATACCACTTCTGGGTATACACCCAAAGGACCTCTCACGGAGACAAAGGGAAGTCTCCTCATCTATGTTCATAGCAGCCTTATTTGTAATAGCTAGAAATTGGAAACAACCCAGATGTCCCTCAACTGAAGAATGGATTAAAAAATTGTGGTACATCTATACAATGGATTATTACTCAGCTATCAGAAACAATGAAATCATGCAATTTGCAACCAAATGGATGGATCTAGAGGAGCTCATCCTGAGTGAGCTAACCCAGTCTCAGAAGGATGCACAGGGCATCTATTCACTTATAGCATCTATTCACTTATAGTAGGATTTTAACTATATCGTACAGGATATCTGTACTACAACCAACACATCAAAAGGAACAAGGACATATTTTTTTTTTATCTTTTTCTTTTTCGTTCTTTTTTTCTTTTTCCTTTTTTTTCTCTTTTTTTGTTGATATTCTTTGTTTTTGTGGGTTTGTGTGTTTGTTGGTCTTTTTTTTTAGTATTCCCCCAGTAGCAATGAGACACCATTCACTGGCAGTACTGCCTCATAAGCCCCCGTGAATGAAGACGCTCTTGGCCCTCATATGACTCCTGATCTGTGGTGAGATAATGTTAGGCAGGGACACTCCACCCCAGAGGAACTAGACAGAAGGGTCAGGGGGTAGAGCATGGGAGGGTGGGGCTGGGAAGCGGGAAAAGAGGACAATATGATAAGGATGTAACCTGAAGCAACAAACAAACAAATTTATTAACTAAAAAAAAAAAAAAAAAAAAAAAAGGCAGGGGGCAGGGCTGAAACACTGTGAATGGAATAGAGGATACAACAATTCGGCCTGGTTTTGCAGACCTCCAGGTGTAGAGAAGACGTGGAGCTAAGGTAAAATACAAGAGAATTGTGGTATTGGCCCATGCCTTTGACTTCAGCGGAGACGGGGGGGGGGGTCACCGTAGAGTTGGTGGTCTTATGTATTCTGGAGTCATACGGAGCGGGGTGGTGAGGGTGCACACTCTTGGTCCCACCATTCAAGAAGAGTACACCCTTGGTCCCAGCTCCCAGCACACTGGAGACAGAAACAGGCAGATCCCGGAGCTCAGGGTCAGCCTGATGCAGGGCAAACTCTAAATAGAGAAAGACTTCGATCAGGAGTGGTGGAACACATCTTTGATCCCTTCAGATGGGAAACACAGATACCTGATCCCAATAATTAGAGTTCAGAGACACACACATGGGATTTGGAGGGACCTAGGTTTCGAGGCTACTTACAAAAGGCTGTCTCGATGCAGGCAGATTGTCCTTTGGGATCTCAAAATATATACACTAGAGCTGGTTTAGCTCCAAGGTGACAGAATGATTTCTTCTTTAACCCGGATTGAAAGATAACGCTTTGTATGTTGTCAGAAGGCCAAATTTGCTTCAGGAGAAGTACTACCTAGCCCCCTCATCACCCCCCCAGAAAAAAAAAGAGGGCAATTGTCCTAGGGTTGGGATTGGGGCAGGGCTCTCTTCTTATCATCCAGGAGAATCGAAGCGTCCATTAGGGGAACCCGGGGACGGCTGGACAGCGGAATCCTCAGCAGAGAGCAGAATCAGGCACCAAGGAGGACGAGTGACCCAGTTGATTCTGCCTGGCAGACTTCCTCAATAGCTGTCTCCATTGGGGGCCTGCAACCACCACAGCAATCCAATGTCACTGGGACTGCTCAGCTCTACACTATGCCCCGACAGGAATCTCAGTGAAACCTGCAAGATCAGCTTCTGCCTACAAACCCCTTAGGTCATCTAAACAGCTGAGAACAGAAGGACTGAATATAAAAGGAGTGTACTAACATTTTTAATCATTTTTCCCATTTGGGTTGGGGCCCCAAACAGGTCTACTACGACCCAAATCAGCAGGAAGTCACTTTAAGAGAGCGACGTCCCATGCCCAGAGGGTGGGGAGGGTGTTTCTCCACCCTTCTTTTTGGTTATTTGAAGGATAACTGAAAACTCTGTTATGTAGGGGAAGAGACTATAAGCTGATAAATGGTCCTGTCTTAATGGGTTTTGGAGGTTAGCCCCAGGGAATTCTTACTTTTCCTTTTCTGTATCCTTCTTCCTCTCCTATGTAGGAGTGCATGGGCTTGAGAAAAATGAGATATAGACATAGCACAGGAAGGTCCAAGAAGAAGGGGCAGATTATTGAATATGCCCTTATACCTTTGTATATTGATACAAAATTAGTAGTTTATTTGGCTAAAGTGGTATTGACCATTGTTTATTGTGCAAAAATAAGATTGTATTGGATTACATCGGTATTGATCTTTGTATATTGATACAAAATTAAGATTATAGTTGGCCACAATGGTATTGACCCTTGCATATGGACGTAATATTAAGATTATATTGGGCTACATAGGCATTGATCTTGGTATATTGATACATAATTAAGAGTATATTTAACCAAAATTGAATAGATCTTTGTATATTGATACAAATTTAAAGGTAATGCTTCCCAATGGTATTATACCTAGAGATACTTTAAAATAAAATGTCAAGCTCTGACCTCTTGATACCAACCGTCTAAAACAGTCTAGGATAGTTAAAACAAACTCCTAGTCATGCAAACATGTCACTTTGTTAGCTACTATGACAGTCTATCACAGATATTCTCTATACTACCCAGTAATCAAGTTGCTAAGAGACAAGCAAAATTTGCTTATCTAAATACAAGAGATGGATAGGGCATCTTCAAAAACCCCTAGAGATCTGCAGAATATGGCATTCAAAGATGTTATCTTAAATCAAGATTTTTTTTGATATCGAGACATATCAGCACCTGACAGCACCCCCTATTCTACTCCAAGTAGAAGATAAGCATCGAAGAACCTCCACTGTAAGATGGTTGAATTAGTGGCAAGCCTTTCTCTTAGCATGAAAAAAACCCTTGCACCAACTGCAGACAGACTGCTGTCCAAAAACACAAAACTTGGTAGCAGGGAAGTCGACAGCCTAACTCTGCCAAGACAGGGTAGGTAAGTCCTTCATAATCCCTGCTCTACAACAAATGTCTGTCAGAGAAACAGGACCCAGAGGCTGAAGATTGATGCTGGAATGTATGGAGAGAAAATGGGAACTGTCCAGGCAGTCATTGGTATGTTCTTTCTTAGTTTTGGAAGCTGCAGGCCCTGCACTTCCTATATAAGCAAATATATTTATCCCTCTCAGGTCTCGGAGGTGGTTGAAGAGTAGACAGCTAGAGTCTCATAGTTATGTTTTGAACTGTTTAGGAATCAAGAGGGTGTTATAGATCTAAGAAGATACTCTTAAAAGTATGTTGCAAGATAGTATGAATGTTGAGTCACATATAGACCTTTAAACTCATGGAGTTGGTTAGATAGTAGAATGTTAAAGTCAGGGGCCAAATATGTATAAACTGGACATTGGGAAGGTATACTCGGCCAATTTACTCTTATAAATGTGGCATATTTATATCTATTGTTTTGTATAATACTTACTGTTATAAGAGAAGGAACCGTCTGTTGGACTGAAAGGGGAAACTTCTGGGGGGAAGAGGGTGGAAGGGCGGGATAGGAAGGGGGAATAGGAAGTGGTTTGTTACTGAGATGTAACTTGAAGAAAAAAAATAAAGTATTTATAAAAAAAAAATTAAGAGCCATATTCAAGTATGTCCCTTGGTTAGTGGACCTTGTTTTTACCAAAATTTGTTTTTAAATGTGATTGCAATTATGGCATTATTGAGAGATAAGTATAATGTTATATCTTCTCTCTCTCTTTCTCTCTCTCTCTCTGTCTCTCTCTCTCTCTCTCTCTCTCTCTTTCTCTCTCTGTCTTTCTCTCTCTCTCTCTGTAGATTTTATCTTAAACAAAGCATGATTTCCATAATGAGAAACTTCACCACTAAAGCTATGGCTAAAATCTTGCAAAGTAGGAAAGAGGAAAAACAGCTCATATCATAAAACTTTAACTAATATAATCTCCTTTTAATGATAAATGACCCCCATAAGCTAGATATAATATTTTACCACAAATATGGAAAAGTAACCCATATAGACATCAGTACATCAAGTGGTGTGATAATTTGGAGAACCTAATCATAATTTTTTTTTTTTGAGGAATGGAGAAGAGTTTGGAATAGAAAACTAGTTGACTGCTCTACACAGTGCATAATGTGGCATTCTAGTAGTAAGTTGGAAAACAGTGCTGACAGTAATGTAAGTTGTGGAAGTCTGACTGGTGAGCTTTCAAGAGGAAGCAAGAACTTGGAGAACAACTATGTTAAAGACCATTCTTGCAATATTTTGACAAATTTTCTATTTTCTACCCATCTTCTGAGAAATTTCCTGAGCCTATATGATAAAGAATGAACTAATTTCTTTCATGGAAGAAATCATAATGTTGACTAACCTTGGATCTGTGACAAATTACTATTTATCATGGAACCAGGATTTGTAGGTTCAGAAATTAAGGAAAGGAAGTGGGAATGATTCCATTCACTGTGATTGTTAATCACTTATTAGAAAAGTTTTTCTCTATTACCATGAAATTATTTTCCCTGGGCTAGAAATTTTGGTTATGAAGGGGGAATGTTTTACCTAAAGGAAAAATACAAGAAAAAAAAAAAAGCATTCTATTGAGCTGGAAAGAAAGAATTGCCCCCAGCATTCTACTGAGCTAGAGGGAAAGAGTTGCCTGGACCACTGCCATAAGTCAACAAGAAAAGCAATGAATAATAGTGTTAGGAGTGACAGATCCAGACTACTAAAGAGGAATTGATTCCACTGCTTAAAATGCAAGTAAGGAAGGCTATTGTTAGAGTTCACTAGATCTCTTAGCACTTATCTTGTAATTAAGGTCAATGAGGACTACAACATAATCCAGGCAGATTGATAAAGGAGCCATAGACTTCAGAGATGAAGGTCATTCTTACAAAGAAATGGCCAAGCCCTGAGGTTGTGTTTGCTAAGGTTAGATGAAATCCAGAAGATAGCTATAAACATCACCTAAGCACACTGGACAAATTAGAGAAATGACTACTGTAACTGACATGATTGTTTCTGTCCTGCTTTATTAGGAACATATTTTGCAGATATACATGTTTATTAAACAGATATTTGTGTCTTCTTTCCTCTTTCTCTTTAAAATGTAGTGTTATATCTTTTGAGATAAATACATATAAAGCTATGAAACAGAGAGTTTATTTTGGGAATATTAACAGAGATTGTATATCTATATTGCATGTGAGTTCAATTTTAAATATATTAAGAAATATTCATAATCACATCCATACTTACCAGACATATTTACATTTCCAACAGCAACAGTTAAGGGCTCACAATCCTCTTCCTGGGAACCAGAATTGAATGTTGTTGCTTGTTTTATGACAACCATTCTGAATAAAGCAAAATTATTTGACAGCTGAAATGTAACAAACATTTTAATAAATTTTCCACTTATAATTCTTTTTTAAAGATGTCTGCTTAATTCTAATATCCATTATTGAATTACTAGTCCTTCTTGTTTTTTAAAAATGTACCCAATATAGAATTAATAATTACAATATAAAAATAATTGAAAAATTAAACAATAAGTCAAAAGTCATCTCCAGTCTTTTAAACTTTATACAATGCCTTCAAGAACATAACCATTGCAAAATAGTACATGTAATTTGAATTACTTAACATTCTTTTTTTAATATGCATAAAGTCATAAGTAGTGAATGTTCCTGTCCAGAAGAAATATCACACTTAGAACTTGAAGAACATTAAGCAATATTTTACACATTTTGAACTTAAATAGATCACTTTTCCTTTTGTTGTGTATGGTATACAGGAATCCTTCTTCTCCATTCTTTAATTGTGACAGAAAAAGAGACATAGTAAATAAGAACTACATTGAGCTTTATTAATTAAATCAGGTATTCAGGCCAACAATGACATAACTTAGCCCCCTTTGTTAACCATTTTTTGTCTCTAGTTGAATCTCTAATCCGTGGTCAGCTCTGCCATATAGGAAAGAATCACATTGTTTATGAAATAATATTTACCTTTAATTTCCCCACTAACTGTAGGTAAATTATATATAGAAGTATCTGTTTGCATAAATATTACAATTCCCCATTAATAATAATGTTTTATACTCAAAATGCATGTCATCCTACTACACTATTGAGCTTAATTAATGTAAATAACTTCAATGAATATAAAAAGCAATAGAAATTGTGCAAAGTAGAAGTAAGAAAGTTGTGAGATTTGGCATCATGAAGTCTGACATCATTAGCCATGCAGAGAGCATAGATTGAAGTGAGCCAATGGTTTTTAATCACCTAAATTTACAAAATTTCAATTTCTTTCAAAAAGACCATTTCACTTAACAATTTATGCAGTGCACAACCTATAATCATCTGAAGATCTAGTTTCATAATCAATGCAGCTAACATTCTTTAATCATTTCAGCAGGTAGATTTGTAGCAGTATCTACAAATACAGGTTCACACTCCAAATTCTAATTCTAGAGCTATGAGTTACTTTAATAAATTCAGCAAGTAATTTTAATATTCTGTTCTTATTATGCTTGCTATAAAGTTACCATATTAAACATTTTCTTCAATGTTATGAAAATTAATTATTGAATGTTTATAAAGTTCCTTCCTGCTTGAAAGAATCATATTTCCAGGAGTATTTCTTATAAATTTAATAGTTGTTTTTAGAAGTGAAGCTCATGGAAATATTAATTACCACCACCATAGTGTAAAATCCTATATCAGAAAAGGAGAAATGTGTACAGTTTTCAATACTGATTATTATTATAATTTGTTTGATTAATGATTTTCTATGTTTATAGAATTTTGCACCCAGCTGTGCTGAAAACATTCTCATAGGTTAAAATAGTCTAACACTGAATATGAAATCACTAAATACTAAGCTATAATATAATGGAATACCATACTTCTGGGATTGTTGGTGGAATCTGAGGATTATGAAAAGAGAGCAATTGGAAAGAAAACTCTTCTGACTCAAATTTTGAATAGAGTCTATGTTCTAATTAGTTGTAAGTTTTCAAAAACCAACAGTCATAAAAGAAGGTAGTCTGCATGGACTCTATTGCCTGTTTGTGGGCTGCTTTGTCTGACCTAAGTGGAAGCAGATGCTCTTAGTCCTGATGTGACTTGAAGAACCAGGGTGAATTTATTGATGGGGGTGGAAGGGATGCCCTTTTCTTAGGAGAAGGGGAAGGGAAAAAGGCATGAGTGGGAGGGTGGGGACAGATGGAGAGGATAGAGAGGCCTTGATAAGGATGTTTAAATGACTAAATGAATAAATAAATTATACAAAAAAGAAGAAAGTCTAAATTGAACATGTCTTAGATCATATTTGTCTGTGTTGTACTTATGAGGATTGTATAGATTCTTTAATATAGGAGGGCCCAGAGGCTGTTGGGAGATGTCATTCGCTCTCTGCAGTGGTCCTAAGTCCTAGGAGACAGCTACTTTAGTATGAGCCTGTTAACAAGCAAGCAAGCAATATATTCCTGTGACTTTGTGCATCAAGCTCTGCTTGAATTCATGTAGTACCTTCTCCCAGTTATGGACTATAACCTAACAACTGAAGTAAACTGTTTTCTTCCTTTAGTTGCTTTTGGCCATGTTATTTGTCAAAGCCAAAGAAATAAAAATTTTAAAATGTCATAAAATATTGAAAAGTAATGGCTACATATTATTCATTCCTTGTTCTAACAGTGCAAATTGATGGCAATATTTTGTTTGTTTATACTGTGTTTTGCATATTTAATTTAGTATGCTGACAAAAGAACATAATGCTAAAGAAATTAATTTTAAACAACGTATTTTGTAGTTTGAGATATTATACTGATCAATTCTTACTTTTAAAATAATTCTTATAATTTTTAACTGTTTTAATAAAAACAATTCTGTACAAAACAGACAACTAAGAAATGCTGAGAGTGGGAGAAAAATTATTTCTCAGAGAAGAGCATACCAAATGGTTATTCAACATCTAATGGTTAGCCCTGAAAATATATACATACAAGTAACATTTTAAAGGTTAAGCAGGTTTATTTTTTATTAATTACTGTACATAAGAATATAATATGTATTATTTATATATAAATTATATATCTAAATATATAGATACCTAGTTATTTAGGAGTGTGTATGTGGGTGTGGATAGCAATTAAAGATAAAAGAGGACATTAATATTAAAGAGAGCAAGAAAGCCTTGTAGGAGGGTTTGGAGGGAGGAGGAGGAAGGAAGAAATGATATAGTTATATTAAAATCTCAAAAAATAATCAAATTAATTTTAAAAGCTAATAAATTTATTTACAAAGGTAAAAATAATGGTAGTATTTTTGTATAGTAGTGTTTTTATCAAAATTTAAAAGATAAGGTGGCATGTTTGGGATTTTAAAAAAATTTTTACAATAATTTTAATAAAAATATTTTAATTTCTAATATTTGGATATATACATGTTTCAAGATGTTTCATAACTCTATTGTTATAGTGTAAAATTCAATAATAAAGTGATTAGAAAGCATTAAGGTTATGTTCATGAGGGAAACACTTGGAGAGACAAGTATTTGTAATTTGTATTATCCATGTAAGTTGCTTGCTTTCAGGGTAAAGGATAAAATAATTAATAAAACAGCACTAACTCAAATGCTCTTTGATCTATTTTTAACTATGTGTGATTATTTTAATATATTAAGTTAATTAAACTTGCATTATTATATACTTTATTAGTTCATTTCTATGTTTTACATATGTTTCTGAAAAGCATGTGCTAGAAATTTAACACTGTCTCTCCAATGTATTTTTAAGTAGTGGAATGTGGAGAATGGATAATTATTAGGGCAGGAGGTTGCTGTAATATTAAATGATTAATATTAGTTAAAATATGATTGGGTTATTAATTTTATCTAGTGCTTTTCTCTACCATATTTCCATTAGATTACAATGAAGCAGCAAAGCCCTCACCAAATCAGTCTTCAATCATAGATAAACTAGCTTACAGACATATGAATCAAATATACTTATATTTTTCCTTAATTAATGAGTTTGCAGAATTATGTCTTAGCAACATAAATAGAGAAGAAATAGTGCAAAACATTATTTTAATAAAATTTATTTTAAATAATAGCAATGACAATTTGTCTTTTGATAGCTTATAGACTCTAAAATGTATCTGAATGAATGAGAAAAATCATAGATCAAGTAAACATGTGCAGTTTGGCTAAGCCACATATTTGGTTAGTTGGTAAAAGCGCCAACATTTTTACTACAAACCTTTTGTTTTGTGAAATGGGTTTTATCACTATGTACTTTTGGAGTAATAAATTTAAGAATAATCAATAATACAAAGGCTATAGCACTAAAGCCATTGCTCCTTCAGAAATGATTGATAGAATGGCCTGGTTTTAAAACTAACCTGTCCAGTTTTGTTGCATGACAAATAACATCACCAAAAATATATGTGGAAAAAATAGTAAATTCCTTCCCAAATACTTATGGTCTGAGAAAAACACAAGAATGAAAAGCAGATCACCACTTTATATTCCTTAATGATTAAAATTTATTGAAGCAAAATTAATGCACAAAGAGAATAATGGTATTTTTTTAAGTCACAGTCAGTTTAAAAAGCTTTTGCTCAAAAAGCTAGCTTAGAGCAACAAATCATTCCCTACTCAATAACTTTATCAAATACATTGCTTGCTGTTTGGCCACTGGAGCACAAAAATGCTCAGGTTGCCAATAAGACTAAAGAAGAATAATTGAACTATGAAAATGAATGTGAATACACTGTTGTGCTGCAAGAAAACCATGACTATTTAAATTTGCCCAAATGACTATGGTCTCATTCAATTCATAATGAAGCCTGGACATTTATTAGTTAAGTGTTAAGTAGGTATTATCAACAAACACCTACCATTTTTTGTAACCAGTTATGATTTTGAATAATAATTTGTTTAAATTATCTTCCTTTTGTCAAACCTAAAAACAAATAGATACTATTTATGATATTTTAAGTATAAATGAGAAATAGATTACAAAAATACCTTTTAAAAATCACATTAAAATAGTGTGCATATTCTTTGTTAAGCCCTAACAAACACTCTAGAAAGTTGTTTGCTGCTTTTATTTCTTTATTGTTGTTGCTTTCTAAGATTTATTTATTTATTTTATGTATTTGAGTGTATTCTGCATGTACATCTGCATGCCAGAAGAGGTCATTGGAATGCAGTATAGATGGTTGTAAACTACGATATGGTTGCTCAAAGTTGAACTCAGGACTTCTGGAAGAGCAGATAGTGCTCTTAATCAATGAGCCATCTCTCAGGTCTCCTTTTCCTTGATTTTTTTGCTCTGTTTTGTTTCATTTTTTGTTTTTTAATTATCTCTTTTTAATGGAAATATCTGCATCTATTTCAAACCCTCTTAGTTGAACCTTGTGAGATTACAGCCAGTATACTATACTTGTCACTGTTTCAGTTTTTGGAAACTATTTGCATATTCAATGTATTCAAATATTTTCTCTAAGTTGGTAGTTGATCTTCTCAATCTTTGGTAGTATTTTCCAAGCACTATAGAGTCTTAGTTCTTATATTTTGTATTTGGATTGTGCTTTCTTTCATATCATATATGCAAACAACAAAAACAAAAACAGAACAACAATTTCATACTCCTACTTCACAAAAACTTTGTATTTAATTTCTAGAGTTTTTAAAGTTTAGATATTGTTTTAAGTCTTCATACTTAAATTCTTTCCTTTCTGGTATAAAATGCATATTTTCTATATTTTTTAGAAATGATTATCCAAATGTTTGAGTGTTTCTATTAAAATTAATGTCCTAAATTTTTTACTGCTTTTTAACTGACAAAAATTCAGGTTTTGTTTTGTTTTTGTTTGTTTGCTGTTGTTTTGGGGAAAGAGTCTCTATATTTATTCATGGCCATCCTTGAACTCACTAAACAGACCAGGGTGGCCTTGAATAAACAGAGACACTTCTGCTTCTAAACCCACCTTGTGTATTTAGATTAAAGGCATGTGGCACAAAAATTAATTTTTAACTTTCAAAAAATTGGAAAGAGATGTTTGTGTGTTGCTCTCAACTATCTACTTGATGGATAATTTCAATAATGTTCGGATGAATACTAGATATTTTCCATCACTATGTCATTATAATTTATTTAAAAATCTCTCAGACAATTTAAATGTCTATGTTATTAAGGGTGTTAAATTCTAGTGATCTATCTGAAATTTTTATAAAAATGTCTCAGAAATTTGGTGACAATTGGCCTGAATTTATATAGTGATATAGGAAAAAACTGACATCTTAACAACTGCTGGTACCCTGAATCTTGAACAAGCTGTTTCCTTATTTATTTAGATTTTCAGTTTTATTATTTGATTTTTAGTTTTCAATCCCTTGGTCATAAACACACACTAGCTACCCTTTATTACATGTACCCCCTAAAATTTCATTACAAATTCTATCTGGATAGAAGTTCAAAGAGATTTACATATTTAGGGTATGGTTACCTTTTCTCTGTGATATTTTTATGTTTGGAACTTTTAAAAATATTTATAATATTTATGAAAAGAGTTTCATTGTATCCTTCTTTACCTTTCCTCCCACTAGACCGCTTCATTTCCCCTCACTCCAACCTCAGCCATGCCTCTGTCACTTCCACTAAAACTCATGGCCTCTTTTACTTAATTATATATAATCATTTTTCCTGGTCCTGGTTTATTAAAATCTTTCTGTCATCTCTCACTTTCATGGATATTCTGTAAACTTTAGGTACAGAAATTATGTTACAGATGTCTTTGTTGACACTGAATACCCATAATCAGTTCATCTTTGTATTATGGCCCTGTGTGGTTTTCTGTAATAGTCTCCATCTGAGGCAAAAAAAAAAAAAAAAAAAAAATTTCTCTAAAGATTGAGAGCTACACTCTCGTATGGGTATGAGGATATGGTTTAGAATTCAGTTAGGATATATTTAAGTCTAGTCTAGGGTGATAATTGATTCTCGTGTAAAATCCTTGATCTCACCACCCCATGTAGTTGGCTAGGTTTCAAGTAGCAGCCATGCTTTTCCACCTGTTGATTGGATTTTAAATCTAATTAGACAACAGTTTACTGCCAAGATATGAATGTCACCATTGTACATTTAGAAATATTTTGTCATGCTGGCCATTGTTGTGCTTCAAAGGTGCAGTTGTTTCAATGAGAATTGACCTTCAGGATAATATATTCAAATACTTGGTCTCCATTAGATAGAACAGTTTAGGAAGAGTTGGGAGGTTTGACCTTTTGGAAGAGATGTATAGATGGGGCCGTGCTTTGAAGTTTCAAAACACTCATGCCATTTCTAATAGTTCTTTCTGTGTGTCTTTGGTTGTATACCAAAATGTCAGCTCTCAGCTGTTTTCACCACTTTGCCTTTAATATGCCATCATGAACTTTAACCCACTGAAATTAAAATATGAACTTAAATTCTTTATTTTATTTAGTTACCTTGTTCATGAAGTTAGAGGCTTATCTAGAAAAATTCCAGAAAGGAATGACATTTGCAACTTGGTCAGAAATCATTTTTGTGATATTTTCATAAAGAATGGGGTTGCTTTATGCCCTGGTCCTAACATTCTACCTGAAGGTAAATTTTAAAATTACTCAATTAATTTCCTTGGTACAGGAAACCTCAGGGCAACCTAATATGACTCTATCACATTGCTTTTAGTTATCATTCTTATGTATATCTACAATGAAAAAGAAGAAATGGGGCAATAAAATACAAAAATGCATAGCTTGAAGTGAAAGCGAACACTAGAAAATTTGATGCTGGAGCCAAGAGTTGTGCAGAGAAAATTAAGTATATAAAGTAAGATCTGTTCCAAAATTGAACAAAAGAATGGGTGCTCTCATAGCAAGATCCCGTGGAGCTAACCTTCCAATGTGTTAAATGAAAGGCATTAAAAAACAATAGTAAGCCGGGCGGTGGTGGCGCACGCCTTTAATCCCAGCACTTGGGAGGCAGAAGCAGGCGGATCACTGTGAGTTCGAGGCCAGCCTGGTCTACAAAGTGAGTCCAGGACAGCCAAGGATACACAGAGAAACCCTGCCTCGAAAAACAAAAAAAAAAAAAAATAGTAAATAAAAGTATTGTAAACATAATAGGGATCTAGATTCTACTCTATATTGATGATCAAATTTGATAGTTCTCTTCACATGACTAGTCATGTGAAGTCTCTTCTTGATTAGTCATGAACAATACAGGGTATGATAATTTAAATAATTATGCCCCCATAGTCTCATAGAACTAAATACTGAGTCAATGGGGAGAATTATTTTTTCAAAGAATTAAAAAGGCTAGGAAGTATTTAACACATTGGAAGGGGGTAAGTGTGTCATTCTGGGTGGTCTTTGAGTTTCAAAAGCCAATGGGAAGCCTAGAGGCTCTCTCTCTCTCTCTCTTTCTGCCTGTCTCTCCTCTCCCTTTGGATAGGATGTACACAGGCAGGTATGGTGCTGAAGAAGGTATGGTGTGCTGTCATGTTCTCACTAAGATGATAGTGGACTAAAACTGTAAGCAAGTTCCCAATTAAATGTTTTCTCTTTACAGGAATAGAACAATAACTAAAATACAGGTATAAAGGGAATATGGATTTTCCCCCCACAGTTAAGAAGAGAAATTATGGAGCCCAGTCATGGAACAAGGGAGTCAAGGTCCATGAGGACCTGACAAGACATTTCACAAAAGTGTGAACTTGAAACCTGAATTGTGTTAAAGACTCAAAGATGTTGAAGATACAAGAGCCATGATCCATGTTCCAAGGAGAGCTACATGCACAAAGAGAAAGAAGTGTGCTGCAATCACCAATCCAGAAATGTGAAGCCATCTAAGTCATTTAACGTCAGTCATGGAGCTACAGGATTTGGAGTTTTCCTTCTGTGTTTCAGTGTTACTTTGATCCAATACTTTGTCACTATGCCCTTAACTTCCTCTTTTGTAAGATCACAATGTACATTTTGTGCCATTTTTGCTAGAAGTAGATAATTTTTAAAAAATATTTATTTATTACTTCAGGTTGCATCTCCATCACAGTGTTATCTTTCCACCCCTCCCAGTCCCGCCCTCACACCCTCTAACCCCATCCCTTCTATCCCACACCTCTGGAGTGGAGTGTCCCTACATAACAGTCCCCTGCCCCAGTTCAGCAGTCATATGAAGGCCAAGAGCCTCCTCATACACTGAGGGCCCACAAGACAGCACTACTAAGGAAAAGTGTCTCATTGACAGGAAAAAAAAGTCTATGTTCGTGTTCCCTTTGGTGCATATGTTGTAGTATAATTACCCTGTACTATGTGGCTAAAATCTGACTATAAGTGAATAGAAGCCATGTGCATACTTCTGAGTCTGGGTTAGCTCACTCAGGATGAGTTTCTCTAGTTCCATCCATTTGACTGGAAATTGCATGATTTCGTTGTTTCTGAAACCTGAGGTGTATTCCATTGTGTAGATGTACCACAGTTTTTTAATCCATTATTCAGTTGAGAGACATCTGGGTTGTTTCCAGTTTCTAGCTATTACAAATTAGGCTGCTATGAACATAGATGAGGAAACTTCCTTATGATTCTCTGAGGAATCATTTGGATGTATACCCAGAAGTGGTATGGCTGGGTCCAGAGGAAGAGCTATTCCAAGTTTTCTCAGATATCTCCAGACTGACCTCCATAGTGGTTGCACAAGCCTGCATTCCAACCAGTAACAGAAGAGGGTTCCCCTTTCTCCACACCCTGGCCAGCATGTGCTGTCATTTGAGCTTTTGATCTTAGCCATTCTGACAGGTGTGATATGGAACCTTAATGGCCATCCTACCAAAAGCAATATATAGATTCAATGCAATTTCTATCAAAATACCAACACAATTTTTTAATAGACTTGGAAAGAGCTAGCCTCAATTTCATATGGAACAACAAAAAGCCCAGAATGGCTAAATCAATCCTGTACAATAAAAAAGCATCTGGAGGTATTACCATCCCAGATTTCAAGCTGTACTACAAAGCAATAGTTGTAAAAACAGCATGGTATTGGTATAGAAACAGACCAGTAGATCAATGGAATCGAATTGAAGATCCAGAAATAGACCCACACACTTATGGCCACCTAAATTTTGACAAAGAAGCCAAAACGGCACAATGGAAGGACAGCATCTTCAACAAATGGTGCTGGTCCAACTGGATGTCCATTTGTAAAAGAATGAAGTTAGACCCATACTTATCACCTTGTACAAAACTTAAGTTCAAGTGGATCAAAGACCTTAACATAAGGCCGGTTACACTAAATCTACTAGAAGAAAAAGTGGGAGAAACCCTCGAACTAATTGGCACAGGAGACAACTTCCTGAACAGAACACCAACAGCTCAGGACTTGAGATCAACAATCAATAAATGGGACCTCATGAAACTGAAAAACTTCTGTAAGGAAAAGGACACTGTCATTTGAACATAATGGCAGCCTACAGACTAGGAGAAAATCTTCACCAACCCCACACCTGAAAGAAGGCTAATATCCAAAATCTACAAAGAACTCAAAAATTAAATGCCAAGAAACCAAATAATCCAATCAAAAAAATGGGGGACAGAGCTAAATAGAGACTTCACAAAGGAGGAATCCCTAATGGCTGAGAGACACTTGAAGAAATGCTCAACATCCTTAATCATCAGAGAAATGCAACTCAAGATGACTCTGAGATTCCATCTCACACCTGTCAGAATGGCTAAGATCAAAAACTCAAATGACAGCACATGCTGGCGAGGGTGTGGAGAAAGGGGTACCCTACTCCATTGCTGGTGGGAATGCAGGCTTGTGCAACCACTATGGAGGTCAGTCTGGCGATATCTTAGAAAACTTGGAATAGTTCTGCCTCAGGTTGCAGCCATACCACTTCTGGGTATACACCCAAATGCCTCTTCAAGGAATCATAAGGAAGTTTCCTCATCTATGTTTATAGCAGCCTTATTTGTAATAGCTAGAAACTGGAAACAACCCAGATGTCCCTCAACTGAAGAATGGGTCAAAAAACTGTGGTACATCTATACAATGGAATATTATTCAGCTATCAGGAACAATGAAATTATGCAATTTCAGCCAAATGGATGGAACTAGAGTCATCCTGAGTTGCATTTCTCTGATGATTAAGGATGCTGAGCATTTCTTCAAGTGCCTCTCAGCCTTTAAGAATTCCTCCTTTGTGAATTCTCTGTTTAGCTCTTTTCCCCATTTTTTAAATGGCTTATTTGGTTTCTTGGCATTTAATTTCTTGAGTTCTTTGTAAATTTTGGATATTAGCCTCTGTCAGATGTAGGGTTGGTGAAGATTTTTTTCCCAATCTGTAGGCTGCCCTTTTAAATATGTATTTTTGTTTTTATTTATATGTGTCTGTTTGTGCATCCGTGTATGTGTGTGTGTGTACCTGCCTGCATGCCTGCCTGTGTGTCTCTGTGTGTGCATGCCTTTGTCTGTGTGTGCTGAATATTCGTATATGTATGTGTGCTGTATGTCTGTCTGTGTATGTGTGTGTGCAGGTACCTGCAGAAGTCAGAACAGGCCACATGATCACCCTAGCTTTCTTTGGATGTCCACTAGAATTACATCATTATAGTTTCATACTGAAAATACTACAAATTTTCACACTTGGAGTGAACTAGGTAGCTAACTTATATTTCCTCTTTTATACATGAACTTGTAAAGTTCTAACTTTATAAATTCTCTTCAATTTTTATGGCATATAGATTAAGAAATTGAACAACAGAAACAACAACATGGTACAAACAAGCACAGATAAATGGCAATTATACTGATGTCATAGAAAAAGAACTATGAGAGTTCAGACTCTGAGATGCACAATAGTGTTTTAATTCAGGCTTGAATCAACAAAATAGATTCATGCTCTGAAAATAAAATACAGCACATTCTGAGAATAATCAATACACAAGCTCACAAAGGTCATCAGGTTAGCAAACACAGAGCTTATTGGAAGTAAAGTATATATTAAAATGGTCTATATACAAATTATTTTCAGTTACCTGTGCTAATGTCGATTATTCATGCTACTTCAAAAGATAGAGATACTTTCATTCACAAATACAGTCTGAAGTTTATAAAAATGTGTTATATGGAGACATTCTATATGCTAATTTAAGTTCCTCTGCAACAATTACCTGTTAGTACAATACTTTAGTATAGCTCCAAACTGCAAAGCAAATATCTTGGTTATGTTTCTACTGCTGTTAAGATGCACCATGACCACAGCAACTCTTGTAAAAATCAACCCATTTAATTGGTGTTGGCTTAAAGTTTCAGAGGCAGGAAGCATGGCAGCCCTCTGTCAGAGGTGGCTTTGGTGAAGATTTTTTCCCAATCTGTAGGTTCCTGTTTTTTTGGAATGACAGTGTCTTTTGCCTTGCAGACACTTTTCAGTTTCATGAGGTCCCATTTATTTTTGTTGGTCTCAGGTCCTGAGCTCTTGGTGTTCTGTTCAGGAAGTTGTCGCCTGTGCCAATGATTTCGAGAGTTTTTCCCACTTTCTTTTCTAGTAGATTTAGTGTGTCTGGACTTATGTTAAGGTCTTTGATCCACCTGGACTTAAGTTTTGTACAAGGTGATAAGTATGGGTCTAATTTCATTCTTTTACATGTCGACATCGTTAGACCAGCATCATTTGTTGATGATGCTGTCCTTTTTCTATTGTACGGGAAGTAGATAATAATTTACTTTTCTGTTTTTATGGAGAGGTTACAATAAAGTGATTGTGCTGAGCTTCAGGAGAAACTTTAGAGTTCATTCTGTAATGAGACTGAAAATCTGTGCAAATTGTATTATGATGGCTCCCAGAGACATATATACTTGAACACTTAATATCAAGTTGGTAGAATTATTTAGGAAGGATCAGGAAGTGTGGCCTGTTGGAGACAGTGTGTTACTGGAATTAGGATTTAGTTGTTAAAATTCAATTTCTAGTCTATGTATCTCTGTCTCTCTGTCTCTCTCTCTCTCTGTCTCTCTCTCTGTCTCTCTCTCTCTGTCTCTCTCTCTCTCTCTCTCTCTCTCTCTCTCTCTCTCTCTCTCTGTATATATATACCTGTCTCTCTGTCTGTCTGCTGTCCCTGCCTCATACTTGTGGATCAAGATGTAAGTTCTCAACTCTTTCTCTGTTCTCCCATCATAGAATCTAACTCTCTAAAACCACAATCTAAAATTAAACACTTTATTTTATAAATTGCTTTGGTCATAGAGTTTTATCACAACAATAGAAAAGTAACTGAGATAATAGGCATCACAACTAGGTCAGTTTATTAATTTCTTACAACCATTGACAAGTTTGACTAGCAACTTCTGGTACTATGAAAGCTACCCATCAAGAAAGAAGCTTTTAAGTTAAACCCAGATCAACTATTCTTACCCCTGTGTTTGAAGTATATAGTGTCTTTAGCATTAGGGACTTCTCTTTAATTTCTTGGAGGCAACATAAAGAACAGCAATGTGTTATATTGGTTTGGGAGTCTCTTGGTCTCTCCTAAGGAAATCAAAAGGAGTTTGTTTTTTTTTTTTTTTCATGCTTGGTTTTGGGTTTTTTGGTTAGATAGTCTATGACTCTTTCAGGGAACATTGTTAACCCATGTAGAGTAACTCCATTTTGAATACTATAGGTAAATATAAAATGACATGAAACATTAAGACCTTTGCAAATACTCATAGTGTTGTTTCCCTCTTCTTTTTCTCTCATTTTATATTGATCTCTTTCATCATCCCCAATTAAAACTTCTTCTCATTTTCCGTTTTCCCTCTTCACATCACCTATTTCCTATTACTCCCTCTTCTACTCAACCCCCATATTCCCTTTTTCACTAGTCTGGTTCTGTGGTTACTTCAAGTTGTACACCCATATCTAAAGATTTAGAATTATGTATGAGAGAGGACTTGTGACAGTTGTCTTTCTGAGTCTGGATTACTTCCCTCAATATAGTATTTTACAATATTTACCAACAAAATTCACAAGTTCATTTTTTTACAGGTAAGTAATATTTTACTGAGTATGTGTATGCCATTTTTATTATCCACTCATATTTTGAAGGACATCTAGGATGATGATAGTTCATAGCTGTTTTTAATGTGGCAACTATGACCATCACTTAGCAAATATCATGACATCAAACTGGATGCCATGTCCTTTGGGCATATTCCAAGGAGCAATATACATGGATCACATGATAATTTAGTTTTTGACTATTTAGGCTTCTTCATATTGATTTCCATAATGATGGGAATTGCATCTCATTTATTGGAAGTAGCTATAAGCTCTTAGAATATTTTTTTAATTTTCCTGCAAGATAGCTACGATTTTTATTCTTATATTCCAGTTTCCTGAATGTCTTAAAGAATGAACACAATGCACTCCAATTCACTGACACTTTGGCTTTATAACAAGCAGTGTTTTCACTTTCCAGTTAAACATTCATCATTTCATTGTGACTTTACCAAAATCTCTTTTATTGTTAATATTTATTCCTATTGTTTACTTTTGACCAATGAAACAATCCATACATCATTTCATTTATTTTATATAGTTCTTTGCTTCTTCTAAGCCGACCCTGAATGACCTCTATACCACAGTCATGACTTACTAGGGTCAATACTAGCCAGCTATTCCAATTCATGCTAGCCTTTACCTCATACTCAGTTAAAATGAATTGATCTTTTCAATAACTTGAAATAGCCACAGCTCTGCTTCTGATATTAAAATGTGTGTTAATTAGGGTTCTCCAGAGAAATCAATGCAAGAGGTAATTAGACAGATTTTAGATAGATAGACAGATAGATAGATCGATAGATAGAAAGATGGGTGGATGGATGGATGATAGAGATAGATTAGATAAATGATAGAATGGTGATTGTTGGTCGTATGATAGAGAGCAAAGCCTTAAAGTAATTTGCTCAATTGATTGTGGAATCTGAAAAGATTTATGACAATCTTTGAAAGCTAGAATTTGCTGTGTGACGATGTTGGCTTAATGAATCTCACCATGTCCAGATTCCTAAGAACCAGCAAGGCTATTGGTCTGATGCTAAGAATGGAGACAATTCTTGTGAATCTGGGAAAGGCACTTGTTCTCAGTATTCCCATAATTGTTGGGAGAAAAGCCTGAGAGGCTAAAATTTCTGATGCACAAGAACAGAAGGAAATGATCCAGTTCCAGGAGAAAATTAGTTATTTTTCTTCTTCTTTGTAGCTTTCTGGTAACCACCCACATGAATATTAGCAACTTATATACTTAGAGAAGAAGTTCCCTATGGCATGGCCAACTCTCTTATAGGCACCATCACATAGATTGCAGAAGCAAACACTGTATCAGGTATGGTCCTGTTTAAAACTCAAATTAATCTTTACATTTAGTAATTTATTAATTTAGATATACACTAAGTGTTCCTTTGAGTGCTCATTCTTGGTCAAGTCAAAGAGAAACACATGGCTGTAGGATTACAGAGAAAACTATGAAGGACTTGTGACAGCGTAATAAATTTCAAGAAAGGCCTACCAGTGGAGATGAGAACTGTTTCATTTCACCGTACTAATCAATTACATCCTCAAATCATCTGCTTTCTTTCCCCTTCATTCTATTAATCTTATTTAAGTATATAATAAAACCTCACAAAAGTGAGAAACGAAGTTGTCATTTCAAATTTTGTCTTAATTAGAGTTTCTATTGCTATGATAAAACATCACGACTGAAAGCAACTTATGATGGAAATGGTTTATTTTATCTTACAAGTCTCATATCATACTTCATCACTGAGAGAAGCCAGGCAGAAACTGAAATTAGAAATCTAGAGGCAGGAACTGAAGCAGAAGCTATGGAGCACAGTGTCTACTGGGTTGCTCCATGCAACTTCGTCTACTTTTTAAACACTCCCATGACCAACACTTCCCCATAAAGAGCTCAGCCCTCCAATATAAATCAAAGACTTGGCCACAGGTCAACCTTGTGGCCTTCTTAATTAAAAATAATAATCAAGTCTCACAAAAATTATTCAAATTAAAACTATATAGATTTCTATTACAAAAGAATTTTTAAATATTTATATTTATAGTTGACATAGAGTTAATGCTTTCACCTGCCTCCCTTTCTTCCCTCTAGCTCCTCTCAGCTACATCTAATCTAACCCCTCCCACATCCACTCACACTCTCATGTTGATAGTCTCTTTTCCTTTGATTTGTTTGTTTGTTTGTTTGTTTGTGTTTGTGTTTGTATTATCCTGTTGCTGAGTGCCTAAGTCCATTTTGTGATTGGCGTGTATATTGTTTCTAGGTTGTGACCATTCTTCATTGGACAACTAATAATAGGGCTCATTTCTGGGAGAGACTAATTTTCCTATTTCAAAGCAGTCATTTGTTACCTGTAGTTCTAAGTCTAGAAGAGGATTGGGGTCCTTTGAAATTCCCCCTTCTATGTTAGATTATCTATTGATACTGCAATTTCTCATATATATATATATATACATGTTTATATATATGATATGCTATATTTATATTAGAACAATTATATATATATATATATAAAGTAATAAATGAAATATATAATAAATATATATAATAATATATACATATTTTGCAGCCACTGCTTCTGGTCTTTCTTTGATCTGTTACTCACTGCCTTATGTCCAGTTGTGATTTTCTGTGGAGGTTTTCATTTTCTATAAAGAGAGACTCTTTTGATGAGTAGTGGTATGTAGTGAGAATTTTCAGGTTTTTTTTTTTAAAAAAACACAGAAATGTTATGGGGATGTGTTTTTGTTTTACTCTTAAGTTTGGAATATGGACTCCTTGAGATTGTCCACAGCAGCTAACAATGATTTGTCATGAGCTCTGGCAGGGATATGATTGTACCAGCTGAAGATGGTTTTCATTTGGAATTCCGGGGAGTCTTCAGAGAATATAAATTCTAGAATTCTGAGAGAGCCTGGGGCTGCAGCTGCTGCTCCCCCCTACTGCTGCTGTTTGCATTTTGTTCCTACTCATGTTGCTCTTTTCATGAATTGCTGTCTGCTGGTTGGAGATATACTGAAGATGAAGATCAAATTTGTCGCTAGAAACTCAATGCTCCAAATCAGCAGGAAGTAGTCTAATGATACCTAGGCCCTCTTTCCTTATTTCTCTCCTATCTAGTGTTAGAGGATTGGAAGATATAGAGCTAGTGTAGGGTGGTAGAAAAGAACACACCAATAAAGTAGCCAAAAGTCTGGCTACAGGGGTAGCTACACTTATCAGTTGACATAAGAATAAGATTTAATGTTGGGAATGGAATAAGGAGAAGATCCCTTCAATAAGGGAGGAAGAAAGGAGGTCTATACAGGAGAAAAAGGATAAGGTACAAATGACATCAGGTTGTTTGATAGAGCCTCAAGAAATCATATTATTTATATTTACCTAAATACTGCACAACATATACAATACACTCAGACACACAGATGCATTTCTGTATATATTGATGTTAGTATGTGGATGTTATGCCACTTGAAGTAACAATTCTCTGCACAACATCCATAAATTAACCAAAAATATCCTTTCAAATCTTTAGCTGTTTCTAACCTGAAAGCTTCTGTCCTATGGGGTCTAGCTTCCATAGTTCCACAAAACACTATGTAAGTTGCCAAGGGAGGAACACAATTAAACAATACTACCTGGGTCTATACTTTTGAACATGGAAATATATGTATAAATCTGTAATGAGTAGCAGTCACATATTGGTTGGTGACAACCAACCAACATGGAAAGTCTGTATGGTACTAGAAACATAGCTAGATTCCTAGAGCTAGTGAAGTCATGTATGTTAGAAAAGAATATCTACTACCACCACTATGCTAGAGCAGCATAATTTCTTTTGACATTAAAAATATCATTTAAAATACAGTAAATCACAAAACAATTTTGAGTGAGTTGTTCTTCCAAACACAGACATATTCTTAAAACTGCTTTGCTTGGTCACTTGTTTATGATTTTGTTTTCTGGTAATGTTTTCATGTCTTTTTTTTTTTTTTTTTAATTTGAGACTCATTTTGTCAGACCTAAATTGGAAAGCTGAATGCTAAAATCAGACTTCACAGTCTTTTACTGTGCTTAAGATTTAAGACACAGTGACAGTGGCTTTTGTTTGTTTGTTTGTATGGATTAAATGACTAGATACATGAAGCATATTTAGCCAGACTAACAATACTTCATCTGTACACTTTACGGAAGTAGGCAAGTTCTAGTTCCAATTATATTGTTGCATGTTTCACTTGAATATTTGTAAATATATAAGTACACAATACTATCTTTCTCATCAGACAGCAGACATAATGCATAGAAGCTGCTTTATGTGGTCACATTTCAATGAGTTGAGTAAGAATATAGTCACCACTCATTTCTGCTCCATTGGATTTTGGAATTGATTTATGGCAATCTGATCAATTGGCCAATTTTAAGGGAAATTATTTTAAACAGTGTTCTCTGTAATTGTAAAGATACTATTTTTCCTGGGGTTACTAAATCATTGGTAAGTGATATTTTTGTCAGAGATGTTCAATTGCAAATAAACACTTTGAACTTCACTTTACTTATAATTCAATGATGTCAGGAACAATGAAAGAGATATTCATCTCCATGGTAGGCTTCATAGAAACATGCATTTATGAAATACTGATTTTATTTCTAACCTTCATCATGGAAATATGGACTCAAGAATAACCTGTTTGGAAGACTATTGTATAATAATCTTAATCCTCTGGAGTGTTACTTAATCAAAATAGCTCTACTTAACTGCATCAGAAGAAAAGACATAAAAACAGTGTCAAAAAATCAAGGAAAGACAAAGGGCTGGGAATTTCAATGCTAAAAGTAATTCTGTGCTTTGGGGCATGGTACTTTTTTTTTCTTAAACTCAAGGTGAAAAAAAATCTCAGTAAAGTCAGGAATATCAGCATTACAACTGAGATCTGGGTGAATGACAAAGAAAATTCTCAAACTCATGAACAACTAAACACCAGGGTTAAATGTGTTAAATCAAATTGCAAATCCTAATCATACTGTTTTCCTTAATAGCCAGTGTTAGTGAAACCCTAATTAGTAGCATATGAATAGTGCAACCCTTGTGGATTGCTTTTTCTTTCTTTTGTCTTAACTCTTCTTAAGCTTATAACTTCATGAAGATCCTTCAGTAATTCTATAAGCTAAAGTCTAGAGTATATCAGAGTTCTGATTTCTGATTTCCCACAAGTTAAATGACATAATTTCCTCGCATAATAAATCAGGTGTAGAAGAAAGCATTCTTATCTTACTATGGAAATCTATGGAAATTACCCTATTAATGAGTAGTATGTGTTTAATCAACATGCCTAATTATCTTAAACTTTGTTTATTGAGGTTAAAACAATATAGGAAGCACTGAATGTTCTAGTGACTTTTATTCCTATTTGGTTTTGTGTGAGTGTGTGTGTGTGTGTAGATTCATTAACATCTTGCTTTTTAAAATTTATTTATTTATTGCTTCAGGTTACATCTCCATCATAGTGTCTTCTTTCCAACCTTCCCAGTCCCCCCCCCCCCCCCTCTACCCCCCTACCCCTCCCTCCCCCCTCCCCTGGGGGGGGGGGCCCCACATAACCAGTCACCCCCCCCCCCCAACCCTGCCCCAGTTCAGCAGTCATATGAGGGCCAAGAGCCACCTCGTACACTGGGAGCCTACAAGACAGTACCACCAGGGGAAAGTGTCTCATTGTCAGGGAGAGAAAACAAAAACAAAAAAGAAAAGTACATGTTCATGTTCCCTTTGGTGCGTTGTCTGTAGCATAGCTATCCTGTAGTATATGGCTAAAATCTGACTATAAGTGAAGAGATGCCATGTGCATCCTTCTGGGTCTGGGTTAGCTCACTCAGGATGAGCTTCTCTGGTTTCATCCATTTGGCCGAAAATTGCATGATTTCGATGTTTCTGATACCTGAGTAGTATTCTATCATGTAGATGTACCACGGTTTTTCAATCCATTATTCCCTTGAGAGACATATGGGTTGTTTCCAGTTTCTAGCTATTACAAATAAGGCTGCAATAAACATAGATGAGGAAATTTCCTTATGATTCTCTGAGGAATCATTTGGATGTATACCCAGAAGTGGTATGGCTAGGTCCAGAGGCAGAGCTATTCCAAGTTTTCTCAGATATCGTCAGACTGACCTACATAGTGGTTGCACAAGCACTTCCACCAGCAATGGAGGAAGGTTCCCCTTTCTCCACACCCTGGCCAGCATGTGCTGTCATTTGAGCTTCTGATCTTAGCCATTCTGACAGGTGTGATATGGAATCTTAGAGTCATCCTGAGTTGCATTTCTCTCAGCATTAAGGATGCTGAGCATTTCTTCAAGTGCCTCTCAGCCTTTGGGAATTCCTACTTTGTGAATTCTCTGTTTAGCTCTTTTCCCCATTTTTTAAATGGCTTTTTTGGTTTCTTGGCGTTTTATTTCTTGTGTTCTTTGTAAATTTTGGATATTAGCCCTCTGTCAGATGTGGGGTTGGTTAAGATTTTTTCCCAATCTGGAGGCTGCCGTTTTGTTGGAATGACGGTGTCTTTTGCCTTACAGAAGCTTTTCAGTTTCATGAGGTCCTATTTATTGATTGTTGGTCTTAACCTAAGGCCAGTCACACTAAATCTACTAGAAGAGAAAGTGGGAAAACCCCTTAAAATCATTGGCACAGGTGACAACTTCCTGAACAGAACACCATCAGCTCAGGACCTAAGACCATCTTTTTCTTTTTTAAGTTAATACTAGTAGGATTTCTTTCCAAACTATTATCCTGAGTTCTTATTTTCACAGTGCTATAAATAAAGTCAACACCCTTAGCTTTTGTTCATTTGTATTACCATCTGAGTCTCTTTTAATATTTTTCATATCATTCCAATTTAATATGTACAACCATAAACCTGTAAAATCTCATGATTCATTTCAATGGAGTTGTTGGCTTTCTCTGTCTCCAGACTTATCTACATTGTAGAGGATTAGCTTACCATAGCTACTTTGTCAGCCGTTTGTAATAAGAGAGTTTTGTTTTTTGAACACTAAATTATATATACATATTTGCATATGTATTTCCAGTAATTTATCTTTAAGAAATATTTAGTTCTACTCTGTTCTTATTTAACATTATCACCATGTATTCTCTTATATTATATTTAAAGAGTTACCAAATGGCTATAAGCTAACTAATCAGTGTATACCCACCTATCCAGCATTACTCAGTGTTCCTTATTCTGAGATTGTCATAGAATACTTCTATGTCCATGGATTTTGTTTTGTTTCATTTTGGTTTTGTTCGGTTTCTTGAGACACCATCCTGGATGGCATAAATCAAACTGCAAGCCAGGCTGACCTCACAATTGTTGGCAATTCCTTCCTTTCTGTATTCCATGTATTGGGATAGGAGGCACACACCACCATCATGTTTATCTACTGATATGTATATTAATAAAATTCACAGGCTAGACAGCCTGTTTTAAGAACCAGGTAATACAGAAAAGGGAAAGAAGGAATACCCTGGGTCTAACCTCCAAAACCCATTAAACAGGACCATTTAACAACTTGTAATCTCTTCCCCTAAATATCAGTGTTTTCAGTTGTCCTTCAAATAACTGAAAAAAGGGGGGGCGGAGAAACACCCTCCCCACCCTCTGGGTATGGGATGTCGCTCTCTTAAAATGACTTCCTGCTGATTTGGGTCGTAGTAAAACTGTTTGGGGCCCAAACCAAAATGGAAAAATGGTTAAAAATGTTTATACAATCCTTTTATGTTCAGTCCTTCTGTTCTCAGTTGTTTAGATGACCTAAGGAGTTTGTAGGCAGAAGCTGAACTTCCAGGCTTTACTGAGGTTCTGGCTGGGGCATTGTGTAGAGCTGCACGGTCTTAGCGATATTGAGTTGTTGTGGTTGTAGGCTTTTGATGGAGACATCTATTGAGGGAGTCTGTCAGGCTGAATCATCTGGGTCACTCGTCTTCTTTTGGTGTCTGATTCTGACTTCTGCTTTATCTCCTATGTAGGAATGCACGGACTTGAGAAAAATCGAGACACAGCAGAGGAAGGATCAAGAAGAAAGGTCACATTATTGAATATGCCCTTATACCCTTGTATATTGATATAAAATTAATAGTATATTTGGCTAAAGTGGTATTGACCATTGTTAATTGTGCAAAAATAAGATTGTATTGGTCTACATCAGTATTGATATTTGTATATTGATACAAAACTAAGATTATAGTTGGCCACAATGGTATTGACCCTTGTATATGGACGCAATATTAAGATTGTATTGGGCCGCATAGGCATTGATCTTTGTATATTGATACAAAATTAAGAGTATATATAGCCACATTTGAATAGATCTTTGCATATTGATACAAAATTTAAGGTAACGCTTCCTAATGGTATCGTACTTAGAGATACTTAAAAATGAAATTTGAAGTTCTGGCCTCTTGATACCAACTGTCTTAAACTGTTTAGGATAGTTAAGAAAAACAAACTCCTAGTCATGCATGCATGTCACCTTGTTAGCTACTAAGACAGTCTATCACAGATATTCTCTAAGCTACTCAGTAATCAAGTTGTTAAGAGACAAGCAAAATTTGCTTATCTAAATACAAGAGATAGATAGGGCATCTTCAAAAACCCCAAGAGATCTTCAGAATATGGCATTCAAAGATGTGGTCTTAAGTTAAGATTTTTTTTTTTGATATCGTGACATATCAGCTCCTGACAGCACCCCCTATTCTACTCCAAGTAGAAGAAAAGCATCGAAGAATCTCCAATGTGAGATGGTTGAATTAGTGGCAAGCCTATCTCTTGACATGTAAAAACTCCTTGCTTCAACTGCAGACAGACTGCTGTCCAAAAAGGACAACTTGGTAGCAGGGAAGTCGACAGCCGAGCTCTGCCAAGACAGGGTAGGTTAGTCCTTCACAATCCCTGCTCTACAATAAATGTCTGTCAGAGAAACAGGACCAAAAGGCTGAAGACTGATGCTGGAATGTATGGAGAGAAAATGGGAACTGTCCAGGTAGTCACTGGTTTGTCATTTCTTAGTATTGGAAGCTGCAGGCCCTGCACTTCCTATACAATCAGATATATTTATCCTTCTCAGCTCTCTGAGGTGGTTGAAGAATAGACAGCTTGAGTCTCATAGCTAAATTTTGAGTTGTTTAGGAATCAAGAGGGCGTTCTAGATCTAAGAAGATGGTTATAATAGTGATGCAAGTTAGTATGAAAACTAAGTCAGTTATAGAACTTTAAACTCATAGAGATGGTTAGAAGGTAGAAGGTTAAAGTAAGGGGCCAAATATGTATGAACTGGACATTGGGAAGGTATACTGGGCCATTTAACTCTCATAAATGTGGCATATTTAATTCTGCTGTTTTGTATAGAATTTACTGTTATAAGAGAAAGAACCATTTGTTGGAATGAAAAGAGAAGCTGTTGGGGGGGGAGAGGGTGGAAGGGTGGGACAGGAAGGGGGAATAGGAAAGGGTTTGCGACTGAGATGTAACTTGAAAAAAAAATAAAGTACTTATAAATAAAAGAACCAGGTAATAGCAAAGGGACACTGTGTTTGTCATAGAGGATGGAAGGTGAGAAAGACATAGAACTGAATTTGTATTCTGACCTCCATGTTCACAATGTAAGTACACACAAACGCATACTCACACTTAAGACATAAGCATACAAAACTGAAAATACAGATTTCATGTACTACCATCATACATGCATACATATCATACACAGAGAATATTAAAAATAAACTTTATAAAAGATGATTTTGTAAGAAAGCAAAATCCCCTCTGGGAATTCATGCAATATTAGTAGACATTATTGCTATTTTGAAAAATGTTGGGCAAATATTTTTAGTACCTTATTATAAAAATCAACGGAAGACTTCCTAATTTTAGTTATATATTAACTGCGTGTCTAACATTCTTCCCATTCTTAGGCTTCCACTGCATTAATTCCATGAAATTTTAAGAGACATAGTTACTAGTTCTACTATGCATACCTCTTTGAGATTTCAATAAAGCTATATAAAATAGGATTAAGTTGTCTAACTGCATTCAATTCAGTTGTCTTCTTACTGTATAAAAAGCTGATCTCCTTGATAGAGATTGCTAAGTTACTTAATAGTTTTAAAGCCTTCTGAAAATCACCTCAAAACTGTAATGTTGCCACATAGCATGTGGTAAAGCATGTCCAAAGGCTAGACTAAATTCAGACTGTGAGGAATCAGAATCTAAACCTGAGTGGGAAGACTGACAATATCACAGTAAAGATATTGTGAAAAATGTGCAATGGGATATTTACTCTCTTCTCTGTTTATCATAATGTTCATTGGTGAATGTCTGATTCAGGATCTTCATTTTAAAGTGTATAACTAATTACATCTAAATTTTATTCTGCTGTTTACCACCTCACATTTTTATACTCGCTTAAGAAAAAATACAGTGAGATTTTTCTGACTTTTTCTAAGTCATAAAAAATGAAAGAATAGATATTAAATTATTAAAGTATATGTGGCTGATATTTATTGAAATAGTTTATTCTATCACACAATATATTCTTACCACAGTATACCCCCACTTTGCTCCTTTCAACTCTCCCACCTCTCTCCTCTACTAGATCTATTTGTTACCCCTAAGTTTCCTCTTCAGAAAGGAGCAGGCCTCCAAGAGTCAACAACCAAATATAACAACACCGATAAAATAGCCGAAAGCCTTCATAAATAAAGTGTGAAAATATAAAGTAGAATAAAGGAATTTTTAAAATTTATAATATATGAATGATATATGACAAATTAAATATTTTAGTTTATATTTGTAGTTAGAATTAGAAAATGTGTAATTATTTAAAATTAGTTTTTAATTTTGTGTGATAAATATGAAAAAACATTTTTACTAAGTAGATAAATGTCTGTTTGTATGCAGTAAAAGAAAAATAGTTTTCAAATGATGAGATGAATATCCACTGTGACACAAATGTAAAAGGAGGTAAGATAAAGTAGAAGTGAACAAAGTATACCAAGATAGTATTTTTTACATGTATATGTGAATAATATATGAATATATATGGTGAATAATATAAATATATATTGAATATATATATATATATTAAATTAGGCTTACAACTTTCTTCCTGTATACCTTTTTCACAGCATCACTATCTTATATTTTGGAAGGGCCACATCTCGTTTCCCAAATCTTTCAATCTGAGTTGAGTTTGTGGTTTGCATCCATTGACAACATATAAAAGAAACTGCAAGAGTTCATTTCAAAACAATGTGTCAGGAACATTAATGATTCTTGTTTTTCTTTTCCTCACATCTGCAACTTACATTTAGAACAAACCTATCTTAGTTGCTGGAGAATGAAAAAAGACAGTGTGGTGAGCTAGGCAATGTGTCATCAGACATGGACAAAGCATGCCAAGACAGAGCCACCCTGTAGCCTACTGGCAATCACAGGTGTACACAAGATTATTTATCTGTCAAATGAAACCAAATGTCCCCAGCAAAACTCAGAAGATTGAAATAGCTTATCATTTTAGTTATATTTGCTATAGTAGTTTCAATAGAAATGGCCTACATAGACTCATGTGTTTGAATGCTTGGCCTCTATGGAATGGCAATATTCAGAGGTGTGGCTTTGTTGGAATAGTTGTGACCTTGTTGGAGGAAGTGTGTCACTGCGGGGACAGGCTTTGAAGTCATATGACACACAGAGTCCTTCTGCTGTCTGTGGACCAAGATATTGAACTATCAGTTCCTTCTCCAGCACCATGTCTGACTGCATGCTGCCTTGCTTCCCGCCTCTGAAACTTTAAGCCAACACCAATTAAATGGGTTGATTTTTACAAGAGTTGCTGTGGTCATGGTGCATCTTAACAGCAGTAGAAACATAACGAAGATATTTGCTTTGCAGTTTGGAGCTATACTAAATTATTGTACTAACAGGTAATTGTTGCAGAGGAACTTAAATTAGCATATAGAATGTCTTCATATAACACATTTTATAAACTTCAGACTGTATTTGTGAATGAAAGTATCTCTATCTTTTGAAGTAACATGAATAATCGACATTAGCACACGTAACTAAAAAATCACTTGTATATAGATCATTTTAATATATACTTTACTTTCAATAAGCTCTGTGTTTGCTAACCTGATGACCTTTGTGAGCTTGTGTATTGATTATTCTCATAATGTGCTGTATTATATTTTCAGAGCATGAGTCTATTTTGTTGATTCAAGCCTGAATTAAAACGCTATTGTGCATCTCAGACTCTGAACTCTCATAGCTCCTTTTCTATGACATCAGGATAATTGCCATTTATCTGTGCTTGTTTGTACCATGTTGTTGTTTCTGTTGTTCAGTTTCTTAATCTATATGCCATAAAAATTGAAGAGAATTTGTAACGTTAGACCTTTACAAGTTCATATATAAAAGAGGAAATATAAGGGAGTTATCTAGTTCACTCCAAGTGAGAAAATTTATAGTATTTTCAGTATGAAGCTATAATGATGTATTTCTAGTAGAGATCCAAAGAAATCTGCGGTGGAACCTGTGACCTGCTCTGACTTCTTCAGGTACCTGCACACATAGACACACACACACACACACACACACACACACACACACACACACAAGGCACACAGGCACACACATACACACACACACATGCATAAGGCATACACACACAACACATGAACACACATAGACATACACAGACAGACATACAGCACACATACATATACGTACATTCAGCACACACAGACAAACGCATACACACACAGAGACACACAGGCAGGCATGCAGGCAGGCACACAAACACACACAAACATGAATGCACAAAGAGACACATATAAATAAAAACAAAAATACATATTTAAAACGGCAACCTACAGATTGGGAAAAAAATCTTCACCAACCCCACATCTGACAGAGGCTAGTATCCAAAATTTACAAAGAACTCAAGAAATTACATGCCAAGAAACCAAATAATCCAATCAAAAAAAAAGGGAACAGAGCTAAACATAGAATTCACAAAGGAGAAATCCTAATGGCTGAGAAACTCTTGAAGAAATGGTCAGCATCCTTAATCAGAGAAATGCAACTCAAGACGACTCTGAGATTCCATCTCACACCTGTCAGAATGGCAAAGATCAAAAACTCAGATGACAGCACATGCTGGAGAGGTTGTGGAGAAAGTGGAACACTCCTCCATTGCTAGTGGGAGTGCAAGCTTTTATAACCACTATGGAAATCAGTCTGGCGATATCTTAGGAAACTTAGAATAGCTCTACCTCCAGACCCAACCATACCACCTCAGGGTATACATCCAAATGATTCCTCACCAAATCACAAAGTTATTTCCTCATCCATGTTCATGGATTGGATTTTAAAAAATGTGGTAGTCTACACAATGGAATGCTACTCAGCCTCTAGAAACAATGAAATTATGCAATTGGCAGCCAAATGGATGGAACTAGAGAAGCTCATCCTGAGTGAGCTAACTCTGACTCAGAAGGACGCAAATGGCATCTATTCACTTATAATCAGATTTTAGCCATATAGTACAGAATAACTATACTACAACCAATGCACCAAAGGGAACAGGAACATAGACTTTGTTATCTGTCCATGAGACACTTTGCCCTAGTGGTGCTGCCTTGTAGGCGCCCAGTGTATGAGGAGGCTAATGGCCCTCACATGACTGCTGAACTGGGGTAAGGGACTGTTATGTAGAGACATTCCACTCCAGAAGAGTGGGATGGAAGGGAGAGGGGGTAGAGGGTGGAAGAGTGGGACTAGGATGGGTGGAAAGAGGGCACTGTGATGGAGATGTAACCTGAAGTAATAAATAAACATAAACTAAATAAGACATGTGAAAATTCAAGTTTACATTTGTAATTTGACAATCTGTTTGACCTTGAAAAAATGAATGAAAGAACAAACAGAACCTACTAGCTGATATCAGTGCCTATACTACTTTTTTAAAAAAGAGGAAGAAATAGTACAGAAAGAAAGAAAAAAGACAGAAAGAAAGAATCCACAAGAATCAGTATGTCAATAGAAAGCCCACTTTAAATAAACCCTGTGCTGTGAGGACAAGGGACACATATGTACATATTTTTTTCTTTAAGATCCATATGTCTTGAGTTGACTTTCATAGTTTTATAAAGCCAACCTCTTCTTGTGTGTTTTAAATTATTTCCTATATTTGTTAAGTCTACTGGTAAACTGTATAGCAGTTTCTCTTTTCTTTGTGGGACAACCCATTTAATCATCTAACCACTGGAAACTTCATCAGAATCCAAATAAACAACCATGGAGTACAGCTTAAGAAAGTATCAAACTTATTACTTAAAGAAATTGAGAACAATATGTTGAACATTTTGAAGCTTGCATACTTTCTTGTAAAATTATGTCATTCAACTAACTCAAATATCAATATATATGCAGCAAAAATTAAATTAAAGAAAGAGTAAAGCAAAAAATCAGAGGTATACTGTCATTTAAAAAGACTTTTATAATTGTAGGGTTTGAAAAAAAAATCTGTGAGGACAGTAACCTTCTTCATCAGTGCCACAAGATGTCATATTCTGGAGGTCAGTTGATATTGTAGAAGAAAATGATTAGAGTTTATATTTTTGATAATTATAGACATCACTACTGGTCACTGTGAAATTTTTTTGCATATAATGAAGTATTGAACACATCTAGTTAGAAATCACTGCCTACATCCATCTTACATGTTCTGTATCAACCTTTTACAACATGTAGTTGTGGATTCTTTCACATATACTATCTTGTAGTAGGGATCTAAATGAGACAGTATACTGATTGTCCTTTAATATTGGTCCTTGAGTCAAAGCCTTTGAATAAAACAAATAAACCAAACTTAAACATACTAATGAATATTGATAAAGGCTCTAAAACCATTTATGAATGATCTTAAAATTATCTTAGAATTTATAAAGATTATAATTCATTTTCAGATAACAAGTAAGGAGACAGAAGATATTGACAATTTGCTCAATATCCTGGAGAGTAAAATAATGGCGTTAGAGGCCAGATTAAAATATTGATAAACTGAAACTGAAATATCTACAGAAAAGAAAATAAAGTATCATATAGAAACTAGACAATAAATTTTCAAAAATTATCTGGACCATCTTAAAGAACAAAATTATGGACATGCTAAAATATTTTTACTATTATTCTAAGAACTTATTAGGAATCCAAGATAATTGGTGACTATCATTTTTTAATGTTTTCCCCCCAGAGGGAATTTTTTTCTTTCTTTTTTATTTTTTCAAGTTACATCTCAATCACAATCCCCTCCCCACTCTCTCCTCCAGTCCCACCCTCCCACCATCTCCTACCTCAACCCCCCATCTACTTCCTTTTTTTTTTTTTAGTTTTAAGGTATACCTTTTTTCCCCCAACTTCTTCCCCTTTCAGTCCAACAAATGGCTCTTTCTCTTATAACAATAAATATAATACATAACAACAGAAGTAATTATGCCATAATTATGAGAATTATAAAGCTTAGCATACATTCCCAGTGTCCAGTACATATGTATTTGGCAAATGACTTTAACATTCTACTATCCAACCATCTCCATGAGTTCAAAGTTCTATATTCAGCTCAGCTTCCATCCTAACTTGCATCACAATTTTAAAAATAAAGTACATAGAAATCATAAGGAAAGCAATCTATACAAGATATTTCAAAACTGAAGAAGCTTAATCCATAAAGTCCTTCTCTAAACCATAAGGTTGTTGGTGCCCAGTCTTTTAGTTTGGCGTTAAGCACTGGGTACCTAGCCATTGTCTTCCATGTTTTGTTAGAAGAAAAACAATAGTAATGACTGTAATATGTACAATACAAATCTCCTGTGCTCAGTGGCCACCAAGGAGATTAAATTATAGTCAGTCTAATAACCACCCATTATTCCTGCTTCAGGACTGATTTACATGCATTATATTTCATATATAAAATATATAGTACCATGTTTTTCCCATATATGAAACTTATCCCACTGTATATCAGTTAATACCAAAGGTAAGATAATTAGAATGTTAGAAACCCAAAAATCTTAAACTGTTCTATTAATGTCAAGAAAAATATTAAAGTTTTATGTAGTGGCTAGGTCACACTTGTAATCATAGCACTTGGGTGACAAAGAAAGGAAGACAAGGTATTCAGGATCTCATTCAAATACATAATAAATTCCTGGACCTCTTAGACTACATTGCTAAACCCTAGAACTTTGTTGCACTAGTACAAAACCATTATCAGATTACTATTTTTAACCACATCTACTTTATAGAAAGAATTTGCTTTGGTCATTAAATAGGCCCATTTTTAATATAATAGATATATAAATTTGGTGACATTTCTCCACCAAACCATATCTCATGAATTAACAGTTTTGATATTTGATACCTAAAAATAATGGCAAATTTTAAAATTCTTCTTGCTTATAATGCCATGTCTATCATTAAAAGTACTTAGTCTAGCACTTTCTTGTTTTTAGCCTCATTTCCATTGTTTTTTATATATACTTTTAATTTTTATGATTATGTGAGAATATCAGTGCATATTAATCACCTTGCACAAAACTTAAATCCAAGTGGATCAAAGACCTAAACATAAAATGAGACGCACTAAATCTAATAGAACAGAAAGTAGGGAAATCCTCAAACTCATTGATACAGGTGACAATTTCCTGAACAGAACACCAATATCTCAGCCTCTAAGACCAACAATCAATAAATGGGATCTCATGAAAATGAAAAGCTTCTGTAAGGCAAAGGACACTGTCATTAGAACAAAATGGCAACGAACAGATTGTGAAAAAAATCTTCACCTATATCTGATAGAAGACTAATATCTAAAATATATAGAGAACTCAAAAAAGTAAACATCAACAAACCATATAATCCAACTAAAAATGAGATTCAGATCTAAACTGAGAATTCTCAACAGAAGACACTCAAATGGTGGCAATGCACATAATAATTGTACAATGTCCTTAGACATCATGGAAATGCAACTCAAAATGACTCTGAGATTCCATCTCATAACCATCAGAATAGCTAACATCAAAAAAATCAAGTAACAGCACATACTGGTGAGGATGTGGAAAAGGGGGAATACTCTTCCTCTGCTGGTGGGAGTGCAAACTTGTACAACCACTTTGGAAAACACTCTGGCAATATGTCAGAAAACTGGGAATAGTTCTACCTCAAGACCCTCCTTACCACTCCTGGGCATATATAAAAGATTCTTCCCAAAATCACAAGGACATCACGTCTACAATGTTTATAGCAGCTTTATTTGTAATAGCCAGAAACTGGAAACAACTCAGGTGCCCTTCAAAAGAAAAATGGATTAAACAACACCACCAACAACAAAACTGAGGTACATTTAAAAAATGGAATACTACTCAACTATCAGAAACAAGGAAATCATGCAATTTGAAAACAAATGGATGGAACTAGAAAAGCTCACCCTGAGTGAGGTAACCCAGACCCAGAAAGATATACATGGCATGTATTCACTTATAATTGAATTTTAGCCATATAGTACAGGATAACTAGCCTACAACCCACAAACATAAAGGAACAGGAACCTAGATTAATTATCCTATGAGAATTTCCACCCAGCAGCAGATCAAAACAGATATTGAGACACATAGTCAAACATTAGGTGGAGCTCTGGAAGTCCTATATAAGAGAGGGAGGAGGAATAGAGAGACCCAGAGGGGACAAAAACAGCACATGAAGATCAACTGAATCAACCAACCAAGAGATTTACAGAGACTGAACACTAACCAATTAAAAAGAAAAAGAAAAAAAAAAAAGGAAAAGCTTAGACTAGACCTAAATCCTCTATGCAAATATAGATGAATGACAACTTGGTCTTCATATAGATCCCTTAGCAAGTATGCGGCTGGGAGGTGGGCTTTGTTACCTGTTAGTGGGACACTTTACCCTAGCTGAGCTGCTATGTTAGGCTCTAGAACAAGAGGAAGCTATTAGCCCTCATGTGAATGATGAACTGAGGGGGCTGATATGTGGGGACTCCTCTTACCCAAGGAGAAAGATAGGAGGAAGAAGGGATATAGGATAGGGTGGTGGGACTGGAGGGGAGGAGGGTGGGAGTGGTGATCTAGATGTAACTTTAATTAATAAATGTTTAAAAAAAGAATATCTGTGTAATAATAATAAAATAATAATAATAGTTCCAAACATAGGAAATATTCCCCTAATGTTTCAATGGTTCAAACTCTGGTAGTTTTAAACTATCAACTCATAGAACTTCAAATTCTTTCTTTAAAAATCAGGGTCACTCAGAGTAGATCCAGTTGTACAGTGTACACTTCTATATGTTCTATCTCCAACCACTAGTGATGTAAGTGAATATCCTCAAACGGCAATTAGCATCTTTCATTAGTAGTGTTCAATACAGAGCCTCTTATCAGGGGACAACCCTGTTCCACACTGAGGGGTACAGGGCATTTAAAATGCAAGAGCTGGCTACATCGTTCACCTTGGCACAAGTGCACATATTAAACATCTGCACAGATTTATACCTTAAAGAATTAAGTTTTGCATTTCACATTTATGCATTAGCCATCATTAAACAAAGTCCATTTTGACCTTCTTCCAAGATTTAACTACTACAGTTCAAGGGGAAAAGTGTGTTACTGAGAGCCACCTAACGTATTTAATAAGAGACATTCTTCACTTCAGTTTCATGCTAGACACTTCCATTAGTTGCCTCTCTATTGGCCCAAGGCCAGATGAGAAGTAAAAGAGGCCTCTTTTCCTTCCTAACCCCACTTTTCACCTCTATTTCATGCACAGAAAATAAGTATCTTTGATTTCCTTCAAATGTATTTTTTAATAATTTATTTTTTATTTCTTCAAGTTACATCTCAATCACAATCCCCTCCCTACTCCCCACTCCAGTCCCACCCTTCCACCGTCCTCCCCCTCAACCCCCTATCATCTTCCCTTTTTTTTAATTTAAGGTATTTCTTCCCCCCCCCCAACAGCTCTCCCTTTCAATCCAACAAATGGTTCTTTTTTCTTATAACTATAAATACAATACAAAACAACAGAAATAAATAGGCCACAATTATGAGAGTTATATGGTTGAGCATATATTCCCAATGTCCAGTCCCTATGTATTTGGCACCTGACTTTAACATTCTACTATCTAACCATATCCATGAGTTTAAAGTTCTATATCTAACTCAGCTTTCATACTAACTTGCCTCACAATTTTAAAAATATCTTCTTAGATCCAGAACACCCTCTTGATTACTAAACAACTCAAAATTTAACTATGAGACTCTAGCTGTCTATTCTTCAACCACCTCAGAAACCTGAGAGGGATAAATATATCTGATTATATAGGAAGTGCAGGGACTGCAGCTTCCCAAACTAAGAAATGACATACCAGTGGCTGCCTGAACAGTTACCATTTTCTCTCCATACATTAAAGCATCAATCTTCAGCCGTTTGGCCCCGTTTCTCTGACAGACATTGATTGTAGAGCAGGAATTATGAAGGACTTACCTACCCTGTCTTGGCAGAGCTAGGCTGTCGACTTACCTGCTTCCAAGTTTTGTCATTTTTGGACAGCAGTCTGTCTACAGTTGAAGCAAGGGGTTTTTCTTCCCAAGAGAAAGGCTTACCACCAACTTGCAAACTGGATCCAAGATCACATCAAAAGTATCATACATCATGATCAAGTAGGCTTCATCCCAGGGATGCAGGGGTGGTTCAACATTAGAAAATCCATCAATGTAACCCACCACATAAGCAAGCTAAAAGAAAAGAACCACATGATCACCTCATTGGATGCTGAAAAAGCTTTTGACAAAATACAGCACCCTTTCATGTTAAAAGTCTTAGAGAGATCAGGCAGAAGGACCATATTTAAACATAATAAAGGAAATTTACAGCAAGCCAATAGCCAACATCAAAATAAATGGAGAGAAACTTAAAGCATTTCCTCTAAAATCAGGGACAAGGCAAGGCTGCCCACTCTCCCCATATCTCTTCAGCATAGTACTTGAAGTTTTACCTAGAGCAATAAGACAACTAAAAGAGATCAAGGGGATACAAATTGGAAAGGAAGAAGTCAAAGTATCCCTATTTGCAGATGATATGATAGTATACATCAGTGACCCCAAAAATTCCACCAGAGCTGATAAGCTCCTTCAGCAAGGTGGCTGGATACAAAAATCAATTCAAAAAAATCAGTAGCCCTTCTTTACACAAAAGATAAATGGGCTGAGAAAGAAATAAGGGAATCAACACCCTTCACAATAGCCACAAATAATATAAAATACCTGGGGGTAACTCTAACCAAGCAAGTAAAAGACCTGTATGATAAGAACTTCAAGTCCCTGAAGAAAGAAATTAAAGAAGATATCAGAAGATGGGAAGATCTCCCTTGTTCATGGATATGTAGTATCAACATAATAAAAATGGCAATCTTACCAAAAGCAATATACAGATTCAATGCAATTCCTATCCAAATACCAACTCAATTTTTTACAGATCTGGAAAAAACAATTCTCAGCTTCAAATGTATTTTAAGTCATTATGGAGGACTTACTTGGATCAGCAATACATACCTTCAGTTTTTGAACTTGAATCAAACATTCCTTTCTTTTCAAACCACTTCTACATATTCATCTATATTATAACCTAAAATTGCTATCAATTCTCTTGTTATACAGTGATAATTTTAGCCAGTTAAAGATTTGTAAAGTTTATATTAATACTGTTTTATTCCAATAATTTTAAGGAAACACATCTGAACATTTCAATAAATTTTGTTTTATTGATAGTTTAAGCTTTTGACCTTGGTGTTTATTTCTAAGAATCATTTCGCTATTTGCTATGATTTAAATGATTCATGAAGACTCTGATAGTAGGACATGGTGACAAAAACCATACTGAAGTATGCACTAAATACATGATAAATCCTCTAATTAGTTTTTAAGAGCTTACTGTATATATCGTACTCTACGAACACACTTTTTATTGAATTACTTCATCACTTTTATATGTAACCTGTGTATATATCAGAACAAATACAAAAAATCAAACCAAAAATATGTGGAATGAATTAACAGACATAAAACCTACTGCTAGCTTGAACGTACAGAAAATTAAATAAACGAAGCAAAACCCTCACTTGCCATTTCGTCTGTTGTGCATGAGCTTAAAATATAAGCAAAACTGTGTTTTAAACACCTGTCCCTAACTGTGTAATGTGAAAAACAAATGGTCATGTGCACATGACTACTAAAAATCTTCTAAACGGATTCTATATGGAGAGTGTGTGCCAAATATAAAGTAAATAATCAGAGTAAATGCACTAGTGACACACCAATCTCTGGGTTTTGTGTAATGTGATTTTTGCATTAATTGCAGTGGTACATATTTTAACCAAAATTATAAGTTTAACATTTATGTTTCTTCCCTTAAAGAAAATAACATTATGCTTAAATCTTTATTTTGAGTTTCAGAGAATCCTAATATTGGAATTACTTTTATACTTTCTGTATATAGACAGCTAAGTAGAAGTGCTTCATGGATGTATAATGCTATAAAACTATTTAGAATCAAAGAAATTTGGTTTGGACTATTTGTATTCATTTTTAATCAAATCACTAGCTTTGGTCCTAATGAATCTAATTTTATTTGGTAGATCTGCAAAGGACCAGTTAGAATAGTGTGTCTGTTTTTATATAGTGACGAGTTTCCACTAAATTATAAATCATTTCAAATTTTAGATTCACATTTTAATGGGAAATTTTCAACATAAGAACTACAACAGTAACATTAGTGCTTTGAATGGCAAATTATTCTATTACCATATTCATATCAATAAATTATCTTATTTTTGAACCAAATCATTTTCAATTAATCTCTCATCAGAGCAATCAAATATGTGTTGTCATTACAATATTAGAAGTTTTGCCACTATATTCTCCAGTTCCATTACATGTTTTATCATCATTACGCTTTACCTTCTTTTGAAATGTCATAAAAACAGCTGAACATAATTATGAATGTGAGGATATCAAGCACTATAGATATAAAATAGTCTCCAAGGAAAAAGTATATCCCATACTCAACAGGACTCAAACACAGAAACTCATAGAGACTGTGATAGCACTCATAAATACAACACAGGTTCAAAACAGATTTAATCTTAGCACTGAGAAATAGAGATTCACACAATGTTCCACCCATAAAAAAATTAGTAGTATATTTGGCTAAAGTGGTATTGACCATTGTTTATTGTGCAAAAATAAGATTGTATTGGATTACATCGGTATTGATCTTTGTATATTGATACAAAATTAAGATTATAGTTGGCCACAATGGTATATGTATATGGACGTAATATTAAGATTGTATTGGGCTACATAGGCATTGATCTTTGTATATTGATACATAATTAAGAGTATATTTAACCACAATTGAAAAGATCTTTGTATATTGATACAAAATTAAAGGTAACGCTTCCTAATGGTATCATACCTAGAGATACTTAAAAACTTTAGAAACTGTTTAAAATCAAAAGAATTTGGTTTGTGCTATTTGTATGATTTGTAATCACATCACTAGCTTTAATCCTAATGAATCTAATGAATGAATCAATTATTTGCAGTTGACACCACATGGCAGTGGAAAAAAATCAGTTTTCTCAAATGAAATACTATTCAAGGCTAATGCTGTGCCCAGGAGTACTTGATCAATACAAGACATACTCCATGTTTTCATTGATTTTTGGTATTCTTTTTGTTTTGTTTTGTGTTTTTATTCATTTGGATTTTATTTTTTGGGGGAAGACCTTTGAAATAAGAGAGAGAGAGATAGTATGTGAGGGATATGAGGGTTGGGAAGGATAATTATCAAAATACAGTATATAAAATTATGTATTTGTAACTATAAAAATGTTTAATTTAATGAATTAATTCATAAAACACCAAATATTTCCACATAATAATCTAATAAAAAGTTTGTTCACCAATACAAATTTTCTCTAAGCAATCAAATAATTTTAAACTTACAGGAACAAGCATCCCAGAAATATTTTAATACTGTTTAACAAATATAATATTCTGCTACAAATCATTTACTCTTTGCAGGTGTTTAATAGCATTCTAGTTCCCAGTTGTATGCAAATGTTCTTGCCAACTTTCAACATTCAAACTTTGTTCAAATTTGTTCAAAGTCATGTACATGATGAATTCACTCATGTCTAAATACTAAAATAATATGAAATGAAATAGATATTTAGGATGGAAATCATTAATTTTTCCTCATATTACACAAAGTTCATCTTAATTAAATATCCTGTAAATATAAAACTTAAGATTGATTCAATATTCAAGAAGAAGTAACATTGTATATTTTGGAACTGAAAACAAAATATCATACCAGAAATGTTTAAATGATATTGTACATATTGTAATTTCCTTGAAAGATTCCAAGAAATTTAACCTTTATTTCTTACATAGAACTTTAAAATCTGTGGAAATGTCGATTAATGATAATCTGTATCATGGGTTCTAAATGTGCTTGGATTTGATCCAAAAATGTTTTAAGATAAATTCACTAAAGACACTAAGAATAGTCAATGGAGAAAGGAAAGTCTGCCCATCACATGGTGCCACGGAATTGAAATCTACAAAGACAATAGTAAAATAGATTCACATCTCTTATCAACCACAAAAAAAAGAAAAAAGAACATGTCAACATGGATTAAGTACATAAGAAGAAGATGTATGTAGTATAGCATAAAACTGTAAAACTTCTAGAAGAAAACACATAGAATGGATGGCTCTATATAACTCTCAAAATATTTAAGAAGACATACAAAAGAGTAACAGTAACAGGTTCATACAAATATCCTCACTATCTCCAATCATTAATAGACTACAAATCAAAACTTAATACAACATTCTATTATTTCAGTTCAAATGAGTATTATTGATAAGGATAGAAATAAGGGATATTGGCAAGTCTATAAAGAAAATGGGAGGGTATAGTCTATTGATGAGAGTATCTATATACTACAGAAAATAATATGTACGATGCTTAAAAGAAAACCCTGAAAATAGAGCGGGTATATTACTTAGTAATTCCTTTACTTAATAGGGAAAATAAATGTTGAGAACTATCTGACTGTCATAATTATGGTAGAACTATTTACATTAGACACAATATAGAATGGCCTAAATATCTAACAATAGTGGAATGTATTAAAATATGGAATATACACATGGAAATATTACTCAGGTATAGAAAGAAGAAGTCCTCCAATACTCATGACAAATAGGACCAGGAGATTTTTCAAAATAAGGATAAGCATACATGACTTTCAGAAGCATAAATGCCATATGACTTCATTCATATATGAACTCTAAATGGTAGACACATGGGAACACTGATTAAAGTACATTATTTATATATGAATAATGTTCATTATTGAACATTTTTGATATATATAGAAAAATAAGGAACATTATTCATATATATATTCAACGTATGTGCAATAATTTTGTGTGTGTGTAATAATAATAATCAAAGAAAGAGAGGCTATTAATCTGAGAGTAAAGGGAGGAATGTGGATAAGTAGAGAGAGAGAACAGGATAGTTCTGTGATGACAAAGGAGGGGGAAATGGGAAAATGATGCAACATATATATTACATACTATATAGTATATGTAATATAATATTATATATGTGTTTATACATATGTGTATATAATTATATATGAACACTACATAATCATTGTGATCTATTTTCCTACATACATCTTGTGCTTTAATTTGTAAATAATGTGAATAATCATGACTGCTTATTTAGGTTATTTCACAGCCTGTTTCCAAAGCAAATTAAAGATATAATTTAATTGTGATTTTTATTTATCTGTCAATGACATGAAAATGATCTAGATGTCTGTGCCTTGTCATTGATAAAGTGTCTTCTTTAAGGAACAGAAGTAGAACTTTGAAATAGAGCTCATTAAAAGGAGGATCCAGTTATTTATTTAATACTTAAATTATTAATATAATATAATTACCATATCATCCACCAGATTAATTTTAAGTCATAGTCATTTTACCTCAAATATTATCTATTTGAATAACTCCCTTGTTATATTAAATCATTTAGTTTAAATATTATCCTAGATTTTCTTTGATTCTTTAAATTTTCCACCAGTTTGGTGACTTAAGATATACATATTAAGCCAGGTGTGGTGGAGCAGCACATTGATCCCAGTAATAAAGAGACAGAGGCAGGTGGATCTCTGTGAGTTTGAAACTATCCTGGTCTACAATGAGTGCAGGACAGCCAGGGATACACAGAGAAACTCTGTCTTCTAAAACGAAAAAAAAAAAGAAATTTAAAAAATATGTATCCCTATTATAGCATAGTTTTTTTTTCAGTAAATTGCTTAGCTATGTCCTTTATTCAGAGCCTCACAAAGCTGTTTTAAGGAAATGGGGTGGTGCTGTGATTTTGCCTAATCTCAAACTTTCAATCAAATTTACCCATCAAATGACAAAATTTTATGCCTGGCAAATGTGCTACTGAAGCCTTGGCTCAAAATAGATAATATGATAGTACACCTAAGTGACCCAAAATATTGCACTTGGTAAGTCCTCTAGTCTATAACCACTAAATACAACTTTAGTTTCCTCCAAGGGAGTATCATTGGGAAATTAAACTACTCTTGAGTGTAGGGTGCATGCCCAGAAGTAGTTGGCCAAAAAAAAAAAAAAAAATGAAATCAATGATATGTTTGAGGTTACTTGTCTCTTAATGTGTGATAGCACTATTTCTTTCTTAATATTTTAAAAATTAATTTAATTTATAATATATTTTCTTCTTCTCTATTTATCCTTCTGTGCTTTTTATTTAAATTACATGGCTTGCAGTTTACTGTTTTTATGGTATTCCTAAGTGTGTGAACACATAAGTTGCTCTTTCCTTTTTGTATGTTTATTTTGTCCAATTCTTTTCTATTATTTATTGAAAATAGATTCTTCTCTCAGCAAATACATCCTAATAACAGTTTCCCCTTACTCCATTCATTATAGCTCCCCCATACCTCCCCTGTCCGCCAGGTCCACTCCATCCATGATTCTTCTTCAGAAAAAAAAGCAGGCCTCCAAGGGACAACAGTCAAAGAGGACAAAACAAGATGCAATAAGGCTAGGCAAAGGGCCTTATAGACAGGCTAGACAAGCAGCCCAATAAGAGGAAAGGTCTCAAGAACAAGCAAAATTCATAGAAAACTTGCTCCCATTGTTGGAGTCCCACAGAAACATCAAGCTAATAACCATAACACACATGCAGAGCACATAGTGCAGACCCTTGCAGGCCCACTGCTTGTTGCTTCGTTATTTGTACCATGTGAACCCAGATTAGTTGATTTAGCAAGCTATGTTCTCCTGGTATCTCCATCCCCTCCAATTCCTATAGTCTTTTCTCTCCCTCTCCTGTTAGGATCCCTAATCTGCAAGTGGAGAGTGGAGGGACTGTATGGATACATCCAATTTAGACTCTCTATCTGAGCAATGTTTAGCTTAGGTCTCTGCACCCACTCCCATGTGCTGTTGAAGGAGGCACCTTTAATGAAGAATGTACACGGCACAAATCTATAAGCATAGTAAAGTATCATTAGGAATCATTTCATTGATTTTTGGGGGGTTGGAGATAAGGAATGTTTGGCTCTACCCTAGTTCTCTGGGCTGCCCAGTCTCCAGTTCCTGACCATTCAGGCAGTATATGGCATGGATTAGCTCTCCTGACATAGGCCTCAAGTTAAACAAAACAAAGATAGGCCACACCCACAAGTACTGTAGCACTATTGCCCAAGCACATGTTGCAGGCAGAACATATTGCAAAGTGGAGGGTTTTATGGCTGGGTTGACATCCAGGTTTCTCTTTCTGTAAACTGCAAAGTGCTTTTTGTACCAAAAACACTCAAATGTAGGGATGAAGTCTCCATTCCTGCACCAGCTCAACATTTCTATGTTCAATGAGCTATGTGGATGTTGTACTAGGCAATTCATACTTTTCAAAGAGTAATCTGTCCTAGCATCAACCTGGGTTGTTTGGGGATCTCCAAGGGACCACCTACACTAACAACTCAGGAATGTAATCCAGTCCCATCACTGGAAGCCTTGCTGGTTACAAAAGGTAGCCAGTTCAGATTCTGTATCCTCCATTATGAGGAATTCTAACTAGGGCCACACTCATAGATTCCAGGAAGTTTCCACTGCATTATGTTTCCACAACGATTTCTTAGTGCTCCCTAATCCCAGGTATCTATCCTTGCATTTTCTTCCTCTATTCATTACTGCCCCCACCACTACTCTTCACTTGATCCTTCCAGGTCTACTCCCTACCTGTCCTCACTCCATCCACAGAATATATTCTATTTCCCCTTCTGAGGGAGATCCATACATCCCTCCCCGCCCAGCCACTCCACTTTACCTAAACTCTCTGGGTATGTGGACTATAGCTTGATTGTCATATACTTAATATCTAATATCACTTAGAATTTAATACATTCCATATTTGTGTTTTTGGGTCTTATGTCACTCAGGATGATTTCTTCCTAGTTCCATCCATTTTCCTGAAAAAATTCATGATGCCATTTTTTAACAGCTGTGTAATACTCCATTACATAAACCTAAAATTTTTTCTGTATTCATTCTTCAGTTGAGGGACATCTGAGTTGTTTCCAGCTTCTGGCTGTTACAAATAAGGCTCCGATCAACATATATGAGCAAATGTCCTTGTGGTATGGTGGAGCATCTTTTGGGTATATACCAAGGAGTGATATAGTTGGGTCTTGAGGTAGAATTATTTCCAGTTTTCTGAGAAACTGCCAAATTGATTTCCAAAGTGATTGTATGAGTTTGCTTTTCCTCCAGCAATGGAGGAGTGTTCCCTTTGTCCACATCCTCACCAGCATGAACTGTCTCTTGAGTTTTTTATTTTATCCATTCAGAAGTAAGATAGAATCACAAAAGATTTTGATTTGCAATTCTCTGAAGGCTAAGAATGTTGAGTACTTCTTTAATGTTTCTCAGCCATTTTTGGATACTCCATTGAAATTTTTCTATTTAAATCTGTACCCCATTTTTAATTGGATTATTTGTTTTTTCTTGTTTTGTCCAACACTTATATGCTAGTATTTTATCTTATTGTGTCTTATGACATTTTATTTTATTCTTAACCCATATTATCTTGTTTATTTTCTAATGAGAGGCAGAACATGAGCTGATCCAGAAGGGAGAGGAAGGGGGAAAGAGCTAGGAGGAGTAAAGGCCAGGAAAATCATAAAAATATAGGAGAAAAATAGAATTGTTTAAATGTATGTGTCAACTTGTCAAATACTCAAATTATTAAAAAACATTGATTTGAGTGCTTCTTTGAGTTTTTATGTGATAATAGTAACACTCTGTTTATTAAGCTTTGAATACATCGGGATACATTCTACTATGTTACATGACCTTCAGTGATTTAAATTAAATCTCAAAGAAAACATGCAAACAAAATCTAACCAAGTCACTCTAAATATGTAGGTATATTGGACTTTTATAAGTCTGATGTATATGCTGAAGAAAGTTTCTTCTCCAACAATGGAGGAGTGATCCCCTTTCTTCATATCCTTGCCAGCATGTGTAATCACTTGAGTTATTGATCTTAGCTATTCTGACAAGTGTGAGGTAGAATTTCAGAGTCATTTTGATTTGCAATTCCCTGATGACCAAGGATGTTGAGTATTTCTTCAAGAGCTTCTTGACTATTAGAGATTCTCTTCCCTGAATTCCTGGTTTAGCTCTGTATCTCATTCTTTATTTTTTTGGTGTTTAATTCCTTTAGTTCTTTGTATATATTGGATATTAGCCATCTGTCAGATAGGAGGTTGGTGAAAATCTTTTCCAAATCTGTAGGCTGCCTTTTTGTTCTAATCAAAATGTCCTTTGCTTTACAGAAGCTTTTTTAGTTTCATAAGGTCCCAACTCATACAATCGTTTTGGAAACCAATCTGGCAATATCTCAGAAGACTGAGAATAGTTCTACCTCAAGATCCATCCATACCACCCCTAGGGATATATCAAAATGATTCTTCATCAACCATGAGGACATTGGGTCAACTGTGTTCATAGCAGATTTATTTGCAAAAGCTAGAACTGGTAACAACCTAGATGTCCTTTAACCAAAGAATGAATAAAAATAAATGTGGTGCATTTACATCATGGAACACAGCTTTGCTGTCAGAAACAAAGAAATCATGCATTTTGCAAGCAAATGGATGGAACTAGAAAAGCTCATCCTGAATGATCTAACCATGATGCATAAATATACACATGTTATGTACTTACTTATAACAGGATGCCAGCCATATAATTCAAGATAACTATTCTATAGCCCACAGTCCCAAATGAACAGGAACCTAATATAACTATCCTATGAGAAACTCCACCCAGTAGTGGATCAAAACAGATGCTGAGACATGGAGGGGCAAAGAGCACCACTTGAAGATCAATAGAACCAACCAATCTAGACCCCTAGAGGCTTACAGAGACTGAAATACCAACCAAAATAAGAAAAAAAGCATACATAGCCAAAACATATGTGCCCCATACATATATAAATGATAGCCAACTTGGTCTTCATACAAATCCTTTAAAAAGTGTGTGTGGTGGGGAGGTGGTCACTGTTATAGACCCTGTTGCCTGTTAGTGGAACACCTTACTTTAACTGTGCTGCCATGTCAGGTCCCAGTACAAGAGGAGATTCTTAGCCCTCATGTGACTGATGAACTGAGGGGAGTTGATATGTGGGGGATCCCTCACCTGAGGAGAAGGAGGGGAGGAAGAGAGGGAAGAGGGCAGGAGTGTGTGACCAGGAGGAAAAGAAGGAGAGGGCTATGATTGGGATGTAACTTGAATAAATAAATAAATTTTAGAAAAAAAGATAACAAAACAAAACAAAAAGAAAGATTCTTCACATGATATACATGCTCTAGCCGACCTTTCTCCTTATTTCTGTTGATTACACAATCACAGTAGACATTTGCCCCAAGTCATCTCTCTGTCCCTCCTCTGTGAGACAACATATTTTACCATATGACTTTTTCTAAAAAAAAAATTTTCCCCATGCCATGATTGTGTCACCTTCTGTACAACATATCCTTTCACTTTGTCAAGTACTTTGTTAAATAGTATAACACAAGGTACCATAGTCACAGGAGATTCACCTTATTACCTTTACCATGTTTATATTTTCCTGAAGCAATTGATAGCTCTATGAATATTTCATTCAAGATGTTTACCAACTTAAAACAACTGACATTAATTTAATGACCCCGATATATTATAGTTTGTCAGTCATAATATAGAATCAAGATCAACATCATAATTGAAGACAGTTAAATTCACATTACATTAGTCTGTTTTTCCACAAGTGAACAGTAAAATCTGAAAGAATGAAAATATATCGAACTGTGTTTATTCAGAAGTTTATGTTTTAGAAGTATAGACTAACTAGCAATATGGAGGAAAGTTTTATTTAAATCAATTTATATTGTAAGATATAAAGTTCATAGTAGTCCAATATAATACATTTATAAAAATCTATAATAAAATTGAAAACTTATCTGCCAAATATAATTATATGCCCACTTTCGCCATACCTCTTCAACATAGTACTGGAAGTTCTTGCTAGAGCAATAAGACAACTAAAGTGGATCAAGGAGATACAAATAGGAAATGAAGAAGTCAAATTATTCCTATTTGCAGATGATATGATAGTATACACAAGAGACCCCAAAAAATTCCACCAGAGAACTCTTACAGCTGAAAAACACTTTCAGCAACATGACTGGATACAAAATTAATTTTTTAAAAAATCAGAAGCCCTTCTTTATACAAAAAATAAATGGGCTGAAAAGAAATTAGGGAAACAACACCCATCACAATACCCACAAACAATATAAAATATATGGGAGTAACTCTAACTAAGCAAGTGAAAGACCTGTATGACAAGAACTTCAAGTCCTTGAAGAAAGAGACCATCAGAAGATAGATCTCTCATGCTCATGGATAGGTAGAATCAACATAATAAAAATGGCCATCCTTCCAAAAGCAATAGACAGATTCAATGAAATTTCTATCAAAATACCACCAAAAGTCTTTATAGACCTTGAAAAAGTAATTCTCAACTTCATATGGAATAATAAAAAACTCAGAATAGCTAAATCAATCCATACAATAAAAAAAATCTGGAAGCATCACCATTGCAGATTTCACTCTGTGCTACAAAGGAATAGTAATAAAGAGAGCATGGTATTGGTATAGAATCAGACCACTGGATCAATGGAATCGAATTGAAGACCCAGAAATGAACTCATACAACTATGGTCACTTAATTTTTGACAAAGAAGTGAAAACTTTACAATGGAACAAGGACAGCATCTTCAACAAATTGTGCTGGTTTAACTGGATGTCGACATGTAAAAGAATGAAATTAGATTCATACTTATCACCTCGCACAAAGCTTAAGTCCAAGTGAATCAAAGACCTTAACATACTAAATCTATTAGGAGAAAAAGTGGGGAAAACCCTCGAACTCATCAGCATAGTTGACAATGTCCTGAACAGAACACCAACAGCTCAGGATCTAACACCAACAATCAATAAATGGGACCTCATGAAACTGAACAGCTTCTGTAAGTCAAAAGACACTGTCATTCAAACAAAATGGCAGCCTACAGATTGAGAAAAAATCTTCACCAACCTCATATCTGACAGAGGGCTAGTATCCATAATTTTCAAAGAACTGAAGAAATTACATGCCAAGAAACTAAATAATCCAATCAAAAAATGGGGAACAGAGCTAAACAGAGAACTCACAAAGGAGGAATCCCTAATGGATTAGAGACACTTAAAGAAATACTCAGCATCCTTAATCATCAGAGAAACGCATCTCAAGACAATCCTGAGATTCCATCTCACACCTGTTAGAAGGACTAAGATCAAAAACTCAAATGACAGCACATGCTGGCAAAGTTGTGGAGAAAGGGGATCACTCCTCCATTGCTGGTGGAAGTGCAAGATTGTACAAACACTATGGAAATCAGTCTGGAGATATCTTAGAAAATTGAAATAGCTCTACCTCAAGACCCAGCCATACCATTTCTGGGTATACATACAAATGATTCCTCACCAAATCACAAGGAAGTTTCCTCATCTATGTTCATAGCAGCCTTATTTGTAATAGCTAGAAACTGGAAACAACCTAGTTGTCACTCAACCAAGGAATGAATTAAAAAAACAAAAACAAAAACTGTGGTACATCTACACAATAGAATAGTCCTCAGCCATCAGAAACAACGAAATCATGCAATTTGCAGCCAAATGGATGGAACTAGAGAAGCTCATCCTGAGTGAGCTAACCCAGGCTCAGAAGGATGCACATGGCATCTATTCACATACGATCAGATTTTAGCCATATAGTACATATACTACAACCAATACACCTAGGGAACAGGAACATAGACTTTTTTCCTGTAAATGAGATACTTTGCCCTAGTAGTTCTGCCTTGTAGGCCCCCAGTGTTTGAGGAGGCTCTTGACCCTCATATAGTTAAACTGTGGCAGGGGACTGATATGGAGGGACACTCCACTCAGGAGAATTGTGGTGGAAGGTATATGGGTAGAGGGTGGAAGGGCAGGAATGGGAGGGGTGGAAAGAGCGCACTGTGATGGAGATGTAACCTGAAGTAATCAATAAACATAAAAATAATCACATAGAATATTATAAAAAGAATAATTAACAGAAATAAAAAATGTTTTAAAATTTTATAATTAATACTTTATTATTTTATTTAAATAATTATATATTTATGTAATATGATTTTATCTATTATATATATTTGTTATATATAATAATTGCATAATTGTATGATTGTTATATAATTGTAATTTTATTATAGAATTATATAAACATAAATAAGAAATAAAAATATATTTGATGCAACAAAGAGATATTTGATTGAAAGGACTGAATATTTTCATTCTTAAAACTCTTAAAAATTCTTTTAATATTAAAACACGAAATAACAAAATCATTATGAACACTGAAACAAAGATGGTTTAATGTAAGATGATAGGTATTTCTAGTCTTCCAAGATGTTTTAAATAATCCCTGATTGTTGTTTACTTCATTATAAAGTATCCTGTGGGGTTAGGTAATGATATGAATTTTTTAGAACGACATGCTGAATTATTAAGTTAGTCTCTAAATTAAATCTTGACTATAACATTGTTTGACTTTGCCACTACATAAATTAATCAAGCTAAGAAATTCATTCAAGTACACTTAAAATAATATATTCACTTAAGAATAATAAAAAAGTATATTTATAGGATTCTACCCATTCATACTTTTACAACTTTGCTTATTAATCATTTATTATGTGAAACTACTTTGTCTATGTGAGGGGTACCATCACTAAAAATTATAAATTATAATTTCAAAAAGTAAAAATCCCTTATGGGTCATAAATCACTGTTTAATAAGTCATTAGAAATCATAATTTTTATGGATGGATACACCATTCCTTTCTGTTTAATCCTCTCATATTTAAGTTTATAAACAATGTAGCATGCTGTTTTATGTTTCGCATAGTGTATTTACACAGATTTTTGGTGTATTTTATCATAGTACTTCAAGCTAGTGTTTCCTGAGAGTACCATGTAGAAACCATATGAAGCTAGGACATTTTTTTGAATATATGACAAATTTTTTTGATTTTCATCCATATCTAAACTAGTTGATGAAGATCACACATTTCTGAACTTTTTCCATGTGCTAATAGTTTACAAAAATATGCAAAAATTACAAGATGAAAACTACACTCTCAACTGGCTTTGGCTTCCACAAGAGTGATTTTTAGAAACATCTGATTAAAAACTAGAAGAATACAAGGGTAAATAGAAAGTTAATAAAAAGTAAAACCAATGGGCACAACTTCATATAAGATGGTGTCTAACAGCGTGTCACAAATACCATCTTTGTTAAGTTAGTCAGAAGTGAAAAGAACCTTGTGATAAATAGGCAAAGTCAGTAAAATGTCTATGCCTAGGGATTACATAATGCAAAGGAAATTTTTTTAACAGAAAGCTCATAATCAACAACTTAAATGAAGAGATACTCAAAAGAATTCTACAACTCAGAAATCAGGTTGCTGACTTTCTCCATACCTATTCATATAGTTCTTGAAGTACATTTCTCAAATTTTGAACCAAAAGCATGAAATAGAAAGACATACTCCAAATAGTATATAAGTTTTAAACTTCACAGCCTACTCTCAGTTTCACACATATGAAAGAATTATTATTTCCTCAAAATTCAATTAACAAAAAGGCAACCACTGTATAGAAATAGGAGAAAGAAATGAAGTTCCCTTCACATTTATTATAGTCATAGGTCTACTAAACATATATAGTAGAAATTTGAAGTGGAGTTCTATGAATGCACTGATATAAAGTGGTGTGGCGAGCCACAAAACTGTGGTGAGCTGCAACCCTAAGATGGCGCCTGGCTTATTGCCAGAAAGCTCAAGCTTAGCTGTAAACAAGCCTTAGTTGGTAGCAGCTGCCTAGCCCGGTGTGCTTCCTCCTTTTGTGAGCCTATCTTGGATCGCTAGGTGGCATGATCTTGATTGGGTTTGAGTAGGCATATAAGGGCTTGGGGGAGGAGAAGTGGAGACACAAGCAGAGACACAAGCAGAGACACAAGCAGAGACACAAGCAGGACACAAACAGAGAAGCAGAGACACAAGCAGGGATTCGATTCGGAAGACTGTTTTCAAGGGACCTGAATAAACTGCTGGAGAAGAGCTTTTGCGAGTTGCGTCGTCCTTGCTGGTCGAGGGGGACGCGACAAAGTGGAACATTAGATAGGTGGATAGGTGGAATATGATAGTGAAATGGGTCTTCCTGACAAAAAATATGTAAACCTTTGGCTTCTATTACCATAGAGGAGTTACACACTCATCAATCTGGTCCTTTTTATTACTATTTCAATTTTATTGTAATTTATGCCACTTGATGTCATCATTCCAACCAGTTGATGCAAGCATGGCTACTTAATACAGGCACTTGTTGGGAAAGCATTTGTGTAATAGCTCTTTAGCATCAATATTGGAAAATTGCACATACAGTTTTGTAATTTGAATAAGCAGTATAAATTCTGGTATGATTTTGCATTGTATGATAGAGCTCCTGACACTTAAGAGAATTGAACATCATAAAATTGGACAGGATCCTCTACAAATCTCCATGACCTGTTCTGAAATTCAGATCCATGGTTAAAATTAATGTGAAGCAGAAGCTGTCAGAGTGGAGAAAGACTCTCTAATGCAATCAGCAGAAAATTAGAAAAACACGTAATCACAAAATATACAAGCAAAGAATAGCATGTTTTGAAGCTGACAAGCAAGTGGAATCCAACATAACTCTTAACTGTGAGCTGCTGCCTTTGAGAGAGATAAAAACTTTGGAGCAGCAATGTCAACACCTCCCTAGAGCAATATCACTGTCTTGTGAGTAAGAAGAATGACAGAGTGTGACTTGTTCACAGATATGTGAGACTGTAGAGGCTCTATGTATTTTGAAAAGACAAAGGTAAAACTGACAGTGTAAGCATGCTGTATATTTCAGAAGTAAACCAAATATAGACAAGCTTGAGGATATGTTAGCCCAGCCACCCTCAGGGACAAAATTAAATGATAGAAACAGCATGACAGATTACTAGAAAGTTAAAAGGAAAAAAAAAAAAACACTCACGTTTTTTAACAAACTTCAAAGGTTGTACATATCATCGACTATGCACAGGCAATTTTAAAAAATCAAATAACCATTTATTTGTGGTGAGTCAGGGGTGTAGAATTGCAGTTGCCATAAGTTTAGAATAAGTTTAATATGTTCACTATTTTTTCAAGTAAATAAACTGGTTTAATACATTCATACAAGAAAATAATAAAGATTAAAAAAAACACAAGAAAATAATTTTTAAAAATATGTGTAGTAAATATCTCATTAAAATAAAGCTTCATAAAAAGATTACAATAGATCATATTTAGGGATGTATATGTCTATATGTATATACCTATATGCATCCAACAACAATAAATAGAAAAAAAGACCATGAATTTGATGAATAGTGGGAACAGGTATATGGAAGGGTTTGGAGGAAGAAAAAAGAAAAAGAGATATGTTATAATTATAACCTCAGAAATAAAACTAAAAATCAGTAAAATGAAAACCTTTTAAGTTTTATATCTACTTCATAATATATTTTTATTTTTTAATTTAATTTATTCAAGTTACATCTCGATCACAGCCCCTCTCTTCTTTCCTCCCGGTCCCACTATCCCACCTTCTTGCCCCTCTACTTCCTCTACTTCTCCTCAGATGAGTGGCCTACCCACATAGCAACCCCACTCAGTTCATCGGTCACATGAAGGTTAAGAGCTCACTCTTATACTGGGACCTGGCATGGTAATCCAGCTAGAGTAAGGTATTACACTCTCAGGCAACAGAGTCCAGGATAGAGACTGCCCCCCTACTTGCTAAGGGATTTGTATGCAGAACAAGTTTCCTATCATCTATATATATCACAGCAGGTCCAAGGTGTAGTCTATATGTACCCCTCCCCTTTTTTTATTTTTTAGTTGGTATTTCAGTCTCTGTAAGCTACCAGGGGACTAGATTCATTGATTCTGTTGATCTTCAAGTGGTGTTCTTTTCCCCTTTGGGTGATTATTGAATTTGTAAAATGTTATTAAATAATATTTTTCTAAAATAAAACCATTGGGCAATCGTAGCTAAAGTTTATGTATACAATAGTAGATTGAACTGCTCTATACATAATGGTATTACTTAATCTATAGATCTATTTAAATTTTATTAATCACTTGATTCAATATTATAAAGTTCTACCAGACATTACTTATACAAATTTGCATTGAATATTTGTTTTTAGACACATTAAAACAAGGCATAGTTATTAGATAAAATTTCCAGTTTTAGTATTAGAGAGTTCAGGTGAAGCTCATGTTGTTCTTCGACTGATTTTTAATTTTATTTCCTTGAACTCGATAGTTATAAATTATTTCATTCATAAGCAATCTATTATAATGCTTGCTTAGTAAAAATATTTTGAAATTCAAATAACCAAATATAAAATAATCAAATTAATTTATTCACATAATCCAGTAAAAATACTTCAGAATAAATTTATGGCTAAGTTGGGTTCATATATTAATAAATATATACAAAGAAGGTAGATATATTAGAAAGTCATGATAAGGCTACTATTCACTAACCATTTTTCCTGATACTAAGGTATGTAAACTGATGTCTGTGTGAACTAGTCTCTCTCTCTCTCTCTCCCTGTGTGTGTGTGTGTGTGTGTGTGTGTGTGTGTGTGTGTGTGCATGTGTGTGTGTGAGAGAGAGAACGAGAGAGAGATAGAGAGATTTGTATGCAGGGTGTATGTTTCTGTAAGTCAGGTCCTCAAATACATAAATACATTTGAAAGACTTGAATTCTCAATGGAATTGCTAATTTTAAATTTTAAGCAAACATAATTCTCTATTTCAGTTTAAGCCAAATAAAAGTGAGTTTACTATTTAGACCCAGTAATCAAAGATGATTTATAGATGTTGATATTGATCACATGCCAAGTGCATATTGATAATCTAATAAAAGTAAGAATTTGTCAAATTTGTGTGTGGGGGGGGTGCATGCATCTTTCTATTTTATGTCTGCTAGGGGATTTCTTTACAGTGCTCATCACGGAAGATGATAAATATAGCAACAGCTTAAAACTCTGAAAAGATTAATTCATGTTGCCTGGAAAATACACACTCTGAATTCAAAATGTCATGTCCCTCCTCTCTGCTGTTATGTTGCTGTTTGTTAAGACTTCCCCTTTGCTACTACTGTGATCGAGTATGTTCATACTCAGAAATGGAGCTTTTCCGTTTTTGCTTCTCAGAGGCTATTTAATTTTAATTGCTCCCCAAGCATAGGCCAATTCAGGATGGCAAGAACTGAGCAAGAATCCTTCACAGATCCTTTGAAGTTTGAAGAGCGCCTGTTCACATTGCCTCAGGCTTCCTTCCCACATTTCTGTGAAAATATAACTGAACACCTCAGTCCTACATGCTCAGTTTTAGTTACCATTAGAGAGAAGACTATGCAGGTTTCAGAGTATTCATGTACCCACAGAAACTTTAATGTATTAGAACAGATGCTGTTGTGTGTTTCCAGAAATATTAGCAATATATGTTTAGGAAATACTGTCAGTACCAGAATAAATTATTCAATACTAAAAAAGCATTAGACATTTTACTTGGAATTAAAATATGAGGAATTATGTCCTCATCAAGAGTAGTAGAAAATGATTAATTACTTTAGCATATTTGTGAAAGTATACTGAATAGCCTCTACTTTATAAAAGAAATATTAATCAATTCCTTACAGTAACAAATAAATATATTCAGCTACTTGTAAACATGTGTTCTACGCTTACATTTCTGTGGAAGGTAGAAGCTAAAATAACATATACTTCTTTTAAGGCAAATTGGAACTATAGATAGATATAGAAGATAACAAAATATTTTTAACTTAAAAGACAATTTTTAAGTAATTCAACAGAAGAAATACAAGCCTGGAGATATATGAAAGCAAAATTAAGAGATTTTTTTTCCATTGATCACACTTTGATGAGTAAAAATGATCAGAGGAGAACTAGTATTTGACCTTAAACAAAATATGGAGGTAAACAAAGAACTTAACTAGCATTTAGTTGAATAAAATTTGTGTACCTTCATGTATTTACTCATCTTTAGGTAGATTAATACTCAATCTTTCTTCTACCTCCAAAGAAGACACGCCTATGTATATGGACACCCAGCTTGATGAATTAACTTTAATTAGTTTGATTTATATAAGACAGGGTGTTGCTTCATAGAATCCTTAGAACTTGCTTTGGAGACAAGACTGTCCTCAATCAGAGAGCAATCTTCTTTCCTTTGCCCTTTGAGTGCTAATATTATTAGCAAGAATCATCATGCATTCCATAAATCCTAACTGTAAACTGTAAAAAAATAATTAAATAAAGTCATGTGTTCTGGATCCTCCACTAGGTAGCTTATCCTGTGCCTTTTCCAGAAAAAAAAAAGATAAAACCCTAAAATAGAGCTATTTAATATTGTCATTTTCATCCTTCATTTGAAGGTGAAATGCAATCATCCCAAGTTATAACTAATGATATTTCTGTACAATGTGTTGTTATATAAACATCTACATGATTAGAAATAGCTCCACTTTCAAGCACTCATATTACACATCTTAAAGTAATATTATAAATATTTGAATTGTTGCATCATAGTCCATCCACTAAATATTGTCTCTAAATTTTACAATTAGTGTATTTCCCAATGCTCCGAGCTCCTTTCCACCCTCCATATGTTCTGTACTCTTCTCTTCTAGCTTGTATATAATGCTTCATACAACACAGTTTAGGTTTTGAGCCTCCAAAATTGTAACTTTTTATTATATAATTAAAAATATAACCTATATATAATAACTGGTGCTCTAACTTCAACCATGCTGCAATATAGAGCTATGGCCTTCAGGAAGCTCATAGAAGAAGAGTCCAGTTATAGCGTGGATATGAAGTATTCTTCCAAAAGACTCATGTGATTAAAACTAGATTACACACAATAATTAAATCATTAATCATTTGATAAATTTTATCAAAGGAATTTTATCTTATCAATAGTTTATTCAAAGCTGAATTCATAATATGTGAACATTTTTGAAATATCATCAAAGTTTTGAAAGTGTTCCTTCCTCACATACAGTGAATTTCTGTGAAAGTACCTTTTTTTTTTTTTTTGTTCTGTTTTTTTGGTTTTTGAGACAGGAGGGTTTCCCTGTGTAGCCCTGGCTGTCCTGGACTTGCTTTGTAGACCAGACCAGGCTGGACCTGAACTCACAGAGATCCACCTGCCTCTACCTCCCTAGTGCTGGGATTAAAGGCATGTGTCACCATGCTCGGCGCGAATACCTTTTTTTTTTCCCAACATTTTTCATTTCTTCAAGTTACATTTCAATTGTAGTCTCCTCCCTCCTCCCACTCCCAATCTCACCCTCCTATTCTTTCACCCTCTCCCTCTCATCTATTTTTTTTTAAATTTAAGGTGTATCTTTTTCTCTCCAACAGCCCCCTTTTAGTACAATAAAAGGATCTTTTCTTGTAACAATAAATACAGTACAAAACAATAAGAACAATTAGGCAACAATTATGAAAATCATAAGGTATAACATACATTCTCAATGTCCAGTCCTTACATATTTGGCAACTGATAATAATATTCTATTATCTATCTCGATGAGTTTAAAGTTCTATTCCTAACTCAGTTTGAATCCTAAGTAGCATTACAAACTTATAGATATCTTCTTAGACCTAGAACATCCTCTTAATTCCTAAACCACTTAAAACTTAACTGTGAGACTATAACTATCTAGTCTTCAACCACATCAGAGACCTGAGAAGGATATCAGAATAAACAGGAAGTGCAGAGCCAGCAGCTTCCAAAACTAAGAAATGACAGACAACTGGCTGTCTGGACAGATCTCATCTGATATTGTTTTTTAAGAAAAGGTCTCACAGGGCTAGAGAGATGGCTCAGCAGTCAAGAGCACTCGCTGCTCTTCCAAAGGACAAGGGTTCAAATCCCACCACTCTCATGGGAGTTCAAAATTGTCTGTAATGGCCAGGTGTGGTGGCCCATGCCTTAATCTATCTCCTGAGAATACCTTTTAAAGGGTATTTCTTGACCCTTCTAGCCTATTCCTGCTTCTCTCATTTAATGAATACAGGGAGGTAGCCAGGGTCTTCTGATAATGCTTTCTTGCCACCAAGATTTCTTGTCTCACCTCAGATCGAAACTTGATGTCCATTCAAACTTGGGCTGAACCTTTAGAAACTTTAAGCAACACAAACAGAAACCAAAAACAAACAAACAAACCAACACACCAACAAAAGAACAGACAAGGAAAACCAAACAAAACATTTGCTTCTTTAAACCATCTTTTTCTAGCATTGGTAAGAGAAAACAGGCATAAAAGTCTGATTTATGGTCTCCATTCCTCTGAGAGGAGAGATGAGAGATTTTGTTCTCCCTCTTTCCCTCATTTATAGAAGTACAGAAGTAGATTGTACCTAAGTCAGATTTTGTCATCCAGGAGAACACTCAAGAAACATGTCTACTCTGGCATCTCTGCCCAGTTTCCAAACTGTGAAAATAAAATTATTTTTAAAGTAATCCAATGCATATTAATTTTTAATGGCAAAGTAAACAGATTAATAATTTTTCTAATTGACTTCTTGTAAATAATTATTTTTGTAGTACCAATGACTTCGTAATTAAAGAGATAATTTAAATGCCTGAGTTGTACATTATGAAAGCATTACAATGGATTTTCTATGATTTATTATTTTCTTTGAGAATTTAATATATATGTATATAATGAGAAATTATATGCATACCTCTTATTGTTCCCTGCAAGCATCTCTGACCCCTCTTTACATTCCATCTCCTAACTTCATGCCTTCTTTGTTACTTTTTAAAATATTCATGGATATGAGGCCATCTTATGGCACATGGACAACCTAACAGAACCCAAATAGCCAAAGAAAATTTCCTTCCCCGCATATCAATTACCACTAATAATTTGGTTAGGGGCGACATTTTGAATATATCTATCCCTTATATGCCGGAATTTTGAATAATTTGATCTTTTGTAGGTCTTGTGCAAATAACCACAAATGGCTGTGAGTTAATAAGTTTAGTGGCAATGTCAAGAGCAAGAGACAGCTTTCTGCAGCCCATTGGCCAATCCTATGGCTCTTCCATTCTTTATTCACTTTCTGTATAATCACTGAGCAGTGTCATGGGGTACAAGGGTACACATATAAGGGCGATAAAATTGTCTCATTTATGATTAAGCAGTCACAGTAATTTATTTTCAATATTTGCCAGTAATCAGGGTCTGTATTGACTGAAATCCACTGCAAAAATCAGTTTCTCTAACCAAGTCTAAAATCAGGTCTTGTTCAAGTAACCAGATTTTAATGAGAGAATGAACGCAACAATTATGTCATACCCAGAAGCCATCGTAATGAGTCATGTCTGCATTATCTGTCCCTCTTCTTTTATTTCTCTCTTCAATGTATCTGAAACCTTGAAGAGAGTAATATGGGTGCCCCATGTGAGGCTAAACACTCAAAATTGACTTCTTTCTCAGAACCATGATGGTCACGACTCTGCATTTATCACCATTTTCTGAAGAGAAGTTTTTTTTTTTTTTTATTAAAACTGATGGAAATACTTGTCTGTAGGTAAAATATAGAAGCACTTTGATGACATATTCATTTAGCAAAACAAAAGTAGCATGTTCATCCTTAATGATTATGAGCTTTCCAGATGGGCTTTGTCCAAATCCACAGACCAGTTGATTTAAGGTTGTGACAAGGTGACAGTTAAAATTGACCAGCCCAATTGTTCCAATGAGGCACATGACACTATTGCATCCATATTTGCTTCATGCCTGGCAAGTGGCTATTGTTTCTAAAAAACTGGGAAAGATCCTTGTTGATGTTTTTGTTCAAGTTGTCTGCACAGCACATGAAAACAAGGATGTTAGGGATGATAGGACGTTAGCATTTAGTTGTGGTTAAAAAAGAAAGGGTAGTGATGACAAACAATGAAGTTTGTGTGGCCTTTTGATCAACAACTACTGCGGAGGCATACCACATCTGGTATGGAGATTTTTGTTAAATAATACATGACTTCTGATATTGGCATTAGAACCTCAACATGGTACCTTCATTCAAAATCCTTTTAAAATATTTTAATTAGTTCTTAAAATAGTAAGTTTTTATGTTGCTTCTTCAAATGTTCTCACACTCCTCCTTCCCAGTTCCTACCTCATTCTTGCTTGAACCTATCCACCCATAATATTCCATTGTACTATTTACATATCATCCTTCATTGTCCCTAGGCCTACATCTGCATGGTGATAGTTATAAAATTATTCTCGTTTTCTGTATATTTCCTTCAAATAGTTTTATGGTCTGCCATATCTACTTATTGTGATGTTTCTTTAAATAATATTTCTATTTTGTGAGCACTAACATTTATTATTCTGATTTCTGAACAAACCTATTGCTATATAAATCCCCATGTATTATCTTAAATTTAACATGACTAAAATATTGATTACAATTACTAAGGAATTATGAGAATGCATGTCTCATAGATAGTAAGAGAATTTGAAGAATTTTAGACAACAGACTTCTAATAAACTTCCGAATCACTTCAAAGCTGCTACTCATTGGATATTTTGAAGCAAGATTGTGAAGCACACTACTTCTATTCTCAAAAACAATTTCTTTTAACGTCATGCTTACTACTGAATCTCACTCATACTAGAGTTAACTGTTTTTTCTTTTCTTTTATGCCTTTGCCATTTCTTGTGAAGTTATGTACCTCTAGTATGATAGATTAAAATGGCATGTGGTCACTGTTCTTTGTAAAATTTTATCTAGAGCACCACAGAAGATTAATGTTAAACTTACCTCCCTTTATCAAATATGACTTATTTCTTTAATAATAGCTTCTCTCTATGACATAAAAATTATTAATGAAAATATTTTTAAATCTCAAGAAAACTTCAAAGTCAATGTCTACATATGCAAGATTTATGTTTTGTCTACCTCCCATATAACTGATGGTATACATTTGTTTCCCAACATTATTCTTTATTTTCAGAAATTTTTCCAAAAGGTACATTTGTCAAAAATTAATTTCTAAGAAAATGGCTGTCAGTTTCTCGAGGTGAGGAAATCTAGTACTATTTGTTTATTTAAAATATTTACATTTTATCATATATATTTATAATAAATGGATAATACCATAATACTTATAAAATTAAGCATCTATAATGGGTCTTATTTTTACTATTTAAACAGCATATGAAATCTTCAGCACATATTTATTCTATGTATATTTTTATTTTGTTACTAAAGTCTTTGCTTTGGTTGTATATGAATATCTTTATTTCCTCTTTACTTTAGGGATATATTATGTTATGCTGTCTAATTGTTTGGCCACCTGCTGTAACACTGGCACACATTATACAGATATTTGGTCATTAGTCCATGCAGTTATTTCACGCTTGAGAATTATCATTTTTAATTTGGCACCAGTGATCTAATGCCCAGCATGTGTTCAAAACTACCACCTCCAAAGAGCAATAAAGAGAGTTGACTAAGTTGATTAAGACAATAAAACTATCAGAACTGCTTCAGGGCTAACAGAAATGCTTACATCAACTCATACTGTTTATAATTGCTGGTATTTTTTTTCTATTTTTCTTAATGACAATAATATAAGCTACTAATTCAGGTTGTAAATTAAAATATACATAAAATGATATTATAGTACATAAATTTCAGAAATCACACATTGAAACTTTAATTGTTAAAATACTTCAATGTAAAATGCACAAAGATAAGACACTAAGCTAAATGCATTCAAATAACACACATTTTGTGTTCATCTCACAATACTATGATTTTTTATGGTAAATAGAATGAAAATAGAATGAGTGACATTATGTGATACAAATGTTGATTTTGTCCTTTGTTTTTGCTTCAGCACAATTAACTGAATGTAATCACCCTGGTCAGTATTCTACTATACAAAATCATACAGGGAGTTAGTGCTTGGCTATGTAATGCACACTGTACACTCATTTAAACTTCTTACCAAAAATGGAAGACATAACAAGCATTTAGCAGACAGTGGTACACAAAATTTACTTCCATTAGATTGGTGCTGTTATTCCATTTTCAATATTTACTTCTGTGTCTATTTTATTTCTAATAAGTAAAAACATAATTAAAAATATTAGAAATTTTTAGTTTTTCTCTTTTGTCTAATATAAGATGAAATAATTTTGGGGGAGTGTTTCAAGACAGGATTTCTCTGTGGCCCTGGATGTCCTAGACTCATTTTGTAGGCCAGGCAAATCCTCAAACTCCCAGAGGTTCGTCTACCCCTGCATCCCAAGTGATGGTATTAAAATGCAAAAAGTCTACACATTTTGTGTAAATCTTTAGTTAAATATCAAATCATAACAATTTGGTGAACTAGAGCAATGAACATGCTCAAAATTGCAGATATGAGACTAGCTTCCTTTATATATCCCTTGAGTTTTATTCTATAGCAGTGACTGAATTAAAATCAACTAACTTGTATTTTAAACCCAGAGGAATATGGTCATCTTAGACCAGCTAAGTAAAACTGTGACACAGAGACAAAGGCATCCCTAGATTTCAAAGCTTCTCAGGCTCTTACAGAGATGAAGCAAGCAGCTAAACAATTATTTTTTGTTTTTCAAGATCCTCTAATGAAAACTAGTTTATTTGTGTAAGAGAATAAGGTGAATTTATTTAGACATAAAGTTATTTCATACTTTTATAATTAGCCAAAACGTCTTCTGATGTTAAGTTTAGAAAGAATGACAAATCATTTATACTCCATTGCTATGCTCTAATTAAAAACCCTATACATTTTGTTCTTCTCAATACAATTAGAACTCCAAGAAGATTAAGTATTGGTATTACTAGTGGTTGACAAATCCTGCTCTTTTTTTCAAACCAATTTTTTCATGTGTCCTTTTTTGAGGCATTTAAAAAGCATTTTGAGTAAAGAAGGGCTACAGATTTTTTTGAGTTAATTCATATCCAGCCACATTGCTGAATGAATGAGTCTATCAGCTGTAAGAGTTCTCTGGTGGAATTTTTGGGGTCACTTAAGTATACTAACATATCATCTGTGAATAGGAATAATTTAACTTATTCCTTTCCAATTTGTATCCCTTTGATTTCCTTTAGTTATCTTATTGCTCTGGCTACTACTTCAACTAATATGTTGAAGAGGTATAGGCAGAGTGGGCATCCTTGCCTTTTCCCTGATTTTACAGGAAATGCTTTAAGTTTCTCTCCATTTAATTTGATGTTGGCTACTGGTTTGCTGTATATAGCCTTTATTATTTCTATGTGGGGTACTTGTATGCCAGTTCTCTCCAAGACTTTAGCATGAAGGGGTGTTGGATTTTGTTAAATGATTTTTCTTCATCTAATGAGATGATCATGTGTTTTTTTTTTCCTTTCAGTTTGTTTATGTGGTGGATTACCTTGATGGATTTTCACATGTTGAACTACCCCTGCATTCCTGGGATGAAGCCTACTTGATCATAGTGTATGGTACTTTCTTTTGATGTGTTCTTGGATTTAGTTTGCAAGTGTTTTGTTGAGTATTTTATCATCTAAGTTCATGAGAGAAATTTGTCTGAAATTCTCTTTCTTTGTTGACTCTTTGTGTGGTTTAGATATCAGGGTGACTGTGGCCTCATAGAATGAGTTTGGCTGTTTTCCTTCTGTTTCTATTTTGTGGAAGAGTTTGAAGAGTATTAGTATTAGCTCTTCTTTCAAGATCTGGTAGAATTCTGTGCTGAAACCATCTGGCCCTGAGCTTTTTTTGGTTGGGAAACTTTTAATGACTGTTTTTATTTACTGAGGGGATATAGGAGTGTTTAATTAGTTAATCTGAACTTGATTCGGCTTTGGTATGTAGAATCTATCAAGAAAGTTGTCCATTTCACTTAGGTTTGCAAATTTTGTGGGATACAGGGTTTTGAATTAAGACCTAAAGATTCTTTGGATTTCCTCAATGTCTGTGGTTATTTCTCCCTTTTCATTTCTGATTTCATTGATTTGTGAAACTGCAATTTAATTATCAATTGTATTTATTAAAAAGTATAAACTGTAAGATTAGGCCAACAGAGCATCCAGAAGCTTAGCAAAGGAGCAGATGGCCTGGAAAGATATCAGCCAATAGGCCTGGCCACCTTAACCGGTGACCTGAATTATCCTGGGTAAAGAGCCCCAGACCAAGGGTAGCCTAAACCACCTGTAACCTAAACTCTGTTAAGTAATATAAGTTGCTATATTAGGTCGTTAAAATTATTGACTCCTTGGCAGGAGATTCACTGGAGTTCCATGGGAGTCCAGGAGTCAATGCTTGGACTGACGGCCTATAAATTACTTAGATCCTTTCTTCAATAATTAAATACACCAAGACATTTTCAACGATTAACCCTTAGCTGGGGTCTCAATTAGCTACTCTAAATTAATCCAGATCACCTAATCCCAAACCGCCATGTGCCTGTGATTACCTTCCAGTGTTCTCAAAGACGACTATCTACTTCTGTGTCTCCCAGTGGAATAAATTAATCCTATGTGCAAAACACAGGGTTCCTGTTCTATTATCAAGAAGACCCACCTTCCTATATTCTTTCTGCCCAGCTACTTGGCCATCAGCAACTTTTACTAACCAATCAAGAGAATGCCTCAGAAAGGGTGGTAACCAGATTTCAGCAGTGAAATCAGTCTATCAGACCTTCTCCAACATCTACCCCTTTAATTCTAACAAAAGGCTCTTTTCTTAACAACAATAAATAAAACAATAAACATAATACAGTAAAATAACAATAAATACAATAAAATAAAAACAATTATGAAAACTAAAAGGTGTGACACACCTTCTCAATGTCCAATCCATATGTATTTGACTAGTCAACTAGGAAATATATTCTATTACATATCTCTCTCGATGAGTAATTGATCTATACTTAATTCAACTTCCATCCTATCTTACATTATTAACTAAATCATCTTAACCTTAAAACATTATTTTTATTCCTAGATGGCTTAAAACTTATTGGGAGGCTATAACTATGTAGTCTTCAATCATATCAGAAACCCGAGAAGGGTAAATATATCTGAATAGACGGGAAGTGCATAACAAGCAACTTCCAGAACTATGAAATGACAAACAACTGGCTGCCTAGACAGTACCCAGTTTTTATAACATTGGTGCATCATCTTTAGCCTTCTGGCCAAGCATTCCTCACCATCTTAGTTGTGGAGCAGGAAATAAGATTTGTCCATTCTGTCTTTGTAGAATAGGGCCATTTATTTACCTGCATTGATGCTTTGGTCAATCTTTGGACTGTATATAGTCTGTTGAGAGAGCAGGGGCATTTCTGCCCAGCACGAATTATCTGCTGATAGAGATTTTTGATGCTCATCGTCTCCTTCCAAATCCAATGTGAACTGTTAGGAGCTGACAGTCTCATGTCAAAGAACTTTTAAAATAACAAAAAATATTTTTAAATGGCATATTCTACAGATCTCTTGAGGTTTTTCAAGATCATCTATCCATGTCCATTGAGTAAGCAAATGTTGCTTGTCTCTAACAACTTAATATCTGATTAATTTAGAAAACATCTGAGATTAGCTAACTTAATTATCCTAATAAAATCACAAGTTTGAATGACTATCAACTTGCATTTCCTAATTATCCTAAACAGTTTGTGATTGTTGTTGTCAAAAGGACTAGAACTTAACACTGCAATTTTTTAGAATTACATAGGTACAATACCTAATCAAAATATAGTCTTAATTTTGTAACAATATACAAATATCTATAGGAGTAGATTCAAAAATCTTTTTTTGAATCTACTCCTATAGATATTTGTATATTGTTTTTCCTGTCAGTCTCATATACCTATAACCTTTATTTTGTATTAATAACAAGGATCTATAAGAGTAGATTCAATAATCTATCCTTTTGTCTTAGCAATTCTATATTATATATCCATATCTCCCCTCTTTTTTCTTTTCAAGTCTTCTCTGCCTATATAATAGAGAAAGAAGAATAAAGAATAAGAGAGAAATCCCTGAGCCTAACTAACTATACCTTTCTTAACAATACCATATAACAATTTGCAACCATTCTCCCTAAACAACATTTATAACCCATCAAATGACCAAAGAATCATCCAACCCACTTTTTTGGAATGGGACATCACTCTCTTAAAATTGCTTCCTGCTGAATTGGGAAATAGAAAACCTGTTTGGGGGTCCCAAAAATGGAAAAAAAAATGGTTAAGCAAGTTCATTGTAACAATTGTTGGCCAGTTTCTTTGTGCTCAGCAAATTGAAAGTCCTGAGAAGTTTGTAGTCCAAAGCTGGACTTTGGGTGGGAAAGTTCAGGGCTTTAATAAAGTCATGGCTGGAACAGTCTGTGAGGCTGGGCCATCTCAGCAAGCTGTTTAAAGTTTTTCTGGATGCAGATTTTGAAGGAAACAGTTATTGAAGCAGTCTATGAGACTGGATCACCTGGGTTACTTGTCTTCTTTGGTGTGTGTTCTATTTTTCTTAAAAGTTTCCAGTTGTCCAATGGTCTCCAGATTCCTTTGTTGGAAGATTTTGGTCTCATGGAAAGATGAGAACAGAAACCTGCCCTAACCCTGACTCTAGGGTATACTTTTTTTGCATGTGGTATCTTTCCTAGGGCAAATAGGTTTTTTTGGCAATAAAAGAAAAAAAAATATCTTTCAAAATAAATCTTGAAATTTTGAATAATAAAAGAAACAAATAATAGAGTGAGGGAAAGAAGAAAATCCCTGAATCCAATCCTTATTTTTTCACAACACGTATCATATATTCATTCATCCTTAATGACAACAAGTAATCACAATGCATAACATACCACACAACAAAAAACTTCCATCCCATCTCTTGGGAATGGAGGTTTAAATATTTTCGGGTACTATTTAAACAGTGAGATTGGCCAATTCCAGGGAAAGTTAGCTATAGCTTTTGTTGTCCAGTCTCTGTAGGATTAATCATTTTTGGGCTAGCTCTTTTAAAAATAATTTGCATGCAAAGTTTTTAAGAAAACAGTGATTGGAGCAGTATGTTAGAATAAATCTTCTGGCCTATTTGCCTTGTCATTATTGTCATTCAGTCCTTGACCCTAAAAATCAAAATTTGGTCTAAATTTGAACATTGAAAGGCATAAAACAAATTTGTAAGTCCACTGAAAGCATAAACTTTATCTGTGTTGGATGAAAGATTGGAATATCACGAACACCATACAGTTAATAAAATACTCTTACCACCATATGAAGACATTCATGTCTCAGCTAATAGGAGGTATGCCTTGGTCAAATCTAATCTTTATAAATTTTATTGGTAACCACATTTTTTAATTCCCTGTAGACACATAGGCATAACCATATCCCCATCTTAAAACCATTGCAGGTTTCCACTCTAAAGTTAAAATATCCTTATAATATATTGATTAATTTAATTCCTCAGTTTTTTATATAACCCAATGTCTTTCAGCTGCAGTAGTACCTTTTTCACCAACATTTAGGAAATTCAAGTTAGCAAACCATTTTGTAATCTATCACTAGGATTCTGTAATTCCTCTTTTTGTTTAAAAAAACATCTCTTTGAAGGTACGATTAGCACTCTTTCTACATTTGATTTTCCTGTGGGATTGTGTTGTATACCAGTAAAATGCTTTATATTATAATACACAAAGAATTACTTCATTTTATTAGATACATATTCAGGAGCATTATAAGTCTTAATTTGTGCATGTACACTCATAAATGACATTATTTCTAATAAATGTGCAATAACACAATCAATTTTTTCAGAACTTAAAGCAGTTGCCCATTGAAACCCTGAGTTGTATTAATGGAATGATGTACATACCATTGGTTTCCAAATTCTACAAAATGAAAAACATCCATTTGCCAAGTTTCATTATTCTTAGTACCTCTAGGGATACTATCAGCAGGTAATAGAGTTTGGTTATACAGAGAACATGTAGGACTTTTTTTTTATTCCCCTGGCTTGTTGCCAGGTAATAGAGAAGTTTTTATTTAAACCTGAGCTCTTAACATGATGTTTCTGATGAAATTTTGGGGCTTCCAACAAATTTCCTATTAACAATGGATCAATCTCCCCATTTCCTCGTGCCAGTGGACCTGGCAAACCTGTATGCGACAGAATATGAGTTATATATAATGAGTTATTTTTACTTCTGATGACCTGTTTCAATTTTATAAACAAAGAAGTTAATTCTGTGTTATTAGGAATAAATTCAGCAGTTTCTATATGCAACACAACTCTTTCTGCAAATAGAGAATCATTAATTATGTTAAGAGACTCAGGAAAACCTAAAAACATCATAAGAATTGCATACAATTCTGCTTTTTGAACTGAGGTATATGGACTTTTGATTACCTTGCTGATTTTTTCTGTCTTATAACATGCCATTCCCATCTTGATAGCATCAGTATAGAAAGTTGATGAATCATAATTTGTAAACCCGTTTACAATATGAGGGAGAATCCAATTAGTTCTTTTTATAAATTGTATATGCTTGCCTTTTGGAAATTTGTTATTAATTTCTCCCAAATAATTACTGCAAGCCCCACATTGGGCACCACCTGAAACTGCAATTTAATTATCAATTATATTTATTAATAAGTATAAACTGTAAGAGTAGGCCAGCAGAGTAGCCAGCAGCTTGGCAGAGCAGCAGGTGGCCTGGTCCACCTCAAGCAGTTGCCTGATTTCTCCTGGGGAAGAGCCCCAAGACCAAGGGCGGCCTACACCACATGTAACCTAAACTCTGTTACCTAATATTAGATGTTATGTTAATCCAGTAGAATTACCAGCCTGGTGGGAGATTCACCTGGGTTCAAGCGGAGTCCGAGAGTCCAGAAGTCTGATGACCCTAGATTGCTTGGACTGGGGACGTATAGTTACAGCAGTCTTTTCCCCAATAATTAAATACACCAAGACCTTGTAATGCTTTAACACTTAATCTTTAGCTGGGCAGACTCTCAGTTTGCTACTAAAGTTAACCTGGATCACCTAATCCCAAACCACCATGTGCCTGTGATTACCCTCCATCATCCTCAAACACATCTATCTGCTTCCATGTCTTCTGGTGGAACAAATTAATTCTCTGTGTAAAACACAGGGCTCCTGTTCTAATTGCAGGAAGTCTTGCCTTCCTATATTCTTTCTGCCCAGCTAATTGACCATCAGCAACTTTTATTAACTAATCAAGAGAATGCCCCAGAAGGAGTGGTAATCAGATCTCAGTCTTGAAATCAGCCTATCAGAAGCAATGTTATTAGACCTTCCCCCAACACAAGCTGAAAGAAAAAAAAAAATGATCATTTAGCTAGATCCCAAAAGAACCTTTGACAAAATCCAATATCCCATCATGGTAAAGGTCTTGGAGAGAATGAGCATAAAATGACCATACCTAGAAATAATAAAGGTGGTATAGAGCAAGTCAGTAACTAGCATCAAATTAAGTGGAGGGGGGGGGGGCAAGATGGCGGCAAACTGCTCTGATGCATTTTGAACATGGGAGAAAAGAGCCATAAAAAACACAGAGTTAATGGACACTGTGCAAAAACCGGAGGGGCTAGACCCTCCGGGAAAACTCACAACTCCCAAGGGACTGTTAAAAGTCCCAGGGTAAGGCTTTCCCCCCATCTCTCTCAGACATGGAAGCCACTAAATCCGGGATTCAGGATCTCAAATTTGGAGAGGCGCCTGGTAAGATAGACCCCAACACACAGCAGTCAGAATCAGGGGCCACATGGCGATCGCCCATTAGCCTACTGGGCTCCCCACACCTCAGGAGGACCTTATAGCTACTTAGGAAACTTTGCGGGATAGTTAAAGTCTTAGAAAGGAAGAAACAGGGTGCTCGGCAGGTGGTCCACAGCCGCTCGAGCCGCAGAGGATTCGAGAGAGCAGGAAGCCGGCGGGCAGAGCAGTCAGGGTGGGAATCAGGCACAGGCTTTAGGCGGGGCTGAAGCCCCGCACACCCACAGCGGAGCAGCTACGGAGGGAAGCCAGCACAGGTGGCGGGAGGTGCTGAAGCTCCTCACACCCACAGCAGAGCGGCTGGGGAGGGAAGCCCGCACAGGCAGCAGGAGGGGCCGGGGCTCTGTGCACCCGCTGACTGAGCAGACAGGGAGGGAAGCCAGCACAGGCAGGTGGGCCTGAGGGGCCAGGCCTGTGGCGGAGAAGCCTAGTGGGAAACCAGAAGCCAGGGTACCATAGCTGTATTCTTGAAAACCCAGACATAATAGGTGTGGAGCCTGGCCCTGTCAGCCTCCGTGACGACAAGACAAACAAAGCCCACAGACTCTGTGCCTGGGCAAACAGGTCCATACCATCAGAATCATTACAGGCTGATCACTCAGTGTGCAACATAGAGAAGTCTGAATTGGGAGCAGTGAAACAATCCCGGACCATTACTCACTACCTGGGAATAGGCTGCACCAGCTCACAGTGCTTCAGGCTATTAAAACCACAGTGAACCTGAGATCCCCCTGTAAGCAACGACAGATAGCCAAGCAATTCGACTCCTTCACCAAAGTATCCCCTATGGATCCAAGCACAGAAAAAGACAAGAACAGACAGCTAAACAAATCCATATGGCCAAAGTTCCAAGAAAAAAATAGAAATCAAGGAAAAATGACTCCAAAAACGCAGAGTTATCCTAGCTCATTCAATTCGGATGATCTCACACCAACAGAAACACATGAAAACGATGACAATTCTGCATTATGGAAAGTGATAGAGTCCCTTCAAGAAGAACTTAAATCTATGAAGGAATTCAAAGAAGCCACAATTTTACAAGTCAAAACAAGGAACAACACCATTAAAGAACTCCAAGCCAAGGTGACAGAGCTTGAACAGGAAAAGGACAAAGCCTGAAAGATTTTCAGACAAAAACAAGCAAGCTGGAGAAGGAAATGTACAAAACGAACAATACCATAAAAGACATGAAAATAGAAATAGAAACAATAAAGAAAACACAGTCAGAGTTAAAAGAGGAAGTGGAGAATCAAGGGAAGACAACAGGAATTACAGATGTGAGTATCAAAAATAGGATGCAAGAGATGAAAGACAGGACCTCAGGCATGGAAGATTCGATAGAAGAAATCAATACAACATCCAAAGAAAATGAGAAGGCTAAAAAATCTCTCACCCACAACATCCAAGAAATCAAGGACTCAATGAAAAGACAGAACCTAAGAATTATAGGCATAGAGGAAAGAGAAGACTCCCGACTCCAAGGTCCTGGAAATATCTTCAACAAAATCACAGAAGAAAACTTCCCAAACCTGAAAAAACAGAGGCCAATAAAAATCCAAGAGGCTTACAGAACACCGAAAGATTAGATCAGAAAAGAAAGTCCTCTCGCCACATAATAATTGAAACACCAAATGTACAGAACAAAGAAAGAATATTAAAAGCTGTAAGAGAAAAAGGTCAAGACACATACAATGGCAGACCCATCAGAATTACACCTGACTTCTCCTCAGAAACTTTAAAAGCTAGAAGGGCCTGGACAGATATCCTACAAGTCCTGAGATATCATAGGTGCCCAGCCAGACTACTATACCCAGCAAAACTCTCTATCAACATAGATGCAGAAAACAAGATATTCCATGACAAAATCAAATGTAAATAATATCTACCCACAAACCCAGCCCTACAGAAAATCCTAGAAAGAAAATTCCAACCCAGAAAAGAAAACTTCACCCAAGAAAACAAATGGAATAGAAAACCCCTCAGCAACTAAACCAAAAGAGGCACAGGACCATCACCCATACCAAACGAATGGGAAATAACAACCCCAGATCACTAACATCCATCAACATCAATGGACTCAACTCCCCAATAAAAAGACACAGGTTTACAGAGTGGATCCGCAAGCAAGACCCGTCCTTTTGCTGCATACAAGAAACACATCTTACTACCAAGGATAGACACTACCTCAGAGTAAAGGGCTGGGAAAAGGTTTTCCAAACAAATGGACCCAGGAAGCAAGCTGGAGTAGCCATCCTAATATCAAACAAAACAGACTTCCAACTGAAGTTAATGAAAAAAACAAAGAAGGGCATTATATACCCATTAAAGGGAATATTCATCAAGAGGAAATCTCATTACTGAACATCTATGCCCCAAATAGAAAAGCACCTACTTTTGTAAAAGAAACACTTTTAAATCTTAAATCGCACATCAATCACAACACATTAGTAGTGGGAGACTTCAACACCCCACTCACAACAATGAACAGATCATCAAGACTGAGGCCAAACAGAGAAATATTGAGTCTAACAGAGATCATGAAACAAATGGACCTAACAGACATCTACAGAACGTTTCACCCAAACACAAAGGAATACACCTTTTTCTCAGCTCCTCACGGTACCTTCTCCAAAATCGACCACCTAGTTGGACACAAAGATAGTCTCAATAGGTACAAGAAAATTGAAATAACACCTTTTATCTTATCAGACCACCACGGAATAAAGCTGGTCTTCAACAGCAAAAGAATCAACAGAAAGCCTACACACACATAGAAATTGAACAGCTCCTTACTGGATGACCACTGGGTCAGGGAAGAAATAAAGAAGGAAATCAAAGACTTTTTAAAATCCAACGACAATGAAGACACAACATATCCAAACCTATGGGATACATTGAAAGCTGTGCTATGAGGAAAGTTCATAGCACTAATTCTTTCAAAAAGAAAATTGTGACAGCTCATATTAGTGAATTAACAGCTAAGCTGAGTGAATTGGAAAAAAAAGAAGCAAACACTCACAAGAGGAGCAGAAGGCAGGAAATCATCAAACTTAGGGCTGAAATCAACAACTTAGAACCAAAAAGAACTATACAAAGAATCAATGAAACCAAGAGTTGGTTCTTCGAGAAAATCAACAAAATAGACAGACCCCTAGCCAAATTAACTAAAAGGCAAAGGGAACGAACCCAAATCAACAAAATCAGAAACGAAAAGGGAGAAATAAAAACAGACATTGAGGATATCCAGAAAATATTCGGATTCCACTTTAAAAATCTATATTCCACCAAATTTGAAAACCTAAGTGAAATGGACAATTTCCTCGATAAATTCCACCTACAAAAACTAAATCAAAATCAGATTAACAGCTTAAACAGCTCAATAACCCCTAAGGAAATAGAAACAGTCATTAATAATCTCCCAACCAAAAAAAGCCCAGGGCCAGAGGGCTTTAGCACGGAATTCTACCAGACCTTCAAAGAGGAACTAACACCATTACTCTTCAAACTCTTCCACCACATAGAAACAGAAAGAACACTGCCAAACTCATTCTATGAGGCCACTGTCATTCTGATTCCTAAACCACACAAAGACCCAACAAAGAAAGAGAACTTCAGACCAATCTCCCTCATGAACATAGATGCAAAAATACTTAATAAAATACGAGCAAACCGAATTCAAGAACACATCAAAAGTATCATACATCATGATCAAGTAGGCTTCTTCCCAGGAATGCAGGGATGGTTCAATATACTAAAGTCTATCAATGTAATTCACCATATAAACAAGATGAAAGAAAAAAAACACATGATAATCTCGCTAGATGCAGAAAAAGGATTTGACAAAATCCAACACCCCTTCATGCTAAAAGTTCTGGAGAGAACGGGCATACAAGGTCCATACCTAGAAACAAAAAAGGCAATATACAGCAAGCCAGTGGCCAACATCAAATTAAATGGAGAGAAGCTTGAAGCATTTCCTCTAAACTCAGGGACAACACACGGATGTCCACTTTCACCATATCTGTTCAATATAGTACTTGAAGTCCTTGCTAGAGCAACAAGACAACTAAAGGAGATCGAAAGGTTAAATATTGGAAATGAAGAAGTCAAATTATCCCTATTCGCAGATGATATGTTAGTTCACATAAGCAACCCCAAAAACTCCACCAAAGAACACTTACAGCTGATAAACAACTTCAGCAAGGTGGCTGGATACAAAATTAACTCAAAAAAATCAGAAGCCCTTCTTTATACAACAAACAAATATACTGAGAAAGAAATAAGGGAAACAACCCCCTTCACAATAGCCACAAACAATATAAAATACCTGGGGGTAACTCTAACCAAGCAAGTAAAGGACATATATAACAAGAACTTCAAGCCCCTGAAGAAAGAAAAGGAAGAGGCCTTTAGAATATGGTAAGATCTCCCATGCTCATGGATAGGTAGGATCAACATAATAAAAATGGCTATCCTACCAAAAGCAATATATAGATTCAATGCAATTCCTATCAAAATACCAACACAATTCTTTATAGACCTGGAAAAAGCTATTCTCAACTTCACATGCAACAACATAAGCCCAGAATAGCTAAATCAATCCTGTACAATGAAAAAACATCTGGAGGTATCACCATCCCAGATTTCAGGCTGTACTACAGAGCAATAGTAATTAAAACAGCATGATACTGGTATAGAAACAGACCAGTGGATCAATGGAATCGAATTGAAGACCCAAACATGGACCCACACACTTATGGCCAACTAATCTTTGACAAAGAAGCCAAAACCGCACAATGGAAGAAGGACAGCATCTTCACCAAATAGTGCTGGTCCAACTGGATGTCCACTTGCAAAAGAATGAAATTAGACCCATACCTATCACCTTGTACAAAACTTAAATCCAAGTGGATCAAAGACCTTAACATAAGGCCGGCCACACTAAATATACTAGAAGAAAAAGTAGGAGAAACCCTCGAACTGATTGGCACAGCTGGCAACTTCCTGAACAGAACACCAACAGCTCAGGACCTGAGATCAACAATCAATAAATGGGACCTCATGAAACTGAAAAGCTTCTGTAAGGCAAAAGACACTGTCTTTCGAACAAAACGGCAACTAACAGACTGGGAGAAAATCTTCACCAGCCCCTCAACTGATAGAGGGCTATTATCTAAAATCTACAAAAAACTCAAGAAACTAAATGCCAAGAAACCAAATATTCCAATCAAAAATGGGAGACAGAGCTAAATAGATAATTCACAAAGGAGGAATCCCTAATGGCCGAGAGACACCTGAAGAAATGCTCAACATCCTTAATCATCAGAGAAATACAACTCAAGACGACCCTGAGATTCCATCTCACACCTGTCAGAATGGCTAAGGTAAAGAGCTCAAATGACAGCACATGCTGGCGAGGTTGTGGAGAAAGGGGAACCCTCCTCCATTGCTGGTGGGAGTGCAGGCTTGTGCAACCACTATGGAGGTCTGTCTGGCGATATCTTAGAAATCTTGGAATAAGTTTGCCTCAGGACCCAGCCATACCACTTCTGGGTATACACCCAAAGGACCTATCTAGGAGACATAGGGAAGTCTCCTCATCTATGTTCATAGCAGCCTTATTTGTAATAGCTAGAAATTGGGAACAACCCAGATGTCCCTCAACTGAAGAATGGATTAAAAAACTGTGGTACATCTATACAAAGGAATATTACTCAGCTATCAGAAACAACGAAATCATGCAATTTGCAACCAAATGGATGGATCTAGAGAAACTCATCCTGAGTGAGCCTACCCAGATTCAGAAGGATGCACATGGCATCTATTACTTATAGTAGGATTTTAGCTATATCGTACAGGATATCTGTACTATAACCAACACACCAAAAGGAAAATGGACATAAACTTTTCTTCTTTTTCTTTTTCCTTTTCCTTTTCCTTTTTCGTTTTCCTCTCCTTTTTGTTGTTGCTCTTTGTTTTTGTGGGTTTGTGTGTTTGTTGGTCTTTTTTTCGTTTTCCCCCGTAGCAAGGAGACACCTTTCACTGGCAGTACTGCCTCGTAGGCCCCTTGTGTATGAAGAGGCTCTTGGCCCCATATGACTCCTGATCTGTGGTGAGAGACTGTTATGCAGGGACACTCCACCCCAGAGGAACAAGAGGGAAGGGTCAGGGGGTAGAGCATAGGAGGGTGGGGCTGGGAAGCGGGAAAAGAGGACAATATGATAAGGATGTAACCTGAAGCAACAAACAAATAAATTTATTTATTAAAAAAAAAGCAGGTAACAATGTTAAAACACTGTAAATAAAATAAAGGATACAGCCAATCAACCTGAATTTATAAACCTCCAAGTTTCGAAAAAACGTAGAGCTAAGGTAAAATACATGAGAAGTATGGTGTTAACCCATGCCTTTAACTTCAGCATAGACGGGAGAAGCAACATAGAGTTAGTGGTCTTATAAATTCTAGAGTTACATGGAACAGGGTGGTGAGGGTGCACACCCTTAATTCCATCATTCAAGAAGAGTACACCCTTTTAATCCCAACACACTAGAGACAGAAACACACAGATCTCAGAGCTGAAGGTCAGCCTAATACAAAACAATCTCTAAATAGAGAAAAACTTCGATCCAGGAGTGGTGGAACACATCTTTAATCTCTTCAGATGGGAACCACAGGTCTCTGATCCCAATAATTAGAATGCAGAGAGACACACACAGGAACTGGAAGGACCTAAGTTTAAAAGCTACTTACAAAAGGCCTACTCAATACAAACAAATTGTCCTTTGAGATCTCAAAATATATACACTAAAGCTGGTTTAGCTCCAAAACAACAAAATAATTTCTACTTTAACCCAGATTGAAAGATAATACTTTATATATTGTCAAAAAAACCAATTTGTTTCAGGAGAAATATTACCTAGCCCCCCTTCCCCCCAAAAAAGTGGGTAATTGTCCCATAGTTAGGATTAGGGCAGGGCTCTGTTCTTATCTTTGCAGGCGAATCAAAGCATCCATTCAAGGAACCCAGGGACAACTGGACAACGGAAACATCAGCAGAAAACAGAATCAGACACCAAAGAAGACAAGTGACCCAGTTGATTCAGCCTGACAGACTCCCTCAATAGCTGTCTCTATCAAAAGCCTACAACCACAACAACTCAATATAGCTAAGACCATTCAGCTCTACACAATGCCCCAGCAAGAACCTCAGTAAAGCCTGGAAGATCAGCTTCTGCCTACAAACTCCTTAGGACATCCAAACAGCTGAGAACAGAAGGACTGAACATAAAAGGATTGTACTAACATTTTTAACCATTTTTCCATTTTGGTTCCGGCCCCAAACAGGTTTACTACGACCCAAATTAGCAGGAAGTCATTTTAAGAGTGCCATGTCCCATGCCCAGAGGGTGGGGAGGGTGTTTCTCCACCCCCCCCCCTTTTGGTTATTTGAAGGATAACTGAAAACTCTGTTATTTAGGGGAAGAGATTACAAGTTGTTAAATTGTCCTGTTTAATGGGTTTTGGAGGTTAGACCCAGGGTATTCCTTCTTTCCCTTTTCTGTATCCTTCTTTCTCTCCTATGTAGGAGTGCACGGACTTGAGAAAAATGAGACATAGACATAGCACAGGAAGGACCAAGAAGAAGGGACAGATTATTGAATATGCCCTTATACCTTTGTATAGTGATACAAAATTAGTAGTATATTTGTCTAAAGTGGTATTGACCATTGTTTATTGTGCAAAAATAAGATTGTATTGGACTACATCGGTATTGATCTTTGTACATTGATACAAAATTAAGATTATAGTTGGCCACAATGGTATTGACCCTTGTATATGGACGTAATATTAAGATTGTATTGGGCTACATAGGCATTGATCTTTGTATATTGATACAAAATTAAGAGAATATTTAGCCACACTTGAATAGATCTTTGTATATTGATACAAAATTAAAGGTAACGCTTCCCAATGGTATTGTACCTAGAGATACTTAACAATGAATTGTGAAGCTCTGGCCTCTTGATACCAACCGTCTTAAACTGTTTAGGATAGTTAGGAAAAACAAACTCCTACTCATGCAAGCACGTCACCTTGTTAGCTACTATGACAGTCTATCACAGATATTCTCTAAGCTACTCAGTAATCAAGTTGTTAAGAGACAAGCAACATTTGCTTATCTAAATACAAGAGATGGATAGGGCATCTTCAAAAACCCCAAGAGGTCTGCAGAATATGGCATTCAAAGATGTGGTCTTAAATTAAGATTTTTTTTTTTGATACCGAGACATATCAGCTCCTGAAAGCACCCCCTATTCTACTCCAAGTAGAAGATAAGCATTGAAGAATCTCCAGTGTGAGATGGTTGAATTAGTGGCAAGCCTATCTCTTGGCATGAAAAACTCCTTGCTTCAACTGCAGACAGACTGCTGTCCAAAAAGGACAAAACTTGGTAGCAGGGAAGTCAACAGCCTAGCTCTGCCAAGACAGGGTAGGTAAGTCCTTCATAATCCCTGCTCTATAATAAATGTCTGTCAGAGAAAAAGGACCAAAAGGCTGAAGACTGATGCTGGAATGTATGGAGAGAAAATGAGAACTGTCCAGGCAGTCACTGGTTTGTCATTTCTTAGTATTGGAAGCTGCAGGCCCTGCACTTCCTATATAATCAGATATATTTATCCCTCTCAGGTCTCTGAGGTGGTTGAAGAATAGACAGCTAGAGTCTCATAGTTAAATTTTGAGTTGTTTAGGAATCAAGAGGGCATTCTAGATCTAAGAAGATGGTTATAATAGTGATGCAAGTTAGTATGTTAGCTAAGTCAGTTATAGAACTTTAAACTCATGGAGATGGCTAGATGGTAGAATGTTAAAATCAGGGGCCAAATATGTATAAACTGGACATTTGGAAGGTATACTGGGCCATTTAACTCTCATAAATGTGGCATATTTATTTCTGCTGTTTTGTATAGTATTTACTGTTATAAGAGAAGGAACCATTTGTCGGACTGAAAGCGGAAGCTGTTGGTGGGAAGAGGGTGGAAGGGTGGGACAGGAAGGGGGAATAGGGAAGGGTTTGTGACTGAGATGTAACTTGAAGAAAAAAAATAAAGTATTTAATAAAAAAAAGTAAATGGAGAGAAACTTAAATCATTTCCTTTAAACGCAGGAACAAGACAAGGATGCTCACTTTCACAATAACTCTTCAACATAGTACTTGAAGTTCTTGCTAGAGCAGTAAGACAATTAAAAAAGATCAAGAGGATACAAGTTGAAAATGAAGAACTCAAATTATCCCTATTTGCAGATGATATGTTAGTATACATAAGCAACCCAAAAAATTCCACCAGGGAACTCTTGCAGCAGATAAGCACTTTCAGCAAGGTGGTTGGATACAAAATTATTTCAAAAAGAAAAAAACAGAAGTCCTTCTTCATTCTGTTTCCAGAATCACAAGTAATATATTAAATGCTTTCAAATCTTTTGCAGATATTTGTTAAAAATTTAATATAGGTATGAAAAATTTCTGTGATCAACAGCCACTTCCAAAAAAAAGCACATACCATTTGTAGTTTTATATGGTCATATATAATTTATTACACAGCATGTAGTCCAATATATCATATATTGCATAATATATTCTACAATTTATCATATGACATGTAACTCATAGAGTTTATTTTGTATTAATATTAGATTTTATCATTATTTCATTCAGAATTCATTAAATAAATCTTGTTTTGTTTAAATAATTGGTACAGTGACTCACTTATGTTTTTATCTTTATAAGAAAATATAGCCTAGTGGGATGGCTTTGTAGATATATACATTGTCTGGCTGTTAATTTTTTCAAGGCAACTTATTCCCAACTAAATAAAGTTTTGTCCTGTTAGGCAGTATTGGTAAAAGATGGGATTTTGTTCAAATGTAAAAATATATATTCTATATTAATTTTGAACTGAAAAATTTTATATCATAAATCCATGCATGTGATTTAACTTCTCATATCCACTTGGGAGAACATTCATATACTTTTGTTCTTTACTTATCAAATGCTGTTATGCTATGACTTGTCTTACATTATATCATGGGATGAAGTTCTACTTTTGAATTATTCCAAAGAATATGACATCATTTGATTAAACAACAGATATCTAATCTGCATGTAATTAAATTGTATTTAATATGTAAGAACCTTAGTACATTAAATACTTTTAAGCAAAATTTAGGAAGACAATGGAAAAGTAAAAAGAAAAAAAAAGAATGATGTCAAGGTTTGTGAAACACAGTGTTTACATCAACAAAGGTTTAAGATTTTGTGTTTTTTTGGTTTTTTGTTTTTGTTTGTTTGTTTTGGTTTGTGGTTCTAGAGATATAAAGACTGCCATGGCAGGGAAGGAATGATATATAAGGAGAAATAAGAAGCTGCTGACATCACATTTTCATCCACATACAAAAAGTAAATGAGAGAGTGAATACAGAGTTAGGTAAGGTTGTATGACCTCTAATGCTATCTCAGTTGACATACTTCCTTCAGCAAGACTTTACCTCTTATATGTTCCATAACCTCCATAAACAGCACGACCAAATTCAAGTGCATGAACCCTCAGTGGGTTTCACATTGAAATCACAACACAGGGTGATAGCCGCAATGACATATGAAATGTAAAGTTTGTAAAAACACTAAAAGTTGGATTTTTGTCACAGGCTTTTAGGTTTTTCCATCATCTAATGAGATGATCATGTGTTGTTGTTTTTTTTTTTCTTTCAGTTTACTTATATGATCGATTATATTGATGGGTTTGCATATGTTAAACCATCCCTGCATCCCTGGAATGAAGCCTAATTCATCATGGTATATTGTGTTTTTGATGTGTTTTTAGATTCAGTTTGTGAACATTTTATTGAGTATATTTGCATCAATGTTCATGAGAGAAATTAGTCAGCAATTCGTTTCCCCATCTTGTTAGCATCTGTATAGAAGGTTGGTGAATCAGGAATTGGCATTCCCTTTACAATATGAGGAAGAATCCAATTACTCCTTTTTATAAATTGTATATGTCTGCTTTTTGGAAATTTATTATTAACCTCTCCCAAATAATTACAGCAAGCTCTTTGCCAGTCTTCATTGATTACCCACAATGGCCTAATCTCAGCATTAGTAAGATACTAAAATTTTGGCTGGGTCCATTTCTGATAATTGATGTAGTCTTATTCTACCTCTTATAATTAATTCAGATATCTTTTCTATGTATGTCTTTAATTTTTTACTTTGTTTATGTGGTAAGAAAATCCATTCTATAATACTATCTTCCCATTGTATAATGAGTTCTGTAGGAGAATGAGTTGATGGTAAAATGACCAAAATACAATTAAGTTGAGGATCAATTCGATCTATGTATGCATCTTGCAATCTTTGTTCTACCAACATTAATTCCTTTTCTGCCTCAGCAGTTAAACATCTTGCACTGTTTAGATTTGAATCCCATTGTAATGTTTGAAACAAATTACTTAACTCATAAGTACTTAAAACAAGGGTGGACCTTCGCCAATTTATATCTCCCAATAATTTTTGAAAATCATTAAGAGTTTTCAATTGATCACTACAGATCTGTACCTTTTGTGATCTTATTCTCTGTTGACTTATTTTATAACCCAAATAGTTGCTTGAATCTCCTCTTTATATTTTTTCACAAGTAATTTTTAAGTCCCAAGGTGGCAGAATTCTTTGAATTTCCTTAAATGAGTTCTCTAAAATAGCTACATCAGAATCAGCCAACAAATGTCATCCATATAATGATAGATAATAGATTGAGGAAATTTCTTATGAATTATTTCCAATGATTTTTTTTTTTTTTTTACAAAATATTGACACTCAGACTATTCAGCATTCCCTGTGGAAGCACATTGCAATGATACCTCTTGATTGGTCTATTGTTATTGAGATTAGGTACAGAGAAAGCAACCCTTTCACTTTCATTCATATGCAATGGAATTGAGAAAAAGAAGTCTTTTAAATCAATTACTATTAAAGGCCATGACTTTGGTAATAAAGAAGGTAAATGTATACCAGTCTGCAAAGTACCCATATGTTGAATTACTCTATTCAGAGCTCTTAAATCTTTTACCATTCTCCATTTACCTGATTTCTTTTTTACTACAAGCACAGGAGAATTCCATGGACCGGTAGACTTTTCTATATGACAAGACTCCATCTATTCTTTTACTAATTGCTCAAGAGCCTCCAATTTTTCCTTTGCTATGGGCCACTGCCCTTGACACACTGTTTTTTTTTTTTTTTAATAGCCATTTCAGGGTAGGGCTGTTGGAATTTCAGCAGTGGCCCTAGTACAAATTTGGAAACTTAATACCTCAGGTGTCCTGTGTTTGGATACTAGACATAGTTTGCAATTGTTGAGTACTCATATCAAAACCTACATCAAAAGTATCTATAATCTCAATGTCTGCGGTGTCCTGTGTTTGCACATTACACATAGCTTGCAATTACTTTTGGGTACTCATATCAATACCTTCCCCAGAAGTTTCCATCATTTCATCATTTGTTATTTCTGGCATTGCAGGAATATTAATTTGAGTACCCCATTGTTGTAAGATATCCCTTCCCCATAAATTTATGGGTACATCGGCCACATAAGGTCTCAACTTCCCTGTTCGTCCTTCTGGTCCAACACAGTTAAACCATAGTACACTTCGTTTTACATGTGATAATTTACTAATTCCTATAAAATGTGTAGGAACCTTTTGAAGTGGCCATTTTGGATTCCAAGACTCTTGTGACAGGATAGTGACATCCACTCGTGTGTCAAACAATCCTATTTCAATACCATTCATTTGTATTTTTAATTTTGGTATCTCATCATTCACCATTGTTTGCCAGTACACACATTTTCCAATATTCACAAATGTTCTTGTTCTTTCTATTGGAGCAGCTTTGCCCTTGATATAAGATAACAATAGCAACTGAGCAATTCTATCCCGTGCATTAATTTTCATCTCTTTCTTTACTGATATCATAATTTTAATTTCTTCCTTGCAATCTCCATCTATAATACCTGGATGCATAGTAAATCCTTGAGAAGTTAATCCACTTCTCCCAAAGATTAATCCTACTGTCCCTGGTGATAAAGGACTATAAACACCAGTGGTCAACTTATAACATTCATCTGGTTTGGATAATGTAACAAACATATCTGTGGCCATATCTAAAGCTGCACTGACTTCTGTAGCATGCAAAAGATTGGCAAGAGCTAATTTTGTTCTTCCTCCATCTCATTTCCCTCTGGCTGACTGATGGACAAGTGTTGCTGTGGTGCCTTGAACTGGTAGGCCCCTTTCCTTGTTTAGCAAGGGGTTACCTTTGACATCCATTTCAGCTCTACAATCTCAGGACAAGTGTTTACCTTTACCATAACTAGTATAAAATAATGGAGTCCTTAATCTTCCCTTGTTATAAAAAAGCATTGGTTCCCTTTTATGACAATGTTCTGCAGTGTCCAAGCATCTATAATTTCAAGTTCTGAATGTTTCAGCCTTAAAATATCTTTGGAAATGACCAAGTTCACCATTTTTAAAGCACTCATTAAGATCCCTAGCAACGGCTTGTGCTACAATATTTGTCTGATGCTCCTGAAAGGCAATATCAGTTGTTTCTCTTACCCATTCATCTACTGGGGCTCCTCGAACTTTCAATGGTCTAATTGCCCTTTGACATTCAGCATTTGCATTTTCATATGCCAAGGCATCAGGGATATCCATATCTTTCTCCAACATTTCTATTGGATGCCATGTTAACTCCTGTTTGAGTTGACCATTATTCCCCCCCCCCAGGGGAACACTTACTTGCCAGTTTATTATAAACAGTATCAAAAAGTAAGATGATGAACAGCCAGAGGGCAAGGTATACTGGGGGGTGTACAACTTCTCTGGGGACCTCACAACACTGGCTACTGTCAACTGCTGGGAAGCACCAGACTCCTGACCATCACTTCCTGGAGAGCAAATGGAGTTGAAAGCTCTAAGCCTGTAATGGTCCACTCACTGTCTATTTCCAGTGAACACCCCCCTCCTGAGCTGTCCAGGGACCAATGTTAAACCACAAAAAGACCCAACAAAGAAAGAGAACTTCAGACCAACTTTCCTCAAGAACATAGATGTAAAAATACTTAATAAGTTATTTGCAAACCTAATGCAAAAATATATCAAAAGTATCATACACCATGACAAAGTAGGCATCATCGCAGGAATGCAGGGTTAGTTCAACATACGAAAATCCATCAATGTAATCCACCACATAAACAAGCTGAAAGAAAAAAACCACATGACCATCTCACTAGATGCTGAAAAAGCATTTGACAAAATCACACATCCCTTCTTGATAAAAGTCCTGGAGAGAGCTGACATACAAGGACCAAACTAGAAATAATAAAGGCAATATACACCAAGCCGATAGCTACCATCAAATTAAATGGAGAGAAACTTAAAGCATTTCCTCTAAAATCAGGGACAAGGAAAGGATGCCCACTCTCCCCTTATCTCTTAAACATAGTACTTGAAGTTCTAGCTAGAACAATAAGACAACTAAAGGAGATCAAAGGGATACAAATAGGAAAGGAAGAGGTTAAATTATCCTTATTTGCAGATGATATGATAATATACATGAGTGACCCCAAAAATTGCACCAGAGAGCTACTGCAACTGGTAAACACATTCAGCAAGGTGGTTGTATACGAAATTAATTCAAAAAAATCAGAAGCCTTTCATTATATAAAAGATAAATAGTATAAGAAAGAAATTAGGGAAACAACACCCATCACAATAGCCATAAACAATATAAAATACCTGGGGGTAACTCAAACCAAGCAAGTGAAAGACCTGTATGACAAGAACTTCAAGTCCTTGAAGAAAGAAATTGAAGAAGGCATCAGAAGATGTAAAGATCCCTCATGTTCATGGATAGGTAGGATCAACATAATAAAAATGGGCATCCTACCAAAAGCTATATACAGATTCAATGTAATTTTTATCAAAATACCAACACAATTCTTTAAAAACCTTGAAAGAACAATTCTCAACTTTATATGGAATAAAAAAAAAAACAGAATAGCTAAATCAATCCTGAAAAATAAAAAAATAAAAAAATCTCCATGATTTCAAGCTCTACTACAGAGCAGTAGTTAAAAAAAAACAAAACACACACACACACAAAAAAAAAAAAAGAAAAAAAAAAGCATGGTACTGGTAGAGAAACAGACCAATTGTTCAATAGAATCGAATTGAAAACCCAGAAAAAAACCCTCACAACTATGGCCACTTAATTTTTGACAGAGAAGCCAAAACTTTGCAGTTAAAAAAGGACGACATCTTCAACAAATGGTGCTGGTCTAACTGGATGTTGACATGTAAAAGAATGCAAATTGATCCATTCTTATCACCTTGCACAAAACTTAATTCCAAGTGGATCAAAGACTTGAATATAAAAGTGGACACACTAAATCTAATAGAAGAGAAAGTGGGAAAAGGCCTTGAACTAATTGGCACAGGTGACAAATTCCTGAACAGAATCTCAATAGCTCAGGCTTTAAGACCAACAATCAATAAATGGGACCTCATGAAACTGGAAACTTCTTTAAGGCAAAGGAAACTGCCATTCGCAATAAATAAATAAAATAAATAAATAAATAAATAAAAATGGCAACCTACAGATTGGGAAAAGATCTTTACCAACCCCACATCCGACAGAGGGCTAATGTCCATAATTTATAAAGAACTCAAAAAATTAAACACCAGGAAACCAAATAATCCAGTCAAAAAATGGTGATCAGAGCTAAACCAAGAGTTCACAAAGTAGGAATCACTAATGGCTGAGAAACACTTGAAGAAATGCTCAGCATCCTTAATCATAAGAAAAATGCAATTCAAGACACTCCTGAGACTCTAGCTCACATATGTCAGAATGGCTAAGATCAAAAACTCAAATGACAGCTCATGCTGGCAAGGCTGAGGAGAAGAGGGAACACTCCTACATTGCTAGTGAGAGTACAAACCTATACAACTACTGTGGAAATCAGTCTGGTGATATCTTAGAAAACTTCGAATAGCTCTACCTCAAGACCACTTCTGGGTATACAACCAAATGTTTCCTCACCAAGCCACAAGGACATCTCCTCATCATTGTTGACAGCAGCTTTATTTGTAATAGCTAGAAACTGGAAACAACCCAGAACTCCCTCAACTGAAGAATGGATAAGAAAAAAAGCACAAACAAAAACAAAACTGTGGTCTGAGTTAGTTCACTCAGGATGAGCTTTTCTAGTTCCATCCATTTGGCTGCAAATTGCATAATTTCCTTGTTTCTGATAGCTGTGTAGTATTCCATTGTGTAGATGTGCCACAGTTTTTTAATCCATTCTTCAGTTGAGGGAGATCTGGGTTGTTTCAAGTTTCTAGCTATTACAAATAAGGTTGCTATGACCATAGATGAGGCAACTTCCTTGTGATTCGGTGAGGAGTCATTTGGGTGTATACCCAGAAGTGGTATGGCTGGGTCCCGAAGCAGAGCTATTCCAAGTTTTCTAAGATATCGCCAGACTGACCTCCATAGTGGTTGCACAAGCCTGCACTCCCACCAGCAATGGAGGAGAGTTCCCCTTTCTCCACACCCTGGCCAGCATGTGCTGTCATTTGAGCTTTTGATCTTAGCCATTCTGACAGGTGTGAGATGGAATCTTAGAGTGGTCTTGAGTTGCATTTCTCTGATGATTAAGGATGCTGAGCATTTCTTCAAGTGTCTCTAGGCTTTTAGGAATTCCTCCTTTGTGAATTCTCTGTTTAGCTCTTTTCCCCATTTTTTAATTGGATTATTTGGTTTCTTGGCATTTAATTTCTTGAGTTCTTTGTAAATTTTGGATATTAGCCCTTTGTCAGATGTGGAGTTGGTGAAGATTTTGTCACAATCTGAAGGCTGCCGTTTTGTTCGAATGACAGTGTCATTTGCCTTACAGACACATGGCATCTATTCACTTATTTTATTTTAGCTATATAGTACAGGATATCTATACTACAACCAATGCACCAAAGGGAACATGGACATAAACTTTTTTTTTTTTTTGGTTTTTCGAGACAGGGTTTCTCTGTGTATCCTTGGCTGTCCTGGACTCACTTTGTAGACCAGGCTGGCCTCGAACTCACAAAGATCCGCCTGCCTCTGCCTCCCAAGTGCTGGGATTAAAGGCGTGCGCCACCACCGCCCGGCTGACATAAACTTTTTGTTTGTTTGTTTTTTCTCCCTGTCATTGAGACACTTTTCCCTGGTGGTACTGCCTTGTATGCCTCCAGTGTATGAGGAGGCTCCTGGCGCTCATATGACTGTTGAACTGGGGTGGGGGAATGTTATGTAGGAACACTCCACTCCAGTGGAAAGAGGAGACTATGATGGAGATGTAACCTGAAGCAATAAATAAATAAACTTAAAAAAAAAATCGTGTGGTACATTTAAACAATGGAATACTACTCAGCTATCAGAAACAAGGAAATCATGCAATTTGTAGCCAAATGGATGGAACTAGAAAAGCTCATTCAGAGTGAGCTAACCCAGACTCAGAAAGATGTGTGTGGCATCTACTCACTTATAATTAGGTTTTAGTAATATAGTACAGGATAACTATCATACAACCAACACACCAAAAAGAACAGGAACATAGACTTTGTTACCTATTAGTGGGACACTTTGCCCTAATAGAGTTGCCATATTGGTCTCCAGCGCAAGAAGAAACTCTTAACACTCATATGACTGTTGAACTGAGTGGGGTTGATATATAAGGGCAACTCACTCCAGTGGAGTAATATAGGTGGAAGACGGGGGAAGAGGTTTTGAGGGGGGGAAAGGGTTGGAGGATGGGACTGGGAGGAGTGGAGGGAGGGGACTGTGATGGCGATGTATCTTGATATAATAAATAATTAAAAAAGCACAAAAAGATGTAATTTTAAAGTACATGATTAATGGAAACAATAATTGAAAAATATCACAGGGTATAATATTCATCTTCCTAAAGCAAATTGAATAATGTTACAATAGTATTATTGCTCTAAGGTAAAAGATGCTATTCACAGATTACGGAAAAAATAGGGCTTTATATTATCCTGGGATATATTGTTTGTGATTTTCATGCAAAGATAGAAAATAATCTTATTCAAATGCATCAAAAGGCTTGGTGTTGCTGTCCTTCATCCCACATGTTTGCCTAAAAATTTAAGCACTTATTCGTATTGCTGTAATTGTTTGTTTTTATTTTGATATAGTATCTCCCTGTGCAACAGACCTTGCCTGGGATTAGCTAATTTTATACAAAATGTAGAGATTTTGCATTGTAAAACAGTTATATAAAATTATAAATTAAAAGTTATGCATATAAAATTAAAATTTTTATTAAACAATTTTGTACATTTTAAGAATCCATAAGAATATTTTATCATACATGTATTCCCATCAACACAGTGATCATGGTCATTTAAGTAAATGCAAAGAGAAATCTAATTTTAATAGATAGAAATGGTTTCCATTTGGGCACAAGATTGTTGGTGATTTGTAACACATTTTACTTTATCTTCTTCACACCCCTTTTTTTCTTTTATAGGAAATAAATAATTTTTCACATAATATATCCTTATTAATAAGTGTTTTCCCCTCCTTTCACTCTTCCCAGCCCAAACTCCCCCACTTCCTGCAGCCAAACACACACATCTCTCATTGAATCCTTTCCCTTTTATCTCTCATTAAAAAAAAAGAAAATCAGACTTCAATGAGAATGTAATATAATACAGTACGATATAATAAAACAGTAACTAACACATTAAAATTGGACAAAACAAACAAGTAGAAGAAACACTAAACTGGAAACTTAGCATATATGCAGTGGACCTGGTCCTCGCCCATGCACGCCCTGTGGATGCTGCCTCAGTGTCTGTGAGTTTATATAAGCTTTGATCATGTTGATTTAGAAAGACTTGTAACATCAAGTTTTTTCATCCTTGAATCATGAAATAATGTTAAGATTATGTACAGAACTTTTATATGTGTAATATGTGCACACACAATAAAAGGTTTTTAGAGTCCTTGCGGTGTCTTGTTTCCCAAACAGTCTGACTTTCTCAGTGTGAGGTTCACTGAATGTCACCTGTAGGCCTGGCACTAGTCAGGCATGACAAAACACTTTTGTCCCTAAGCAGTTAGGCAATCTACTGTAGCCCAATATTGGTTATTCTTTGGATTTTTTCCTATTGGGTAAACTGTAATTTTGCTTTGTCCTGTAATTTCATTCTGATTCAGCATGGCTAGGTCACCTGACATTTCATCCCATACACTCCCCACACACACAGGTACATGAACACACACATTTGTGTGTGTATAAATGTATATATTTAACGTATTTATAAAATTTAATGTAAAATGACATTAAATTATATTTACAAAATCCAATGTAAAAGTGCTATGTGAGTTGATGGCTTATATGACATATCTTATACTTGAGCAGATTTTACAATATCGTAAGAGAGTTTGCCAGAAAATGTTGAGACAATGGCATTAGGCACCAGAATCCATTAATATCATGTATAAACATATTAGAAAAGAGGAATGATATAGAAAGATTTCTAAAGGATAAGACAAGGGAAAATACTGTAGGACAAAAGCAAGGTTGCCCAAGAAATTACAGACATTGCTGTTATTGACAGTGTCTTTGTACTATCAATGCATGTGAAATTAACTCTCTAATTTTTAAGTGTGAAATGATTCCTTCAGAATTATTATAAAATTATATGCATTTCATTCATCAATAAGGAGATTATATTAAAGTCTATATTCTTTATGCATTTAATAAGTAATCATTGTTTTCTATTATCACTAGTTAAAATTAAAGTTGTCCACAAATGATACCGAGTTTTCTTTTTGAGGCATTGAATAAGTAAGAAAATTTCTGCCTATAGAAGAATTCACTTGACAGATAGCATTGCCTATTGACAAACATATGTATCAATGCTTGAGTTATTTTAAATTTACTATAATATAGAACTTTATTCTTGTGAAAGTAATGGTAAATAATCAGCAGTAAATTAAATAAAAATAAATTCAGCATTGAAATTTTGAAAAAAATAATAAGTATGATGGTAATTACTTGAGGAAGATAATTAGAAAGAAATGTCTACAAATAAGTGACAATGTTAAGTCTCACATTGTTAAAAAAGATTGTTTAAGCAAACCTTGACAGATAAAATTTAATACAAAAAGTCTATAAAATATAATGTGTTATCTAAACAAATAATTTATATATGTTTATGATATACTAAATTATTATTTATCATCTATTTATTTATTTATGTGATTATTATTAATTATTTATTTTGTGAATTTGGTTGTTATAAATGGTGTATGATTCAATTAATTATAATCGCCTTTGTTTATTCATTATTTAGAAAAATGAACAATTTACAGTACAATTTGACTTTAGTAGTTTCTTCTGTGTTTGAAAAGTTGAACACTTACTATACAGTGCAGTAAAGGTAGAGAATGTGGGACCACCAAAATTGAGCACTACTTTGTACACTCAATATCTTGTGTTAAGGGTTTATAAAAAGGCATTATTAAACATTCTAGAGTGTATCATTTTCAAAAGAACAAGCTTTAACAGTGTCTGTATTTTCTAACTAAAAGACTTCTGCCTAAAAATATGAAATAAAAATATAGTGTAATCTGAATGTCAAGTGAACCCCTTGCTCTATCCCTGGAATAATTGTATAAATAAAAATAAATATTTTAAAATATGTTCTTTCTTATATCTTTGTATTGTTCATAGCAATTCTCAACCTGAGTAGTGGCATTTCAAAGTATTTGCCAAGGTAGATTTACTGTTCTATCTATCTTGCTGAGAATCTACATGATTTGGTGTTTATTTCCTCTACAGCTTATTTGAATGCATTGGGTTCTTGTAAAACTCATCTCCACCATTGATAGAACATGTTATTGGAAGAACTAAATTAACATTCATAGAATGCAATATTGATTCCTTTCTTATTATATGATATGTTTTGAATTTATACTTGACATACCCATTTTTGTGGTGAACATATAGAAAGCATATATGCTTTATTCCATGTTGTTTTTCTACTTTTGCTCACTTCACTGACATTATGTTATTGAATTTACACTGAGACTCAAATCAATTTTCTCAGAATTAGAACGTCTGTCCTAGGACTTGTTTTCTAGTGAACTCAACGATCTCTGACTCAGAGAAACTCATACAATCCAATCTCATGATTATAAAGCATATTATTTGATTTATACAACAATAATTGTATTTGAACTCGCATTTTCATATAAAGGGGTATTTAATCGGTGTTTCATGTTCACTAAGTGCTGTTCTGGTTCATTTTCATTTCAGCCACTGTGTTGATAGGGCTCAAAGGAAAATAAAATGGATTTATCCATCACTGAACACAATTAATTGTATATTGGCCTCTTTAGAAGTAGAGTTAGATAAAATGACTTAATCACAATTTTTCAGGGGGAAATTATAAATAATTAACTACTCTGACCAAGAGTCTGATAAAAGAAACTGAAATTCAGCACAACTGGGCAAATGGCAATCAGATAAGGAAATTATTTACAAGAAATATTCCCTTATTCTGCAGCTAATTTTGTTTCATAAGGCAATATCTCCTAGTTTAGATTGGCTGTGTTTCATACATATTATATAGATAAATATATATAATTATATACACATTGTTTGTGCTATACTTGTGTAGGTTTAAGTTAGTTTAATTATGCATCTTTATAAAATATTTGGGCAGTACTATCCTCACCTACTGATTATTACTTTTCATTATTTCTAATTTCATAATGCATGTGATCCCATGAATCAAACCACTGAAATTAGAGGTTTATTTTCTTTTTTTCCATTTCAAAAATATGTATTACATATAATTGAGAGTGACTCATGGGAAGAACTTGTTAAATATAGCTATTCATTTTATATAGTTGCTCACATGCATTCTCAGGAACCATGCTCTAGAAAGGTGAATAATTTAACTATTTTTATACATACTGAGCAGGTTATATTTAAGAACATATATGTATACAAATTTGAAAGAGAGCAAAGGAGAGTATATGCAAAAATTTGGAAAGAGGAAAGGGGAAGGATAAAGGTAATGATATTATAATTCCTACTAAAATGTTAAAAAATAAACAAAATAATTTTTTAAATTTATTTATTTGTTTATTTTACATTCTAATTGCAACACCCTCCCTCCCTCCCAATCCCATCTTCCCAACCATATCCCTTGTACCTTCCCCCCCCTCCAACCCAATCTGGCAATTTGGCACATCAAATTGTATCAGGACTAAGTGCCTGTTCTTCCACTGAGACAAGACATGGGAAATTGGATCCATAGGGAGACAACATAGACCAAGTCTGACATAGTACCTTCTAAAATTGTTAGGGGACACACTTGAGGAATGAACGGCCCATCAGTTTCATATGTGTGGTGGACTTAGGACCAGCCTTCGCAAGTTTTTTGATTGGTAGCTTAGTCTCTATGAGCCACCCTCTGTCCAAGTTAATTGGTTATGTAGGTCTTCCTTTGATGTCCTTGACTCCTGCTTCCTCCAGCCTTCCCCTAAGTCTTCCACAAAGTTCCTCACGTTTTGCCTAATGTTTGGCATTGGGTCTCTGAATCTGTTTCTGTTATCTGCTGGATAAAGCCTCTCAGATGGCAGTTATGTTAGGCACCTGTCCAGTTAACCTGTCTCCAACCACTTCCAATGTTTGCTTTATTTCCCTTACTTAGACAATTTCAAGGATCATCCCTTGAGCCCTCCTTGTTACTTAGTTTCTTTGAGTCTAAGAATTGTAGCATGGTTATCCTGTACTTAATGGCAAATATCCACTTATGAGTGAGTAGATACCTTGTGTGTCTTGCTGGGTCTGTGCTACCTCACTCAGGATGCTCTTTTCTGGTTTCAACCATTGTCTGCAAATTTCTTGCTGTCCTTGTTTCTAACAGCTGAGTAGTATTCCATTGTGTAAATGTACCACAATTTCATTATCCATTCTTCAGTTGAGGGACATCTGGGTTGATTCAAGTTTCTAGTTATTACAAATAAAGCTGCTATATACATAGTTGGAGAAATGTCCTTGTGGTTGGTGACACATATTTTGGGTATATACCCAGGAGTGGTATAGCTGGGTCTTGAGGTAGAACTATTCCAAATTTTTTGAGAAAGTGCCAGATTCCTTTATAACATGGTTGTAAGCATTTCTGTCAAATACCCAGCTGTTTCTGATTAGTATGCTTAAAGTTATGATTGAATTCCTATTGAACACCCTAACCAAAACGACTCAACAACCCAAAAGATAGTAATTTATAAGTAGGATTGCAACAGGAAATGCCATAGACCTTTTCTTGAGCAAACACATTTATTATTTTACCTTTAGGTGTGTTGAGATTAGATTCCAAGATTAGACAAAGGTTCTGTAGGATCAGTTTATTGTGTGGTCTTATCGGCTTCCTCTACACATGATAATCCCTACCTCTTATATGAACAGGGAAACAGGATCACTAAGACTTACTTTAACCTAATTAATTGTCCTTTCAAAAATGCCCTTGCTTCAATTACTTTAGTTCCTACTTTAGTTGTTAGCTTCATGGTACTCCTCAGATGCAGTAATGTGAGGCATAGAAAACAAGTATATAGTAACATACAATGTCCTGAATGCTATGCGTGTTTCCTTGTAAGAAAACCCCTATGTTCAGTGGGTAAAATTGTAGTGTTTATTATTAAGTCAAATCAAAAATGCATTTCTTTTACACATTCCTGGGTCTTACTAGTGTCAGTACCCATTCTTCAGTCTCCTAACTGTGACAATGTGTATGATTCAACTGTTTCCGAACAAACTCTATACTTTGTTTAAAACAGAGAAGCAGCATCATGAAAAACAAAAAAAAGCCTCAGAACGCCTTTGAAAGAGTCTGTACATAACCATGCAAAATTCGATATTCCTGTCATTTCCACTACCATTTAAGAAGATTCATCTTCTAGTATCTTTTTTAAACAAAAATTGTGAGATTGGATTCTTGTTTCTGTATTTAGTTATTATTGTTTTAAAAATCTGCTTTCATAATTATCTTCCACAGCTTTATTTTCTTTCCTATTCTAGAAACATTCTCCTTTACACATTGAATTTTTCTACTTGTATACTTTACTCAGTATTGGTAAAAGTTTAGTTTCTGTGCAATTTACATACTTGATTGGAAGAATGACAGATATAGCAATTGATTCAAGGCCAATGATACTGACCTATAAACCTCTATCCCAAAGACAAAGGTCACTTGTTGGAAAGGAAGTGTCCTGGTCTCTGATTAAATCATGCTAATCACATATACAATAGGACCACAATATGATTATTAGAAAAATCTCTCCTTTGTGAGAAGAGTTACATTAATAATTACAGTATTCCAAGTCAAACATACAGACAACACAGATTAATTGGAAATTCAACAAAGTAAGAAAAATAAAAAGTTTATTGTTTGCTTTACTCTTTGGAGAAATGTCTTTAGTAAAATATACCTTCAATCATAATTAAAGATGCTTCAACACCTGTCAGAATGACTAAGCTCAAAGCTCATACATAGGACAACCCATGCTGGCTAAGGTGTGGAGAAAGGGGAACCCTCCTCCATTGCTGGTGGGAGTGTAGGCTTGTGCAACCACTATGGAGATCAGTATGGCAATATCTTAGAAAACTTGGAATAGCTCTGCCTGGGGACCCAGCCATACCACTTCTGGGTGTACATCCAAATGACTCCTCACCAAATCACAAGGAAGTTTCCTGATCTATGTTCATAGCAGCCTTATTTGTAATAGCTAGAAACTGGAAACAACCCAGATGTCCCTCAACTGAAGAATGGATTAAAAAACTGTGGTACATCTACACAATGGAATACTACTCAGCGATCAGAAAAACAACGAAATCATGTAATTTGTAGCCAAATGTATGGAACTAGAGAAGCTCATCCTGAGTGAGCAAACCCAGACCTAGAAGGATGGACATGGCATCTATTCACTTATAGTTGGATTTTAGCCACATACTACAGGATAACTACACTACAACAGATTCACCAAAGGGAACATGAACATAGACTTTTTGTCCTGTTATTGAGATACTTTTCTCTATTGTTGCTGCCTTATATGCCCCCAGTGTATGAGGAGGCTCTAGGCCCTTATATGACTGCTGAACTGGGGCGGGGACTGTTATGTAGGGACACTCCACTCCAGAGGAGTGGAATGGAAGGGATAGGTGGTAGAGGATGGGAGGGCAGGACTTGGAGGGATTGAAAGAGTACACTGTGATGGAGATGTAACCTGAAGTAATAAATAAATAAATTTTTAAAAAAAGAAGAAAGAAAGAAAGAAAAACCAAGCTGTAAGGGAAATACTTTGTTGTTGGCAGGCAGGGATAATTGAAAAAGTACTTTCATATTTGTCACTAATATCAAGGAATTGGAAGAATTCTATGCTTATATTCGTAATTGAATGTACTCTGTGGTCTGGTATGGGTTTAGTGTGTCCTCTAATGATCTGAATTCACAGGATGATAATGTTGAGGTTGTTGAACCTTTAAAAGTTGGACTTAGTAGAAAGTAATTCTTATTAGAGAAATTGGCCTTAAAATAGTTTAAACCAGTCTAACATAATAAATAATCCTTCAAGATGATAAGTTGTGATAGAGCTAGTGTTGCTGTTTCATTCCTGTTATTTTCTTTCTCCCTAGTCATACTATTAGTTTTGTTCATACTTGACTTCAACCAATAAGTTACATCACATGGTATAATACAATCAGACAGCAGCAAATTAGATGTTAGTACCATGTTCTAAGCCTCCATATCTGTGAACTAAACAAATCTAATTTCCATATAAAGAAACTGGCTTCATATTTTTTATAGCAAAAAATAAACAAAAACAAAAAAAGCCAAAAACCAAAACAATGGAGAAGGGATGTAGGAAATATTTTTCCCTCTCCAAACATTTGTGTCAAGTAAATATATGTTTCTGTTTCTGTGGAGACATTTCAGAACTGGTGTGCAGTGAATAAAAATTGTTTTTGGATAATCATCAAGGAACTTATAAAAAACAAGAGTGCATAAAAAGAAAATGACAAAAAAGTGGTTTTACTTGCTCAGAGTTAATTAATTATTCATGACTCATCACATGGAAGAGATTTTACAGGACTCAAAAAAAAACTGCATTAGAAAGCACTTATTCTTTCTTAAGTATCACTAGGTACAATACCTTTAAGAAGCATTACCTTTAATTTTGTATCAATATACAAAGATCAATTCCAATGTTGCCAAATATACTCTTAATTTTGTATCAATATACAAAGATCAATGCCTATGTAGCCCAATACAATCTTAATATTACATCAATATACAAGGGTCAATACCATTGTAGCCAACTATAATCTTAATTTTGTATCAATATACAAAGATCAATACCGATGTAGTCCAATACAATCTTAATTTTGCACAGTATACAATGGACAATACCACTTTAGCCAAATATAATATTAATTTTGTATCAATATACAAAGGTATAAGGGCATATTCAATAATCTGTCCCTTCTTCTTGGTCCTTCCCATACTATGTCTATGTCCCATTTTTCTCAAGTCTGTGCACTCCTACATAGGAGAGAAAGAAGGATACAGCAAAGAAAAAGAAGGAAGTCCCTGGGTCTAACCTCCAAAACCCATTTAACAAGACCATTTAAGAGCTTGTAGTCTCTTTGGGCCTCTTGATATCAACCGTCTTAAACCGTTTAGGATAGTTAAGAAATACAAACTCCTAGTCATGCAAGCGTGTCATTTTGTTAGCTACTATGACAGTCTATCACAGATATTCTCTAAGCTACTCAGAAATCAAGTTGTTAAGAGACAAGCAACATTTGCTTATCTAAATACAAGAGATAGATAGGGCCTCTTCAAAAACCCCAAGAGATCTGCAGAATATGGCATTCAAAGATGTGGTCTTAAATTAAGGTTTTTTTTGATATCGAGACATATCAGCTCCTGACAGCACCCCCTATTCTACTCCAAGTAGAAGATGAGCATCGAAGAATCTCCAGTGTAAGATGGTTGAATTAGTGGCAAGCCTATCTTGGCATGAAAAACCCCTTGTTTCAACTGTAGACAGACTGCTGTCCAAAAAGGACAAAACTTGGTAGCAGAGAAGTCGACAGCCTAGCTCTGCCAAGACAGGGTAGGTAAGTCCTTCATAATCCCAGCTCTACAATCAATGTCTGTCAGAGAAATGGGACCAAAAGACTGAAGATCGATGCTGTAATATATGGAGAGAAAACAGGAACTGTCCAGGCAGCCACTGATATGTCATTTCTTAGTTTTGGATGATGCAGCCCCTGCACTTCCTACATAATCAGATATATTTATCCCTCTCAGGTCTCTGAGGTGGTTGAAGAATAGATAGCTAGAGTCTCATAGTTAAATTTTGAGTTGTTTAGGAATCAAGAGGGTGTTCTGTATCTAAGAAGATGTTTTTAAAAAAGTGATGCAATTTAGTATGAAAGCTGAGTCAGATATAGAACTTTAAACTCATGGAGATGGTTAGATGGTAGAATGTTAAAGTCAGGGGCCAAATATGTATGAACTGGACATTGGGAATGTATGCTGGGCCATTTGACTTTCATAAATGTGGCGTATTTATTTCTGTTGTTTTTTATAGTATTTACTGTTATAAGAGAAGGAACCATTTGTTGGACTGAAAGGGGGAGCTGTTGGGGGGAAGAGGGTGGAAGGGTGGGACAGGAAGGGGGAGTAGGGAAGGGATTGTGACTGAGATGTAACTTGAAGAAATAAAAAAATAAAGTATAAAAAAAGATTATAAGCAACAACAATAAAAAAAAAAGAAAGCACTTATTCCTCTCAGGCAGGACATACACTCAGGGAGAGGGGACCACATCTAAGGAACTCTTACTTCTGAGTAAACTATAAGGACTCAGATAAAGAAAATAGTAACACCATGACATTGGAAGATGATGCCGTGAAGAGTATAAAATAGACAATATATTTAATAATGTTATTATTTTATGAATCACGTATTTTAAATTGTTGATTGTACATAAAAAGCAGAATACTACTTTTCAAATAATTCAAAAAAAATTTACTTTTCTATTTGTTCACTTGTATCAAGGCAATAGTTAATTTTTCAACTTATGGTCACCATTGCTTATTGCTGAATAAACTCATGCCTTCCAGTTCTCTCTGAATTCTAGTTGGCTGGTTCGACTTAGCTGTTCTGGCTCAAAACTCCTCTCTTAGATGACTGATTCAAATTGTCTTCTCTCAGAATTGCTCTGCTTGGAAAAACTGCCTCTGAACTCCATGAGTTGAACTGTGTGAACTCAAATGCACCAGACTTAACTGCACCCAACTGTAATGTACTCCTAAACTATCCTATATTCCTATACTGTACTCTCCTCCTCCGTACTGTACTGTCTCTGCCAACTCCCTGTTTTTTGTCTGTCTCTCAATTAGACATCATTATTTGGAATTAAAGGTGTGTACTAAATTCCAATCTCCTCAGAAAAGAGGAGACCTCCTAAGAATATCAATCAGCCTTGACATATTAAGTTTCTGTAGGACTAGACACATTTTCTTCTATTGAGGCTGGGCAAGGTAGGCTAGACAAAGGCAGGCAATGTAGTTTTAGCCATCTTCTACTGCTTTAGGAGACCCACATAAACGACCAGATATACAAATATTATATATGTGCTAAGGGTCTAGGCTTTTCTCATCCATGCTCTGTAGTTAGCAGTTCAGTCTATATGAGCCACCGTTTGCCAGGTTAGTTGCTTCTATAGGTTTTCTTGTGGTGTCCTTGACCACTCTGACTCCTTCAATCTAAAGAATGTATTCTAGAGAGTTGTGAATATATTAAAAGAAATTGAAAATTTTCTTCCTCCTACAAAGAACATTACATATGATAAAATTCTTTAGATTTGCCATTCCTTATGTTGCTTTTTTATTCTCTTGTTAGCCATTTCAGTCATTTTCTCTTTTCACATTAATTAGTAATCATTGTTAATTCCTGTAATTTTTTAATTTTCCATCCCTTACATACTTTTTCATATTAGCACCATTTAACAGTTTCTTTTCTATGGTTTCTAATATCTTAACACTTTATGTAACTGGTTCTTTAATGCTATCAATTCTCAATCTGGATTTATGAACTCAGACAGGTCTTTATTACCTTCCCTTCATAATCAGTGCATTCTGATGCTATCATGATATTGCTTTAATATACCTTAGATGATTATTTAATATCTCAGTGTGTTTTATGTATATTTACTTCCACTACACCTTAGACTTTACAGGCATAGTGATCATGTGAGTTTTATTCAGTTCTATGCACACAATGTCTACAATATTTCCTTTCATGAAATAGACACAATTATAAATAGCTAAATAAACAAAAAGAGAAGAGCAAAAACCATATACTGTATCACTACACTCATATTTCCATATACTTAGTAGAGAAATAATACTTGAGGCTAAATGTCAACATGAATAGTAATTCTCGTGTTGTCAGAGAATGGATGAATAACTGGGAAGGGCTGTTAATATCTCAGATTTTCATTTTTCTCCATTTGAAAATGATGTCTCTTTAGTCAACCTATAGTACAAGTTACATAAAACATTCAAATAATATAAATATACAACATGGTTTTATGAATCACATATTTATTCTCAAATGAGAATGATGAACTGACAATACATTAAAGCAACTAAAGCTACATTAATAATTCTTCTGCAGTTGATGGATATTACTTTTACACCAGAAAAAAATTCTAACTCGTAAATAACAATTTTGATCTTTTCTGTGTTACTCTACTTCAAAACTAAGGCTAGTGTTTGCACGGTCACTGATTTCCTCTTAAGAACACTGTTAACTCTCCAATAGATTATTACCTCCCTATACCTCGTTATTCCCCAACAAAATTTGTTATCTTTTAGAAAATGTGTGAGTACAAAACAATTTTATATTTATAGAGTATTTTTGATGTTGCAGTTTTCTTTTGCAATTTTTATAATGACCTCTTTTTTTCCCCTGTAATCCCATAATTTAACATTTCTTAATGGCTATGGTACAGGTATACTTTCTACAGCTAAATAAACATTTATAGAGAATTAGAGAATTGACACATATATTGTGAAATATCAATAATATTTATTCTTTCTTCACAAATGTTGAAATTGAGGACAAAACATTTGAATATATTTCACCAAGTTCACAGTAAATAGAATGCATAGTATTGGAACATTAAATTTTTAGAGTACAATCAATTTCCTTTAAGTGAAAAGCAGACCCTAGATTTCCAAAGATATTCCAGTCTTATTTATTTCTTATTTCTGTTTTTTCCTTTCTAGTTTTGCTTGGCTGTCCCCCTTTTCTGACATCTAACTGCTGTTAATTTTTTAAAAAAATCCAGAAGACTTTCAAAGGTATTTCTCAGAACACCTGCTCTGACAGCTGTCAAAATAAGACATTTCCAACAAATTTCAACAAGACACAAACCAGTCACAAGTTTTGTCTCAGTTAGAGATAAAGAAATAACAACCTGGAAAAACTAGTACATTGTATAAGCTTCTCTTGCCTTATCCCGAGAAATGTCAAATTCTGAACTCTAAGAGTCACTTGAATTCATGTTGTTCTGTGATGCTAACAATCTGATTAAAGCCTATAACTCTGAGGTGTTTTCAGTATTGTGTCTTTAATATTGACACTGTTCAAAACAAAAGTGTTTGTTTCTTTTAGCATAAATATCACACCACCTCATATATAATATTACTACTTCATGCATAGTAGGTCTGTTTTTAGTCTGCTTTGGGGCACATAGGAGACACAGCCTTTCTGGAGGAATTATGTCACTCAGGTTAAGCTTTGATGCCTCAAAATCCATCATTTCTTGTATACTCTGTCTGTTTTATGTTTGTTTTTTGAAATTTGAGCTCTCAGCTACTCCTGAAGTGATATCTCAACTCTGCCATCATGAATCCCAACCCTCAGGAAACATCAGTCAAAATAAATGTTTTCTTCTTTAAATTGCCTTGGTTATAGTCTTTATCAAGGCAATATAAAAGTAATAAACACATTTAAAGACAGTTGTGAAAGTCACACAAATCAATAAAATATTTAAACATAAAACATGTTATATTGATAACTAAGATTGGTAAGGTAATTTACTGAAAATTTTTATATGATGGAAAAATATGTGAAAGTATCAGTTTCCTAATCCCTAAAAATGTTTTTTCATTAATGATAAAAATAAATAAATCATTGTATATTGTCTGATATTCACTGTGCAGCATTATATTTTATGGACTCTTCAAATGATTCACATAATATATGATAATGGATTAAAATAAACAAATCTTAAAACTTACAGTTGAAAAGCTAATATTTTGAGCAAAAATAAACTGTTCATATTAAATATTTATGTATTAAGGCTTAAATACAACCACTATGAGTGTGGGAAGACTGACAGGTTATATAATTTTTAAAATAAATTTATTTATTTATTGCTTCAAGTTACATCTCCATCATATTGTCCTCTTTTCCCCCTTCCCAGCCACACTCGCCCACCCTCTACCCCCTAACCCTTCCATCCCACTCCTCTGGAGTGGAGTGTCCCTACACAACAGTACCACACCAGAGTTCAGAAGGCATATGAGGGCGAAGAGCTTCCTCATACACTGGGGCCCTACAAGGCAGCACCACCAGTGAAAAGTGTCTCATTGCCAGGGAGAGAAAACTAAAAAAACAAAACAAAACAAAACAAAACAAAAAAACAAACAAAAAGTCTATGTCCATGTTCCCTTTGGTATGTTGGTTGTAATATAGATATCCTGTACTATATGGCAAAAATCCAACTATAAGTGAATGGATGCCATGTGCATCCTTCTGAATCTGGTTTAGTTCACTCCAAGATGACCTTTTCTAGTTCGATCGATTTGGCTGTAAATTGCATAATTTCATTGTTTCTGATAGCTGAGTAATATTCCATTGTGTAGATGTACCACAGGTTTTTAATCCATTTTTGGCTGAGGGACATCTGGGTGGTTTCCAGTTTCTAGCTATTACAAATAAGGCTGCTATGAACATAGAAGAGGAATATTTTTAAAATTATGAGGCAAGTTAGTATGAAAGCTGAGTTAGATATAGAACTTTAAACTCATGGAGATGGTTAGATAGTAGAATGTTAAAGTCAGGTGCCAAATACATATGGACTGGACATTGGGAATGTATGCTAAGCCATATAACTCTTATAATCGTGGCCTATTTATTTCTGTTGTTTTGTATTGTATTTATAGTTATAAGAAAAAGAACCATTATTTGGACTGAAAGGGAGAGCTGTTGGGGGGAAAAATAAATACCTTAAACTAAAAAAAAAAAAAAAAAAAAAAAAAGAAGGGAAGAGGATGGTGGGGCTGAGGGGGAGGAGGGTGGAAGGGTGGGACTGGAGGGGGGGGTAGGGGGGGGATTGTGATTGAGATGTAACTTGAAGAAATAAAAAATAAATTATTAAAAAAAAAAAAAAAAAAGAAGAGGAAACTTCCTTGTGAGTCCATGAGGAGTCATTTGGATGTATACCCAGAAGTGGTATGGCAGGGTCCTGAAGCAAAGCTATTCCAGTTTTCTAAGATATCGCCAGACTGACCTCCATAGTGGTTGCACAAGCCTGCATTCCCACCAGCAATGGAGTAGGGTACCCCTTTCTCCACACCCTCACCAGCATGTGCTGCCATTTGAGTTTTGATCTTAGCCATTCTGACAGGTGTGAGATGGAATCTCAGAGTCCTCTTGTGTTGCATTTCTCTGATGATTAAGGATGCTGACCATTTCTTCAAGTGTCTCTCAGCATTTAGGGATTCCTCCTTTATGAACTCTCTATTTAGCTCTGTTTCCCATTTTTTGATTGGATTACTTAGTTTCTTGGCATTTAATTTCTTGTGTTCTTTGTAAATTTTAGATACTAGCCCTCTGTCAGATATGGGGATGGTGAAGATTTTTTCCCAATTTGTAGGCTGCCGTTGTATTCGAATGACAGTGTCTTTTGCCTTACCGAAGCTTTTCAGTTTCATGAGGTCCCATTTATTGATTGTTGGTCTTAGGTCCTGAGCTGTTGGTGTTCTGTTCAGGAAGTTGTCACCTGTGCCAATGATTTTGAGGGTTTTCCCCACTTTCGCTTCTAGTAGATATAGTGTGACCAGCCTTATGTTAAGGTCTTTGATCGACTTGGACTTAAGTTTTGTACAAGGTGATAAGTATGGGTCTAATTTCATTCTTTTACAAGTGGACATTTAGTTGGACCAGCACCATTTTTGAAGATGCTGTCCTTTATCTATTGTGCAGTTTTGGCTTCTTTTTCAAAAATTAGGTGGCCAAAGGTATGTGCGTACATTTCTAGGTCTTCAATCGATTCCATTGATCTAATGGTCTGTTTCTATACCAGTACCATGCTGTTTTTACTACTATTGCTCTGTAGTACAGCTTGAAATCTGGGATGGTGATACCTCCAGATGTTTTTTTTTTTTTTTTTTTTATTGTACAGGATTGATTTAGCTATTCTGGGTTTTTTGTTGTTCCATATGAAATTGAGAATAGCTCTTTCCAGGTCTATAAAGAATTGTATTGGTATTTTGATAGGAATTGCATTGAATCTATATATTGCTTTCGGAAGGATGGCCATATTTATTATGTTGATCCTACCTATCCATGAGCATGAGATCTTTCCATCTCTAAAGGCCTCTTCCATTTCTTTCTTCAAGGGCTTGAAGTTCTTGTTCTACAAGACCTTTACTTGCTTGGTTAGAGTTACCCCCAGGTATTTTATATTGTTTGTAGCTATTGTGAAGGGAGTTGTTTCCCTTATTTCTTTCTCAGCCCATTTATTTGTTGTATAAAGAAGGGCTTCAGATATTTTTGATTTAATTTTGTATCCAGCCACCTTTCTGAAGGTGTTTATCAGCTGTGAGAGTTCTCTGGTAGAATTTTGGGAGTCACTTATGTATACTATCATATCATCTGCAAATAGGGATAATTTGATTTCTTTGCTTGCGATTTGTATCCCCTTGATCTCCTTTAGTTGACTTATTGCTCTAGCAAGAACTTCAAGTACTATATTGAAGAGATATGGTGAAAGTGCGCATCCTTGTCTTGTTCCTGAGTTTAGAGGAAATGCTTCAAGTTTTTCTCCATTTACTTTGATGTTGGCCACTGGTTTGTTGTATATTGCCTTTATTGTTTCTAGGTATTATCCATGTATGCCCTTTCTCTCCATAACTTTTAGCATGAAGGGGTGTTGGATTTTGTCAAATGCTTTTTCCACATCTACTTTCATCCTGTTTATATGGTGAATTATGTTGATAGACTTTTGTATGTTGAACCATCCCTGCATTCCTGGGATGAAGCCTACTTGATCATTTTGATGTGTTCTTGAATTCGGTTTGCTAGTATTTATTAAGTATTTTTGCATCTATGTTCATGAGGGAAATTGGTCTGAAGTTCTCTTTCTTTGTTGGGTCTTTGTGTGGTTTAGGAATCAGAGTCACTGTGGCCTCATAGAATGAGTTTGGCTGTGTTCTTTTGATTCTATTTTGTGAAAGTGTTTGAAGTGTATTGGTGTTAGTTCTTCTTTGAAGGTCTGGTAGAATTCTATGCTAAAACCATCTGGCCCTGGGCTTTATTTGGTGGGGAGATTTTTAATGACTGTTTCTATTTCCTTATGGGTTATAGGGCTGTTTAATCTGTTTATCTGATCTTGATTTTGCTTCAGTAGGTGGAATCTATCAAGAGAATTGCCCATTTCACTTGAGTATTCAAATTTGGTGAGGTATAGATTTTTAAAGTAAGACTCAAATATTCTCTGGATTTCCTCAATGTCTGTTGTTATTTTTCCCTTTTCATTTCTGATTTTGTTGATTTGGGTTGTTTCCCTCTGCCTTTTAGTTAATTTGGCTAAGTGTCTGTCTATTTTGTTGATTTTCTTGAAGAACCAACTCTTGGTTTCATTGATTCTTTGTGTAGTTCTTTTTGTTTCTAGGTTGTTGATTTCAGCCCTAAGTTTGATGATCTCCTGCCTTTTGCTCCTCTTGGGAGTGTTTGATTCTTTTTTTTTTTCCAATTCACCCAGTTTAGCTGTTAACTCGCTAATATGAGCTGTCACAATTTTCTTTTTGAAGGCAATTAGTGCTATGAACTTTCCTCGTAGCACAGCTTTCATTGTGTCCCACAGGTTTGGGTATGTTGTGCCTTCATTTTCATTGTACTTTAAGAAGTCTTTGATTTCCTTCTTTATTTCTTCCCTGACCCAGTGGTCCTCTAGTGAAGAGTTGTTCAATTTCCATGTGTGTGTAGACTTTCTGTTGATTCTTTTGCTATTGATGTCCAGCTTTATTCCATGGTGGTCTGTTAAGATACAAGGGTTTATTTCAATTTTCTTGTATGTTTTGAAGCTATCTTCATGTCCAACTATATGGTTGATTTTGGAGAAGGTTCCATGCGGTGCTGAGAAGAATGTGTATTCTTTTTTGTTTGGGTGAAATGTTCTGTAGATATCTGTTAGGTTCATTTGGTTCATGAGCTCTGTTAGATTCATTATTTCTCTGTTTGCCTTCTGTCTTGATAATCTGTCCATTGTTGTGAGTGGGGTGTTGAAGTCTCCCACTATTAAAGTATTTGGATCGATGTGCAATTTAAGTTTTAGAAGAGTTTCTTTTATAAATGTAGGTGCCTTTGTATTTGGGGCATAAATGTTCAATATTGAGATGTCCTCTTGATGAATAACTCCTTTAATGAGTATGTAATGCCCTTCTCTGTCTTTTTTTATTAACTTCAGTTGGAAGTCTCTTTTGTTTTATATTCGAATGGCTGGTCCAGCTTCCTTCCTGGGTCCATTTGCTTCGAAAACCTTTTCCCAGCCCTTTACTCTGAGATAGTGTCTATCTTTGTTAGTGAGATGTGTTTCTTTTATGCAGCAAAATGATGGGTCTTATTTATGGATCCAATCTGTAACCTGTGTCTTTTTATTGGGGATCTTAATCCATTGATGTTGATGGATATTAATGACCAGGGGTTGTTATTTCCCATTATTTTGGTATAGGTGGTTGTCCTGTGTTTCTTTTGGTATAGTTGCTGTGGAGTTTTTTATTTCCACTGTTTTCTTGGGTGTAGTTATCTTCTATGGGTTGGAATTTTCCTTGTAGGATTTTCTGTAGGGCTGGATTTTGGGGTAGATATTGTTTAAATTTGACTTTCTTTGTCATGGAATATCTTGTTTTTTCCATCTATGTTGATAGAGAGTTTTGCTGGGTATAGTAGTCTGGCTGGGCACCTATGTTCTCTCAGAGCTTGTAGGACATCTGTCCAGGCCCTTCTAGATTTTAAAGTTTCTGAGGAGAAGTCAGGTGTAATTCTGATGGGTCTGCCATTGTACATTACTTGACCTTTTTCTCTTACAGTTTTTAATATTCTTTCTTTGTTCTGTACATTATAATTCTGATGGGTCTGCCATTGTACATTACTTGACCTTTTTCTCTTACAGTTTTTAATATTCTTTCTTTGTTCTGTACATTTGGAGTTTCAATTATTATGTGGCGAGAGGACTTTCTTTTCTGATCTAATCTGTGTGGTGTTCTGTAAGCCTCTTGGATTTTTATTGGCATCTCTTTCTTAAGGTTTGGGAAGTTAGTCTTCTATGATTTTGTTGAAGATATTTCCTGGACCTTGGAGTCAGGAGACGTCTCTTTCCTCTATACCTATTATTCTTAGGTTCCATTTTTTCATTGAGTCCTTGATTTCTTGGATGTTATGGGTGAGAGCTTTTTTAGCTTTCTCATTTTCTTTGGATGTTATACTGATTTCTTTTATCGAATCTTCCATGCCTGAAATCCTGTCTTCCATCTCTTGTATCATATTTTTGATACTCATGTCTCTAGTTCCTGTTCTCTTCCCTTGATTCTCCACTTCCACCCTTAACTCTGACTGTATTTTCTTTATTGTTTCCATTTCCATTTTCATGTCCTGAATGATTTTATTGGTTGTGTACATTCCCTGCTGCAATTTGCTTGTCTTTGCCTGGCAGTCTTTCATTGTCCTTTCTTTTTCCTGTTGAAATTGAGCCACTTTGGTTTGGAGCTCTCTAATGGTATTATCTGCTGCTTTTGCTTTTGAAATTGTAGATTCTTTGAATTCCTTCATAGATTTAAATTATTCTTCAAAGGACTCTATCACTTTCCATAATGTAGAATTGTCATTTTTTTTTTTCATGTGTTTCAGCTCTGGTGAAGTGGTCAAGGCTTGCTGTACTAGCATAATTGTGTTTTCTTGGAGTCATGTCTCCTTGACTTTTGTTGTTTCTCTTTTTTCTCTGACTTTTAGCCATTTGGTTCTTCTTAGATGTTTGCTCCTGGTGCCTTTTGGTTTTGGTTCCAAGAGGGGTGCTTTGGTGTAGCAGTCGTATTGTTTGGTGATCTGTCCCTTTCCACTGGCTTGATGGGGCCTTGTGTGGAGGTTCTCAGTGTGTCTCCCAGAGCTCACCCCTTCCTGTTTTGTTTCAATTGGGGACTCAGGTGAGGGGAATTGGTGAGTTGTGTTCCTATAGGTTCCTGGGATGCAACTGGTCTTTGTACAGATGATAGTGCAGGTAGGCCACAGACTGATGGGTGGGGTTGTAGCTCCCATGAAAATTACATGTTGGGACTGTGTTCTCCAGCTGTTCTCAAGGCGTTCTCAGGGTTAATGTGCATCTAACAACCAGAAGCACTCTGAACTGGTGCAGCCCATTCCCAGGCAAAGAGGAATGGCCCACAATTGTTTTACTGCTCACAAGTCAGACCTCTCTATGTTGTACACTGAGTATTCAGCCTGCAGCAGCTCTGCTCGTATGATCCTGTGTGTCCAGACACAGATTCTGTAAGTTCTGAAGGTCCCAAGTTTGGTGGTTGAGGCTGCTCGCTGGAGTCTTGAAAGGACCCATCTCCACGCCCTTAAAGTGTATCCCTCAGCAGTGTCTCCCAGGCCAAAACTTCACTGTTCCAGAGGTGGGAGTAAATAGGCTTAAGCTCTGGTTTCCTGCTGGAAGGGCCAGAACTAGCAAAGGAGCCTGGTATTAATCTCACAATTTGCCCAAGGCTTGGACCCTGTTGTGAACAAATCTGCCTTCCAACCCGGCCACCCGCCTTTCTGCCACTCTCACAGCTCCACTATGTCTGTATGGAGCTGGCTTTGGAGACTGGCAATTTGGGGCTACTGTTTTCTAACTTCTGGTATGCTGCAGCTCTGCTGGAAGTGTATCCTGCTGTTCACACAAGCTGCAGTATTTTTTCCTTGTGTTTATAAATCCAATGGAGGAGGCCTGTATATATGTCCAACACCCCTCTGGGGAAGCACAATTTTGCTTGTGCTCTCCAAAATGCAGCTGAGGACCCGCCCAGCCATCCTGCTGTGAATCCACAGGGCTGTCCTGCTGAGTACCCAGACCAGAGCCATGCAGCACTGCCCCAATGCTGTGTCTCTGCTAAGAGTATATTCCTCTCCCCTGGGGTCGCAACCCTTTGCTAAATAGCTGGGACACCTGCATGGAATCTGGGGGCCAAGGAGGCTTGTGAGTAACCCTGTCAGGAGTTTGGGTCTACCTGCTGGGTAGTTGAGTAGCTCTTATCTGATGACATTCTGATTCCTGGATTCAGAGTCTTCAGCTGGTCTGTTTTGCTGAGAGTCTGACAGAAGGGAGGAGAGTCCTGCCCTTGGACTTTTATTTTATTATTATTTTTTTTTTGTCCTCTGTTTTTTTTTTCTTTTTTTTTTATTTCTTCAAGTTACATCTCAATTGCGGTCCCCTCCCTATTCCCCCTCCAGTCCCACCCTCCCACCCTCAACCCCCCATCCTCTTCCCTTTTTTTTTCTTTTAAGTTTAAGGTATATCTTATTTCCCCCTACAGTTTCCCCTTTCAGTCTAACAAATGGCTCTTTCTCTTATAATAATAAATACAATACAGTACAACAGTGGTAATTAGGCCACAGTTATGAGGGTTATATGGCTTAACGTACATTCCCAATGACCAGTCCATATGTATTTGGTACTCCTGACAGCACCCCCTATTCTCCTCCAAGTAGAAGATGAGCATCGAAGAATCTCCAGTGGGAGATGATTGAATTAGTCGCAAGCCTATCTCTTGGTAGGAAAAGCCCCTTGCTCAAACTGTAGACAGAATGCTGTCCAAAAAGGACAAAACCTGGAAGCAGGTAAGTCGACAGCCTAGCTCTGCCAAGACAGGGTAGGTAAGTCCTTCATAACCCCTGCTCTACAATCAATGTCTGTCAGAGAAACAGGGTCAAACGACTGAAGAGCGATGCTGTAATGTATGGAGAGAAAATGGGAACTGTCCAGGCAGCCACTGGTATGTCATTTCTTAGTTTGGGAAGCTGCAGACCCTATACTTCCTATAAAATCAGATATATTTATCCCTCTCAGGTCTCTGAGGTGATTGAAGAACAGATAAATAGAGTCTCATAATTAAATTTTGAGTTGTTTAGGAGTCAAGAGAGTATTATACATCTAAGAAGATACTTTTAAAATTGTGTTGCAATTAGTATGAATGTTGAGTCAGATATAGTACTTTAAACTTATGGAGATGGTTAGATAGTAGAATGTTAAAGTCAGGCTCTTGGACTTTTAATACTCCATGGGTAGCTGGGTGAAACCCAGCGTGTTTGAGTCACTCGGATTGTTGCTCAGCGTCTTAATACTCTGTGACTTTATGGCTGTTTTCCCCACGTTCAAAATGTATCCTTGTGGGATACCGCCATTTTGGATCCCCCAGATTATATAATTTTTAAAGAACACTTCACTTGCTATGTACTTTTAAGGACTTCGTATTTCGCCAGAATATTGACTCTAAAGTACTTATAACCCCAGCCATGGAGCAAGTAGAAACAAGAAAATAGATGGGGCTTGAAGACTGCTAGGCTAGTGAAGAAATAAGAGCTCTATGCTCAGGAAAAACCTCTGCCTCAAAGGTACAGAATAAATAAAGGGGAGACATGAGCCCTTCTCTTGCTTCTGTGTGCACACTAGACAGGCATGTACACCTGCTTACAACTTCCACACATACAAAACATGTCACATACACAAAAGAAAAATAATCAGAATGCATTCAGTTTGTAAAACAAAATATGCAAATTCAAAAATCATACCAATAGCCCATAATTGATATAAATTTTAAAGTAATTTAAAATTTTAATTTAAGTAAGTCTATTCAAAAGCTATATATTTTTGAAATATGTATTTTGACACCAGTATATTATGTCACCAATATTTGTAGATACACAGGGATTATTATTTTTATTGGAGATATTTATATTTTATTATTGTTGTTTTTAATTTTTAATTTTTTTTCTTTTTCATTGAAAATAGAGTCTTTTCTCATACAATATATCCTGATTATACTTTCCCTTCCCACTACTTCTCCCATTTCCTCCCACTTCTCTTTCCCTTTGGATCCATTTCCTTTCTGTCTCTCTTTAGACAAGAAATGGCTTCTAAAAGATAACAACCAACATGACAAAATAAAGTATAATATTATGGAAGTAAACTTATCATATTGAAGTTGGACACAGCAAACTAACAGGAAGAAAACAGTCCTAAAAGCAGACAAAACACTCATTCTCATAGTCAGAGGTCTCATAAAAATCCTAAGCTAATAGCCCTAATATATACACAGAGAAACGTCTGTACACCAGTGTGGTCATTGTGCTTGACATTTCAGTTTCTATCAGCACATATGCACCTTGCTTAATTGATTCAAAAGAGTTGTTGTCTGGTGTCCTTGAGACCCTCTGGCTCATATCATCTTTCCAACTCATCATAATCAGGACTCCCTGAACTCTGAGAGGAGGGCTTTGAAGGAGACCTCTAATCTACACTCCTTTTCTGCATAATTTCTAGCTGTGGGTCTCTATGTCTGCTCCCATCTGCTGCCAGAGGAAACCTTTCTAGTGATGGCTGGATAAAACACTGATCTATGAGAACAGCAGAATATTATTAGTAACTATTTCATTTGTTTGTTTCTCTATTTATTTATTTATTTTAGAGCAGTCTTGTTAGGCTTTATCGTAGGCTTATAGGACATTTAGTCTCTGGTTCTTGGTTGCTAACGTGTTATAATGTAAGAGTTTTTTCTGAGTGGGCTTTAAGTCAAATCAGGCATTGATTACCTTTCTTTGCTACCATTATTTTAGCATATTTTTCAGGCCAGACAGATTGTAGGTTTCAGGTTTGGTAACTGGGTTGGTGTCCATGTTTCCCTTTCAGTAGCCTACAAGAGGTGCTTCCTGCACAGAATTGACAAGAAAATAGGGTGAAGAATTCATGCAGGCAGCAGCTCGACTCCTCCATGTTCTATGAGTTGTATTGTTGTCCTCAGCAATGCAGTTCTGCTGACATTTTGCAGAGAGCAATCCTTTGTCTTAATAAAAGCCTGCATTTTGGGAGAATTTCTGTGGAAACCCTTGGCCAACACAATTGGATGCAACCTAGACTCCACTTGCCTGACTAAAAAAGATAGGGCAGTTGACACTCTGTATCCCTCATTACTAGGAATCATTTTTACAATCCCCTGTAGAGATTCCAGGAAGTTTCCTCTGAACTAGGTTTCCACATCTACCCTCAAATGTCCCCCAATTCCAGCTCTCTATCCTTTCATTCTCTCCTCCATCCCATCACTCCCACATCCTGATTCCTCCTGTTCCAATCCCCATTTAGGCGGAGTCCATACATAGATTCTATTCTAATTCCACTTACCAGTAAGAACAATGCATCCTCTTCAAAGGTCTCTTCTTTACTTAACCTCTCTGAATCTGTGGGATTATAGCTTGATTATCTGTGGGGAATTTCTGCTGCTGTAGTTGAAATCTGGCATTATTGAAAGCCCCTGGTGCAAAATGACAGTCTCCCTTTTCTCAGCTTGATTCCCTCTTCCATCTATCTGGAGAAATTCAGGATCCCTTCATACAGACTGTGCTCAAGATTATATAAAAATTTGAATTGGAGAGAAGATTAATTCATCGCATAAGAAGAAGAATGAATTTACTCAATGACCAAATGTCCAGCCAAGGAAAGAAAGAGCATCAAATCTGCTGTTTTTAAGATAAATACAGAGCTAATGTTTCTCAGTCAAAAGTAGAGAATGTTAGCAAATAAGAGTAAGTGAACATATGTCTTTGAATATATATTGTGTCCTCCAAAATGAAAGTATTATTTATTTTCCTATGTTACTATGATATTTTTTCATTCTTCAACTCTATTTGTTGTTTCTCTTTTCCAGGAATATCACTACCTCCCTTATCCACCTCAAAAGCAACTGCCTCAGAAAAGGCATATAATTCCTGGTGAATCTGAACAGCCTGCATAAACTCAAAAACCTCCCTCCCAACCAATCTTGCTGACTATACTATAAAATACTCTTGCTTTCCTGCTAAGCTGTTGTCCTCTATTCTTGGAAGCCTACCAGCAGTTTACCAGCACCATCTCCAATCAATATTCTTACCATTCTTCCTAGGAAGTTGTTCGGTTCTGTGGATTCAGTGTACCTTTGCTTAAACTTAGCTCTCAACTACTGGGCTTACTTACAGGCATGCAAGCCTAGATGCTTGTGTGTTTGTTGAAGAACTGAAATCCAGTATCTCCCTGAAAGTGCTATATTCAGTGAACCAAGTCACTTTCAACTCCCACAGGGGATACTCTAGAAATTGCCCTTGCTCATCTTTGTGAGTGTTTCACTTCACTTTTTTCCTGACATTTTCCTTAGATGCAAAGTTGAAAGAAAAATATATTTTATAGCCTTTTATTAATTATATTACATTATAAATTCAAACATAGAAATTTCAAGTTCATATCTAAATTACTTTTATCTTTAATATAAATATTGATGATAGCTTATTTTGAAAAGAGGGCACAAGATGAATCAGCCATGAAAAATCACCCTTTTAAAATTCTCTACTATCCACATTGCTACTTTCCTCATAGTTTTTTTCCCTTCTGACAAAGAATTAAAATTCTGACTCTTGTACATTTTCCAATATTTTTGCCCATATAATTTAACTTACATGTTTTCCAGAGCAGATTTATTTCACATTCAGCCTTATTTTTTCCAGAAGAGAAAATATTAATATTGCAAATACTGAACCCAGGTTTTATGGTTTTTGGAAGTCTTTTTTAGAATACAAAGTAGACAAATAAAAAATTGAAACATACATGACAATCAAACCAACTAAATACATAAATAATCTGAAATCTGTACTTTTTACTAAAAAAAAAAAAACAAAAAACTCATCAATTCAGATAGATTAAGTAAACTGTCTAAAGCTACAGAAGCAGTGATCACCAGAGAAGATTGTTCACTGGTCTTTGGCTTACATACTATATGGGTAGAAAAAGATGTTAGTTTCTATTTGATTTATGGAGGGAAAAATGTGGTTTTAAGGAACTGTATTTTATTTACTCTTATTTTATTCTCATTTATTTTAACTATTTATAAAATAAGCAAATTGTAGTCTGTTCAGTCTTACCTTACAAAATGAGATGGCAAGGCTTATGCAGCACTAGTTGGCCTTCTCAGGCCTCTGGAACCTCATAATAGATGAGTCAGGGCAAGTTCTTTGTAAAAACTCCACCTTTGGTCTTTCCTTAGTGTCTATGAGAGAGGAAGTGAGTCAGTAACAAAGACTGTTTCATCTTCATAGAAGGTCAATATGGTTTAGAGTTCCCTTTTAGGATTCCCTTAACTTTAATTATCATTTAGAACGCCTATCTCCAAAAGCACACAGAAGTGAATAGATCTTCAGCAAATCTATCACTTTGAAGGTACTGGTAACATTCACTCCATAGTAAAGTACATACATTGACATTTGTCACCATCTTATCCTCTCTGAGAAGACTGCCTACAGCCATAGAATTTGCTACAAGGCATATGTATTATCTCAAAGTAAATAATTTTTGATATTACATTGTTATTAAAATAAACCAAGCGAGATAATATTTTTTATTCTTAGATAAATTTGACCTTTCTGTACAAAATAAATTGACACCCAATGATCTCTTATGTGAAGTAATAGTTAATAAGAGCAAAGTGATGTGATTAAGGAATACTTCAAAAACAGAACTTGGACCAAATTATCCCTAAGTCAAGACCTAAACTATGAATAACAAATACCAAGATAATAGGGGAGAAAAATATCATGTAACCTAATTAACAATATGCAGATAAAGAGTCTTCCAAAGAAAAAAAACATGAATTTTTCCTTAGCTTCATCATCTAATTACTTAATTTATTCAATGACTGTGGTCTTGGCCAATCTGTAAATTTGTAATTGTTTTGTGGTTTGATTCTGGAAGGCTAGTTATGATATTTGATACAAGGTAGTATATATAACACATTAAAATTTGACCTCTATTTAGCAGTGTTGTTGACATTTAAACTTTCATATCATTTTGAAAGAAACTGTGTAACCACACATTGCTTTCTCATACTACTCTTTGTTTTACTATATGAATGAAACCTTGAACAATTAGTTCATTGGCTTTTATAATGCTGTATAAACAGGAAGGGCCAATTAAATAATTAAAGCATCATAAACTATAAGAGCTATATTTACTCTCAATTTGTGTGTATATATGTATGTGTGTGAGTTTTATATACATATGTGTAGGAGTATATGTACATATTAATTGCATGCGGTGGAGTAGTAGAGGCCAAAGTCCAATGTCATATGCCTTCCTGAATAGCTGTCCATCTTATTTTTTTGACACAGGATACTTCACTGCCCATCATTGTTTCAGAAAAAACTGTGTGTCTGGAATCCACCACTTTAATCTCACCCTACATGGCTTGTGTTTAGAGGTACATCACTTTGCCATCTTGTCTTGCATAAATGAAATTGCCCACTTTCAGGTCCCCAACTACATATTGTATATGTTGCAAAACATATACAAAGTGAGAAATCTATTCAGCTTTTAGATTTATGCCAACCTAGTAATCATTCCTGATTGATGTCATATACTTGCATATTATTATACTGCTCTTCCAGGGAACTTCCATTTGAGGACATACTTAGAGGCATTTTTACCTAAAGGCCATCGGACCTTTAAGTCATTTTAAGAATGAAACTTAGATTAATATATCATAGTGAAAACTTCACAAATTTATACATAGGTTCATTTCCAGATTTTCAATCCAATTGAGGACATTGATAGTAAGTTAATGCATATTCAGAAAAAAATAGAACCTAGGAAATGTTAGAACAATTATCTAAAATTATGTTAGGAATAAACTAAATTGTTTGAAATTAATTTTAAATCTAAAAACAATTCAATTTTAAACACATATTTTTGCATTAATAATCGATAAATTTCTTTATTATTTTTTGATTGATTTGATTTCATATTTGTTTTTTATTGAAAATAGATTATTTTATCTTGTAATATATCCTTACTATACTTTTCTGTCTGTCTATTCCTCCCACCTCTTCTTCCTTCTGGATCCATTTCCTTTTTTTCTCTCATTGGAAAAGAACAGGCTTCTACAAGATATAAACCAACCACGACAAAATAAAAAATAATGAGATGAAGTAAAAACTTTTATATTAAAGTTAGAGGGAAACTTACCATAAGGAAAACAGTCTCAAGAGAAGGCTTAAAAGTTAGAGACCCACTTGTTCTCACAGTCAGGATTCCCATAAAAATCAAAGCTAATAGCTTCCTAGGTCTCTGAGTTATATAGTATCTGGTTTTTGGTTACCCAAGCAGTATGGGCTATGGGTGTTTTCTTGTGGAGCAGCCCTTAAGTCAAATCAGACATTGTAGGCTAATACTACAAGTTCTGTGTCACCATTACCCTTGTATATTGTTCAAGTAAAATAGATTGTAGGTTGTAAATGTAACTTTTATTTGCTTGATATAATTGTCAACTTGAGGTTACTACCTCTGTCTGCTAACCATTTAGATCGCCTTATATAACTGTATATATTGAGGAAGCTTCTATTTTATTGGGTTTCTATATTATGCCTCAAATGGCACTTAAACAATTTTTAGTTGTTTCTCCACGTAGTCCCTCCTTTGCCCACGTTGCTCTTCCCCTTTCCCCTTGATACTCCCATTCCAGACCCACAAACATACATCCATCATAATTGTTCTAGTTACCTTTCCTAGGGAGACTCATCTGTTTCTCTCCCTCAGTCCCTTACTCTATAACTAACCTCTATGATTCTCTGGAGTGTAGGTTGGTTATCAATGACTTAAAGAACTAATTACTACATATAAGTGAATACATAACATTTTTACTTCTGGGTCTGGGTTACCTCACTCATGATAATTATTTTCTAGTTCTATCCACTTACTTGCAAATATCATCATACATTTTGTAATGGGTAGGTAATAGTCTATTGTGTGATTTTAACACATATTTAGAACTATTTATTTGCAGAGGGCTATCTAGATTGTTTTCAATTTCTGGCTTTTATGAATAGAACAGCAATAAACATGTTTGGGTTTTTCTCTGTGGTAAGATGAAGCATCTTTGAGGTATATTTCCAAGAGTTGTATCGCTTGAGATATACTGATTCTCATATTCTTGAGGAATCACCACACTGATTTCCATAGGGGCTATAGAAGTTTAGTAAAGTAATCTTAAAAATCTAGTTCTGGTGAACATCCAAGAACAATGACAATAGCTTTTATTGTTTGGGGAGTTTCTGAGAGATCCATGAGAAACAACTCATAAGGAAGTATCCTGAAAGTGACATTGGGATTTGAGATTGAAAATCCATGACATCTAGAAGTAGTGTTAACAACTCATACACAGTACTTCCAGTCAAGCTCCCTCCCAAAAAACATATTTAATTTAAAATTTTTCCTTTATATTTATTTTTTCTCATTTGTGTCATGTTGTGAATCTAAGTATGTATATGTGAGTTTGGAGAACAATTGGAAATCATTCTTTACACCATTTGAAATGAACTCAGGACTTTATTCTGCAAATTTTCAGGCACTGGGTCTTCAGTACCTAAGAGTTATTATTCATCCATTTATTTTCTATGATGTTTGAAAACACAATTTTCAGCCTTCAATGACAAGAATCCTCTAATAAAAATTATTTTGATTATATTCTGTAAGGAAAATATTTACCTAAAAAATTATAGTAAAAACAACCAATGAGAAATGTTTTCATTATGCTCAATAAAGAAATAAGCTATAATACAGTTTGTTAATCATGATGCATAAATAATATTTAATACAATACAAACATTAGAAAAGAATATAACTGCATGTTTTCAATAATAATGAAGGTAGACAACATGAAGATTTCTATGCATATTCATCATTTAGTAGTCTGGAAATATTGGCCAAAATACCTTTCAGTCTGTTTCAACAAATGTTGTATATTAGTTTCATATTTTATAACCACCAACATATTTGAAAAAAAAAAACACAGATCAAATAATTTTAGTACCACTGCTTTACAAAACAGAACTACGAAACAGAAACTGTTCAGACTTATTACTATGCTAGTCTCAATTGTTTTTGAATTCACAAAACACACCAGTATTCAAAACAAAGTGGTAGTAATCTGAGCAAATTAGTTCCATCTGCCTGTGCAGTACATTTTTGTTTCAGGCTATCTGTGACTTAACTACTTTTCAACTGATGTAACAAAACACCAAAACCTAGGCAACTTATAAAAGAAAGAATTTAATTGTGGGCTTGCTTACATTTTCAGAAGATGAGTCCATGATCATCATGGCAGTTAGCATGGCCACAGACAGGGTGACCCTGGTAATGAAGCAGTGGTTGAGAGCATACATCTGATCCAAAGGAAGGATTTACAGAAAGAATGAGCTCACTGGTAATTGTGTGGGGTTTGTAAACCTCAACACCCACCCCTAGAGATATACAATAAAAACAAAGCCATAAGTCCTAATCCTTCCCAAACAGTTAAGCCAATGTGGTAACAAACATTCAAAGATATGAGCTTAAGGGGGCCATTCTCATTAAATCATTACACTATATAATTCCTTTTACCTTAAGTCAAACTTTGGATATTTTTACTTCTCTTTGGAAGAGAGGGCACTTCTAAAAACATGAAAATTTGTATAGGATCAAAAAACCTGTCAAGAAAGATGTTTAAATAGCACTGGGGTAATTAAAATATTTTTTCTAATCTTAGAAGACAAAGTCAATGTTGAGCAATGTTCATGCATAACCAGCCACATAGTTCTAAAAGTCAAGTCACTCTGCCTGTGCTAATGAGAAAAATCCTTCTGATTAACTATTTAATTGGGTTTAACAAGGCAGTTTATAGCTAATCCTAAATGCACTAATAAGAAACTGAAGACCTATATTCAATGTTAGTTTTAGTCCCTTTAGATCTGGCTCATAATTACAGTTTGCTCTTTAATTATTCTGCTTCTCATTTTCAATTTATGATTAAGACCAACAGGATGCCCTGGAGATTCCAAGTGCTGAGGTGGACAGGAAAAAAAACAGAGGACAGTAATTCCTTTCACCAACTGGCCTAGGTGGCCAATATAGATTCTGTTTTGTTTAAGTGTAAACATATGTTCAGAATAAACCACATCAAAAAATTTTATTTAAGGAACATAATGTCTGCTTTCCTTAAAGTAGAAAAAGTAATATTTGCATGGCATTTTTAATATATTTTATTATACTAACAGTGAAAAAATTCTAAGATCCTGATACCATTATACACTGTATTAAAGGTCAAATCTGGAAATTTCTGGCATTATGACCTTAGGAAATATTATTAAGATACCCACTTCACTTATAATTTGAATAAACTCAAAGAATATAGTACCAAGCTCAAGAGGTATTTTTTAATTAATTTACAATATACAGTTAACACTATATGACCCACTAAAGGCCCTAGAATTTATATAAACCAACAGCATCATTACTGAAAAAACATTTTTTTCATGATAATTGAGAAAACTTGCTATTCCTAATGTGAATTGTTTTCAGTTTACTAAAATATCTTTCTAAAAAAATAGGATATAGAAATACATATGATATTGTTTTAACTAAAATTAGTAAATTCTATGAGCAATATAAAATGGTGTTTATGATTTTTAAACATTTTGATTCACACCAAAAGTGTTATGTTACTTCAAATGATCATTTCATTTCTTGACACACTTTCTGAGATGCTGAGATTTTCAAAACAAGACCCAGCTTTGTAAAATCTATCTCAAATCAGCATCAGTTAATTATAATAAAAAGATAACCTATTGTTATGCATCTGAAGTCATAGTATATGAGAGGTAGAAATAACTGCATCACAAATTTAGGATCATTTTGGGCTTAATATCATATCAAGTTTACAGGCATAAAGAGTTACAAGACACTCTTTCAGAGAGAGAGAGAAGAAATACTACAAAATTATAGAAGTGCATTAAATTGTAATTAAGCTGATTATCACATATTCTTGATCTCTTTGTATAAACAATGAACTAAGCTTATCAGATTAACAAGACACAATAAAGTTGTGAATATAAAATCATAAACTCATGGACAGACATTGCTTCATATCAGACTAAACAGAAATAATTAGCCAATAGGGGTAAGAGAACAAGAGGCTATGGTGAAATAATATAAATACAACACACATGTACAAAACTTTCCAATAGAAAATGAAAAAAAAATAACGTTTTCAAGGTTTCTTGTGATTTCCTACTTGTAAGCCCTTTGTATGGACCCAGAAATCCTTATGCAAGAGCAGAATTCTAGGAAGCATAACCTAGTAACATGACATAGGAAAATATATAATGTTTGTTTGTCATATAGTCTAAAGAAAGAAAATGTGTTCAGGTCTCAACTGATAGTATCATTGTATACCTCTTGTTTAGGAAACAATATTGTTAAGATTTTTAAGATGGGAACTCTCTTCTGTGGAAGAAATTGTCTCACTGCAAACATCGCATTCATCTATCTGTTATGATCTTTCCGACCATCTTGGTGATGTTGCCCAAGGCTAAGTGTGTAAGTGTTCAATTCTGCATGCATTAAAGGTTTCTGGGCCTCCATGTTCAGTTGTTCTCTGTATTTTGACAAGTTGTGGTTTTCCATGAGGATCTCTACCTTCTGGAAAAAAAATCTTTTTGGGGGATTACAGGTGGGAGCTACATATAAGTGTATATAAAGAGAGGTATTTAGAATGGAGTGAAGAATTATACTACTAGCTTACAAAAATACCACTCAAAGTTTCTCCTCTAGGGTTCATGTTCTTACCAGCACATATTGAGCATTACTTAAAGCTAATTATCTGGATTCAAAAGGTTGTATTATAAATATGTATGTGTTTGTGCATATATATATATATATATACACATATATGTATTATGCATTTGTATAAATATAGTAAAAAGAGTAGAGGTCATGAATTTGAGAGTCATAGTAGGAGTATCAATATAAAAGAGACTGTTGGGAAATGACATAAATATACTACACAAGTACAAAACTCTGTGAGGAAAAATGAAAAAAAAAAGTTTTCAAGCTTTCTTGTGATTTTCTCCTTCTTACCTTTTTGTCTGGACCCAGAAGTCCTTATGCAAGGGCAGAAGAAATATTTCTAGGCAGCATAACCTAGTTTTCTGATTTCCTGTTATCAACCCTAATATTAAAATGAATAGAATGCAGAAAAAAATAAAATAAAATTTCGAAATCCTAAAATGATGTTACAAGTCAGACTATTTCAATAGCTTATATTGATAGTTCATAGGACATCATTTGTATACTCGTGTTGTTAATGTGAAAAGTTCTTTATGGATTCATGTGTCTGCACATTTGGTAACAACTGATAGCACTACTTTGGAAGTATGTAGAACCTTCATTACTGAAGCCTCAGTGGAGAACTGCCATTGGAGGCCATCTTTGAATTTGATAGCATAGCACCATCTCCTGTCCATTCTTTGGTCCTTTTGTTTGTTTTGGTTTTTCAAGACAAGAGTTTCTCTGTGTATCCCTGACTGTCCTGTACTCACTTTGTGGACCAGGTTGGCCTTGAACTCCCAGAGATCCACCTGCCTCAGCCTCCCAAGTGCTGGGATTAAAGTGTGTGCCACCACTCCTGGCCATTACTGACAGCTGTGAACTGCCATATGGCACTGGGATTTGAACCCCAGTCCTTTGGAAGAACAGCCAATGCTCTTAACCGCTGAGCCATCTCTCCAGCCCCAACCTCTGGTTCTTGACTCCAGTTTCTGAACAGCTTCTCATGCTTCTGCAATTATTAGCTTCCTAGAATGATAGACAGTATCTCCTCTTAAGTCCAAGAAAATCAAACACCTACAAATTGTTTCTTGTCAGGTATTTGATACAGCAATGAGAAATGTAATTTATGTGTCTCTATTTAAAGGTCTGGGTCAATTTGATACCTGAATTAGATCCACTATGCTGGTTTTGTTGTGGTTTCTTTATATTTGTATATGTTTTGACACAGTTTCTCATGTAATTCAGGGTGGCTTCAAACTCAGTATGTAGCCAAGAGTAAACTTGAACTTCTGAACCTGCTGCTACTACTGGTCAAATTCTGAGATTATACACTTGTGGCATCACCCCAGTTTATGTTGTGCTAGGTAACAAACCTAGGTCTTCCAAGCATGGCAGGTAAGCATTCTACCAGCCGAGTTAAATCCACAAACTAAATTAGGCACTAATCCACCGAAGCACTGATGAAAAATGAAGAAATTCTCTACTGGTTGTACATGAATATACTAATGATTATCATCTTTCTATTTCTGAATTTTTACAATATTCTACATGAGATTTTCTCATGGAATTTTATACTATTAATATTTAGATAAGAATGCAACCATAATTCTACTATTCCTCATAAAGTTTCTTAAGAATAATACATAAAGAACTAAGTTAACTGAACACTCTTGACATTTGACTTTCTTCCATAAAAATCCCTGAGGACTTTTGGGACCTTCAGCCCTATGTCCTTGTACTGTCATCAAAGCTGTAATCATGAGATAAAGCATTTACTTTCTTTCTTATAAAATTCAGAATTTTTTAAATTTAATTTTTATTATAGGAAATTTGCTCTTACAACTCTTAAAGATACCAGCTGGCTGTTATTGCATATTGTGAATAACAGTTTGGGTAGAACAAACACTTGGGAAGGAGAGGCAGGCAGATCTCTGAGTTCGATGCCAACCGGGTCTAGAGAGTGAGTTCTAGGTGAGCCAGGGAAATGCAGAGAAACTTTGTCTCAAAAAAACACAAGACCTGTGCCACCTGAGGTCCCCAGTCCTTCAGCTTCAGGAACATCCAATGCTGTAGGACACTCTCATTTTCTCTGAACTGAGTGTTGTCCCTCCAAACCTTGTCTTCCAAAGTGCACCACCTGGGGTCCCCAGATCTGCAGTTTCAACAACATCCAGATTGTATTTCTTCTCTTCCCTGCCCCATTTCTCCCTGTTCTGCCCTGTGTCCTGGGACATGCCCAGCCAACCTGATCTGAGCTCTGTGCCCAAGCACCAATGTATTTATCTACATTTCCCCACTATAGGTTACAATGCCTCATACACCAGGAGCATCCAGCTCCAACTTCCCTACCCTGCTACACCTCAGGTCTCCAGGCCTGCAATCTTAGGAACCCCAAGGTTAGATACCTCCACTCCCCTCCACACAGAAGCCCCTGCTCTGCCCAGTGCTCTGGGACATTCCCAGATGCCCTGAGATGAGCATTGTCTCTCAAAGCTTTATCTTTCAGACCTGTGCCACCTGGGGATCCCAGACCTGCATCTTCAGGAACATTCAGACCTGCAACTGCAAGAGTACCCAGGAGTACAACTTCAGAAATATCCAGTCCTGCAATGTCAGGAGCACCTAGTCCTGGTACAACAGAAGCATCTAACCCTATCTCCTAGAATAGCTCTGACTGGTGTACTCAGGTCTTCAACTTCAAAAATATCTAGGGACACCCACTGGCAGCTTACATACAGGAAATACCTGGGGTCACAGGCCTGAAATTTCAGGAATATGTAAAGGTCACCAGGCCTGATACAACAAGAGCACCCAAGCCTGATACAGCAGGAAACTCCACCTTAATTGTGGAACCACCACTTCAACATTGGCCAAAAGACTAGCTGCAGCAGGAATATCCAGGCTGACCCTAGGCCTTGTGCTATAGCAGCAACAATCAGGCCTTCAGCACAGGGAAAATTCAGAGTCCCCTGGGGCACATCCAGGTATCCTAAGCTTGGTAATGTCCCTCTGAATTCTGTTGCCCAGATACTGCTCCACTGGCCTACATCAGTCCAGCAGCACCAGACACATCCGGATCCACACTGGAAAATCCAGGTCTGTTACACAAAGAACAACCAGGAACAGCTAGACAAGACCAGATGGCTAAAGGCCAGTGTAAGAATCAAACCAACAATAGCCAGGGTAATGTGGCACCTTCAAAGCACAGCTATCATACTACAGCAAACCCTGCTTATCCTTAAAAAAAAAAGTTGCACAAGAAAAAGACCTTAAATCAAACCTTATAATGATGATAGAAACCTTAAAAAGAGGAAATGAATAAATCTCTTAAAGTAATAAAGGAAAATTCAATCATACCAGCAAACAAAATGAATACATCTTTCCAAAAAATAAAAACAATACAAACAGGTGAATAAAATGAATAATTCCTTTAAAGAATCACAAGAAAACACAATCAAACAATGCAGGAAATGAATAAAATGATACAAGACATGAAAATGGAAATAGAACCAATAAAGAAAACAAAATCTGAGGGAATCCTAGAGATAGAAAACCTAGGGAAGAGAACAGTAACACAGACAAAAGCACCAACATAATACAAGAAATGGAAGAAAGAATCTCATCCCTCAAAGATACAATTGAAGAAATTGATATACTAGTCAAAGAAAATGTAAAATCTAAAAATTTCCTGACACATAACATTGAAGAAATCTGGGACACTATGAAAAGACCAACATAAGAAGAATAGGAATATAAGAAAGAGTAGACTTCCAGTTCCAAGTCCAGAAAACATTTTCAACAAAATCATACAAGATAAGTTTCCCAACCTAAAGAAGGAGATGCGTATAAATAAACAAGAAGCTTAGTGAATAGCAAATAGATTGTACCAAAAAAGAAATTCCTCCAGCCACATAATAATCAAAACACTAGACATAGAGAACTAAGAAAGAATATTAAATTTTTTAAGGAAAAAAACCAAGTAATATATAAAGGCAGACCTATCAAAATTAAACCTGACTTTTCAACAGAGATTTTTTTATTCTGTCATACTTTATTATGATACTCTTTCTATAAGATAAAGTTGAGATTCTTAAAGCCAGAAGGGCTTAAGCAGATATCTTGCAGACCCGATGAGAACACAGATATCAGCCCAAACAACTATAATCAACAACACTTTTATTCACTATCAAAGAAGAAAACAAGATAATCCATGACAAATCCAAATTTAAACAATAGCTATTTACAAACCCAGTCCTAAAGAAGGTGCTAGAAGAAAAACTCCAACCTGAGGATGCTAACTACATCCAGGACAGCACAAAAAATACATAAACCCAAAACAAAAAGAAGGTAAACACACACACGCACACACACACACACACACTACCAGAGCTAACGTCAAAATAACAGGAAGCAACATTCATTGGTCACTATATCTATCAACATCAATGGATTCAATTCCCAAATAAAAAGACACAGGATAGTGGAATGGACTCGAAATCAGGATCCATTATTCTGCTATATACAGGAAAATAACAGGAAGCAACATTCATTGGTCACTATATCTATCAACATCAATGGATTCAATTCCCAAATAAAAAGACACAGGATAGTGGAATGGACTCGAAATCAGGATCCATTATTCTGTTATATACAGGAAATACACATCAATTACAAAAATAGACATTATCTCAAGGTTAAAGAGCTAGAATAAGGTTTTCCAAGCAAACGGACCCAAGAAACAATCAGGAGTAGCTATATTTTGTATCCAATTAAATTGATTTTCAACTAAAATTAATGAAAACAGATGGGGCAGGACATTTTGTGCCTACCAAAGGAAAAAAGCCACTAAGATGATTTCTCAATTCTGAACATGTATGCTCCAAATGCAAGGGCACCCTCATTCATAAAAGAAGCATTAGTAAAGCTTACATCATGCATAGATCCCTACACATTAATAGTAGACTAACACCCCACTCTCACCAGTGGACAGATCATTGAAACAGACACTAAACAGAGAAATAATGAAACTAAGAGATGTCATGAATCAAATGGACCTAACAGATATCTACTGAACATTTAATCCAAACACAAAATAATACACTTTCTTCTCCACACCTCATGGAACTTTCTACAAAATTGACCACATACTGATCACAAAGTAAACCCCAACAGATACAAGGGTGTTGAAATAACCTCTTCTAATCTTATCAGATCACCATGGATTAAAGCTGGATTTCAACAACAGAAACAATAGAAAGCCTACAAACTCATAGAAACTGGAACATCTCTCTATTCATTGACCACTGTGTGTGAGGAAATAAAAGGAATTAAATAAATTAAAAACTTTTTATAATTCAATGAAATTAAGGCACAACATAAATTTATATAGCACTAAATGCCTTTATAAAGAAATTGGAGATATTTCATACTAGCAACTTAAAAGCACATCTGAAAGCTCCAGAACAAAAAGAAATAAAAATACTCCAGAGGAACAGATGGAAGGAAATATCAAACTTAGGGCTGAAATCAATATATTAGAGAATAGAAAGAATCAATGAAACCAAGAGTTGGTTCTTTGAGAAAATCAACAAGATAGATAGATAAATCTTTAGCCAAACTAACCAAAAGGCAGAGAGACAGTATCTAAATTAACAAAATCAGAAATGAAAAGAGGGACATAACAACATTCACTGAGGAAATCCAGAGAATCATAACGTCTTTTTTCAAAAGCTTATATTCCACAAAATTGGAAAACCTAAATGAAATGGATAAATTTCATGATGGATTCCCCCTCCCAAGTAAAATCAGGAACAGATTTTAAAAAATTAAACAATCCCAGAATCCCTAAGGAAATAGAAGGAGTTATCAAAAATCTCCTAACCAAAACAAGCCCTGGGACAGATGATTTTAGCACAGAATTCTACCAGGCATTCAAAGAAGAGCTAATACCAATACTCCTGAAATTATTATAAAAAGGAATTTTGCAAAGCTCATTTTATGAAGCCACAGTCACCTTGATACCTAAATTACACAAGAATCAACTAAGAAAGATAATTTCAGACCAATCTTCCTCATGAACATTGATGCAAAAATACTCAATAAAATACTGTCAGACTGAATCCAAGAACACATCAAAAATATTATCCACTATGATCAAGTAGACTTCATATCAGGGATCTGGAGAAGATTCAAAATAAGAAAATCCATCAATATAATCCACCATATAAACAAAATGAAAGAAAAAATACCACACAGTTACCTTGTTAGATGGTGAAAAAGCCTTTGACAAAATCCAAAACCCATTGATGACAAAGGTCTTGGAGAGATCAGGTAGAAGCACATAATTATAATAAAGGCAATATACAGTAAGCCAATAGAAAACATCAAATTAAAAGGAGAGAAACTTAAAGCAATTACACTGAAATCAGGGACAAGGTTGTCCACTCTCCCCATATCTCTACAATATAGTACTTGAAGTTCTAGCTAGAGCAAAAAGACAATTAAAGGAGGATACAAATTGGAAAGATCAAATTATCCCTATTTACAGATATGATAGTATACTAAGTGACCCCAAAACTCTACTAGAGAATTTCTACAGCTGATAAACACCTTCAGTAACATGTCTGGATACAAAATTGAGTAAAAAAAAAAAAAAAAAAAAAAAAAATCAGTAGCCCTCCTTTATACAAATGATAAACAAGCCAAGAAAGAAATAGGGAAAACAACTCTATTCACAATAGCCACAATGAATATAAAATACCTTGGTGTAACCCAGCACATAAAAGACCTGTTTGACAAGAACTTCAAGTCTCTAAAGAAAGAAATTGAAGAAGATATCAGAAGATGGAAAGATCTCCCATGCTCATGGATTGGTAGGATTAACATAGTAAAAATGACCCTTTTACCAAAAGCAACCAAAAGATTCAATGCAATTCTCACTAAAATTCTGACACAATTCTTTACAGACCTTGAGAGAACAATTCTCAGCTTTATATGGAAAAATAAAATACCCAGGATAGTGAAAACAGTCCTTTACCATAAAAGTACATCTGGAGGTATCACCATCGCTGACTTCAAACTGTACTACAAAGCAATAAAAACCATATGGTATTGGCATAAAAACAGACAGATTAACCAATGGAATTGAATTGAAAACCCAGAAATAAACCCAAAACATGTGCAGACACTTGATTTTTGAGAAAAATACCAAAACTTCACAATGAAAAAAAGAAAGTATCTTCAACAAATGATGCTGGTCTAACTGGATGTATACAAGTAGAAAAATGCAAATAGATCCATGTTTATCACCCTGAACACTTAAGTCAAAGTGGTCAAAGACCTTAACATAAACTGGATACACTAACTCTAACAGAAGAAAAGTGGGGAAAAGCCTTGAACTCACTGGCACAGGAGGCAACTTCCTAACAGAACACCAATTGCCCAGGTATCAAGATCAACAATTAATAAATGGGACCTTATGAAACTGAAAAGCTTCCATAAGGCCAAAGACACTTTCAATAAAACAAAATGGCAGCCCACAGATTGGGAAAGGATATTCACTAATCCCACATCAGGCAGTGGGCTAATATCCAAAATATATAAGGAACTCAAGAAATTAAATACCAACAAACCAAATAATCCAATTAAAAAATGGAATATAGTGCTAAGCTGAAAATTCCCTACAAAGAAATCTCTATTAGCTGAGAAGCGCTCAAAGAAATGCTCAATATCCTCAGTCATAAGTGAAATTCAAATAAAAATGACACTGAGATTCCATCTCACACCCATCAGAATGGCTAAGATCAAAACTCAAGTGACTGCATATGCTGACCAGGATGTGAAGAAAGGGGAACACTCCATTGCTGGTGGGAGTGCAAACCTGTACAACCACTTTGGAAATCAATCTTGCAATACCTTTGAAAATTGGGAATAGACCCAGTTATACCACTCCTGAGCATATATCCCAAATATGTGCCACTAAATCACAAAGACATTTCCCCAACCATGTTCATAGCAGTTTTATTTGTAATAGCTAGAAACTAGAAACAAATCAGATGTCCCTCAATGGAGGAATGGATAAAGAAATTTTAGTACATCTACACAATGGAGTACTACTCCACTATCAGAAACAAGGATGTCATGAAATATGCAAGCAAATAAACGGAACCAGAAAAGCTCATCCTGAATGAGCTAAAGCAGACCCAAAGACACCCATGGTATTTACTCTCTCATAAGAAGATATTAGCCATTAAGTACAGGACAACCATGCTACAATCCACAAACCCAAAGAAACTAAATGAAAAGGAGGGCACAAGGAATGATCCTTGAATCCTTCTAAGTAATGGAAATAAGATGGACATTGGAAGTGATGAAGAGAGGGATCCAGAAAGGAACCCAACTATACCGCCATCTGATAATCTTTATCCAGCAGAAAATGGAAACAGATGTAGAGACCCAGAGCCAAACAACAGGTGAAAATCAGGGAGTCTTGAGGAAGAGTCAGAGGAAGGTTTGAGGGATCTGGAGACATCAAGGACACCACAAGGAGACCCCTGTAGCCAATTAAGAGGAACACAAAGGGGCTCATAGATATTGAACTAAAAACAAAAGAACCTGCATGGACCAGTCCCCAGTGGATCCCCTAACTATTGCAACAGGGACTATCTCTGACTTTGACAAGGTTACCTTTCACTAGATCCTATTTTCTTAGCAGAACTGCCTTGTCTTGCATCACTGGAAGGGGGGGGGGTAATTAGTCCTGATGCGATTTGGTAGTTCAGAGTGGGTTAGTACTGGGTTGGAAAGGGAGTATGTGGGTAGTTGGTAGGAAGTTGGGACTGGGAGAAGAGAGGGGAATGTAAAATAAGCAAATTAGGAAAGGAAGGAAGGAAGGAAGGAAGAATCTCTCATGTCCATGGATTGATAGGATTAACATAGGAAAAATGATCTTCTTACCAAAAGCAATCTACAAATTCAATACAATTCCCATTAAAATCCTGACACAATTCTTTACAGATCTTGAAAAAACAATTCTCAACTTTATATGGAATAATAAAAAAAAAAACCAGGGCAGTGAAATAGTGCTGTACAATAAAAGAACCTCTGGAGGTGTCACCATTCCTGACTTCAAGCTGTACTTCCAAACAATATTATTAAAAACCACATGATATTTGCATAAAAACAGACACTTCACAAAAGGAATCGAATCAACTATCCAAAATTAAACCCAAACAACTACGGACATTTGACAAAGATGCCAAAACCATACAATGAAAAAAAAGATAGTATATTCAACAAGTTGTGCTGATCTCACTGATGTCTACATGTAGAAGAATGCAAATACATCCATATTTATCACCCTGCACAAAAGTCAAGCCCAAGTGAATAAAAGACTTCAACATAAAACTAGATACATTAAATCTAATAGAAGAGAAAATGGGGAAAAGTCATGAACTCATTGGCACAGCAGACAACTTTCTAAACAGAACACAGATAGCTCAGGTACTAAGATCAACAATGAAATAAATGGTTACTTATGAAACTGAAAAGCTTCTGAAAAGGATACTGGCAATAGAACAGAATGATACTCACAGACTGGGAAAGGATCTTCACCATCACCACATCTGACAGAGTGCTAATATAAAAATATATAAAAAAAACTCAGAATATCTAATGGCCTAGAAGTATAAAGAAATGTTTAATGTCCTTGGAGTCATCAGGGAAATGCAAATCAAAATGATTGAGATTCCATCTCTCATGTGTCAGAATCGCTAAGATAAAAACCTCAAGTGACTGCACATGCTGATGAAGATGTAGAGAAAGGGTAACACTCTTCTATTGCTGGTGGGACTGCAAACTTGTACAACCACTTTGGAAATCAGTCTGGTGGTTTCTAAGAAAATGGAGAATAATTCTACCTCAAGACCCAGCTATACTACTCCTGAGCATATATCCCATATATGCATCACCAAATCATAAGTGCATTTCCTCAACTATGTTCATAGCAGCTTTATTTGTAACAGTCAGAAACTGGAAACAACCCAGATGTCCTTCAACAGAGGAATGAATGAAGAGATTGTGGTACTTTTAAACAATGGAATATTACTCTCCTATCAGAAACAAAGATATCATGAAATTTGCAGGCTAATGGATGGAACCATTAAGATTATCCTGAGTGAGTTAACACAGGCCCCAAAAGACACCCATGGTATTTACTCACTCATAAGTAGATTTTAGCCAATATTTACAGGATAACAATGATGGAGTGATGTTATGCATTCTAAATGTTAATTAATCTGCTCCCAGAAGCCTGCCTGTTGTACATCAAGTAATGCTGTGTTACCTTGCTTTCTAGTCATTGTCTCTGATAGGCTTTAATAAAATGCCAAGGCCTGTACAGAACTGAGCAGAGAGAAAGGTAGGTTGGACCAAAGGTTCTTGGGCTTCTGGAGCAGACAGAGGATCTTGGGTAGAAGAAGCCAGGTCAGGAAAGGGGACACATGCCATGTGTTTGAGAAAAGAACTTCATTCCATGTGGTCTGGAACATCGGCATAGTGTGGAGAATAACAGCCCATGGGAGGTATGTATATTGGGGTTTTACTTGGGGAATAGAATGAACTAGCTTAGATGGACCAAGACTGTTCAATTCATGCTAAGTCTCGTTAAAATTCATCAGGTCTCTGTGTGCTCATATATAATGGTGAGTTAAGGATTAGCATAGCTGACAAGTTAACAATAATCTACATACTGGTAAGTAATTTAAGTATTTATTTCTACATAATCATGTTACAATTCACAGATCCAAAGAAACTAACAAGGAGAGGTCAAGGGAGGATCCTTGAATCCTTGTAATTAGAGGAGATGAAATAGACAACAGAAGTTGGAGAAAGGGACCTGGACAAGAACCCAACAGTACTGCCATCTGAGAAGCCTTATAGAGTGGACAACAGAAACAGATTCAGAGATCCATACTCAAACACTGGAGAAAAATCTGGGAGTCTTGAGAAAAAGTTAGGTGAAGCCTTATGGAAGCTGGAGGGATCAAGGATTCCACAAGAAGACCCACATAGCTAATTAACTAGGACAAAAGGGGGCTCATCAAGGCTGAATCACCAACCAAAGACCTTGCATTGTCTGGTCCTGGGCCCACCACCCATATGAAGCTCATGGCTGCTTGGTCCTCAAATGGATCCCCTAACAATTGGAACAAGGTCTCGGACTTAGATGATATTATCTCCCTCTGGAGCTCATTTTCCTAGCAGAGCTGCCTTATCTTGCCTCAGTGGAAGAGGAGGCACTTAGTCCTGATGTGATTTGATGTGCCAGAGTGGGTTAGTACTAGGTGGAGGAGAGGAGTATGAGGAAGTGGGTGGAAGGGAGGGACTGGGAGGAGGGGAAGGAGGGGGATGGTGACTGGACTATTAAATAAATAAATTATGAATGGAAAACAAAACGAATATATATTGTGTAGCTACTATATTATGTCCTACTATGTACTATATATTATGTACTATGCTAAGTTATTTCTATTTCTTATTTGCTCCAGCTTAAAAATCTTTGAAACAGTCTTTACAGTTTGTTTCATACTAATCGTATTTATTAATAGAGGGTCTGTGAGTCAGTAAAGTGAAGTACTTCATCTCATGGCACATTCTTAAAAGTGGGATGGCCTAAATTTGACCTATGTGAGCTGAAAATGTAATGTTCCAATGAAAAGGAAAATATAAATGTAGTGCAAAAGATGGAGTGAAGTACTAGCCGTGAAGTCTAGTCATCCCTTTCTGGCTAAGCTTTGTTACCAATCTATCTCACATGGCTATATCTCAGGATATTCATGAATACCAAATGAATGTATCATTAATGATAATCTGTCTATTTCTCAGACTACCAAAATGCATGTCTCTTTTAAGTTTAAGAGTAAATTAAGAGAAAAAATATGTGAATAACCCAGCCAGTAAATATTTGGGGATTTGAAGACCAGGTGGTCTTTAAGAGAATTCTTGAGTCTGTAGTTGTAGAATAAATGTAACAACATGGGGAAGCAGGGCCCAGTTGGTGGGAGACTTCAAGGAGGGACACATTTTGGATTTCTTTCTTTTCTTTTTTTAATGTTTATTTATTACCTCAAGTTACATCTCCATCACAGTCCCTACCCACCACTCCTTCCAGCCCCACCCTCTACACTCTCCCCTTCTCCCAGAACTCATAATTATTATTTTTTAATAATTAGAGCACAATTATATAAACTACAAGGTATAACATACATTCCCAATGTCCAGTCCATACATATTTGGCAACTGATATTAATATTCTATTATCAATCTGTATCCATGAGTTTAAAGTCCTATACCTAACTCATTTTCCATCCTAACTTGCATTACCAAGTAAAAAACATCTTCTTAGACCTAGAATATCCTTTTCTAAAACCACTTAAAATTTAACTGTGAGACTGTAACTATCTAGCCTTCAACGACATCAGAGACCTTAGGAGGAAAAATATGTCTGACTAAACAGAAAGTGCAGAGCCAGCAACTTCCAAAACTAAGAAATAATAAACAACTGGCTTATGGGGTAGTGTTAAGCATTCTAAATGTTAATTTGTCCTGTTTGCTGTCTGTTACTTAATTGACTCTGATTGGTTAAATAAATGCCGAGGCCAGAGATTGAGCAAAGGCAAGGAAAGGTGGGACTTCCTGAGATTATAACAGGAAGCCTGCACTTTAGACAGAGGATGAATTCATTCCAGCCAGGAGCAGCAGGAAGGAAGACGCACACCATGGGCTAGAAAAAAAGAACTTCATTCCACATGGCCAGGAACATCGTCATATCGTGAAGAATGGCAGGTAAAGGGGATGTATGTATATATGGGGTCATATTTGGGTAATAGAATTAAGAGCTAGCTTAGATGGGCCAAGATTGCTTAATTCAGGCCAAGGCTTGTTAAAATCCACGTGGTGTCTGTGTGTATTCATTTATAATGGCTGGTTAAAAATTAACGGCTGCTGAACCAATTAAATATAATCTAAATACTGATTAATAATTTAATTAATTCTTTCTACAAATGGCGTCCAACTTAATTTAATTAATTTTTTCTACCACTGGCTGACTGGACAGTCCCTAATTTCTCTCCATACATTAGAGCATCTATCTTCAGCCTCTTGGCCCAGTATCTCTGACAGACATTAATTGTAAAGCAGGAATTATGGAGGAGTTGCATACCATGTGCTGGCATAAGTAGGCTGTCAACTTACCTGCTTCCAAGTTTTGTTCTTTTTTGGACACCATTTTGTCTACAGTTGAAGCAAGGGGTTTTTCTTGCCAGCGGTAAGTTTGCCACTAATGAAACCTTCTCCAAATGGAGATTCTTCAGTGCTCATCCTCTACTGGAGTAGAATAGGTAGTGCTATCAGGAGTTGACATGTCTCAATATCAAAAAATCTTAAGTTAAGTGGTGGCGCACGCCTTTAATCCCAGCACTTGGGAGGCAGAGGCAGGTGGATCTTTGTGAGTTCGAGGCCAGCCTGGTCTACAAAGCGAGTCCAGGACAGCCAGAGATATTCAGAGAAACCCTGTCTCGAAAAACCAAAAAAAAAAAAAGAAACCTTCTTTGAATGCCAAATTCTACAGAGCTATTGAGGTTTTTGAAGACCACCTATCTATCTCCATATATTTGGGTAAGAGATTTAAAGCTCTTAATGTTTTGGTGACTTGAGAACAGGTCCTAAAATTGAGTGCCATCTTCAGGTATGTCCCTTGAGATTAGTGGACTTTGTTTCTACCAAAATCCATTTTTAAATTTGATTGCAAGTATGCCATTGTTGGGAGATAAGAAAATTCAAGTTGAATCTGTCATTAAAAGGCATTAATTTATTTCTCAGGAAGTGGGTTTTCATTATTTCAGGACTGGATTAGTTACTGAAAGAATGTGTTGAAATTTTGTATTTTTACATAGATGACTTGTTCTTACTTCTGGCTTATGATGAAAAGCCAGTCAAAATCCTTTCCAAAAGCATCTGCTTGACCTTGGACCATCCAGGTTCTATACTGTGAATGAATATAATCCTCCTTTCTTTCTAAACTATTCAATTCAAGAATCCTGATATAGTAATAGAAAAGGAACTATCAGCTTTAGTTCTCATGTCATTTTCCTTCCCTGAAGTAGAGGAATAAGTGTGGTTGTAATGAATAAAATATTATTTTTAATGAAAGATCAAGAATAGACCTAATTTTCTGGTGAGGTTTGCATATCTCTGTGGCACAAACTCAAGATTTCTTAGTCTCTCATAGTTAACTTGAACCCATACCTTAAGACTACTTAAAATAGTATTCAGAACATGATAGGAAGTCAATCAACACAAAGAGAACAATACACACATATGTCATCAAATAGATATACACATATATGCATATATATACATATATTTACATATATGTATATAGATAGATGATAGATAGATATAAAGTTTTTATAATCTTTGAAATTCATCATCTGTAAGTAAATTGTAGGAATAAAATATTAAGTGAGGTTCTAAATTAGAGTAGTAGATTTTTCAGTAAATAAGTGTTTTATAATATGATTATAAATTATTTTGAAATAGCTACAAAAAAATTTCTATTTTATACCAGAAGGCCCCTGAAGAAACACTTGAGACTTGTGCAGATTTTAGTGATAAAAATTTTGAAGACAGGGCTGGAGAGATGGCTCAGCGGTTAAGAGCACTGGCTGCTCTTCCAGAGGTCATGAGTTCAATTCCCAGCAACCACATGGTGGCTCACAACCATCCATAATGAAATCTGGTGCCCTCTTCTGGCCTGCAGATATACCTGCAGACAGAACACTGTATACACAATAAATAAATCTTTAAAAAAAAAAATTTTGAAGACAAGAGACATACTGGAAACAAATTAAGGGAATGAAAAACAGTTGGAATTTAATTTACTTGGTCTACATAACCTAGTATAGGACAACCCAAAATAGTAAAGCAAGAAAAAGTTTCTGATATCATGCACAGTTATCATAGATTAAATTCACATAAACATGCAATCTCATTTGCTACAGTTAATAAATCAGTGTTTAAAATTATAGCAGCAGGCTCTATATATTTTCTATCCTAGTCAGTACATAAACTCTGGGAGAAACTAATCAGAGTTAAAGACTCATCACATAACTGAAATGTTTCTTATTTTGTTAATTTAATATAATAAGAGAACTGATTCATTTTAGTATTTCTGCTCAATAATTATTATAGTCATGATAACCTAGGATATTGGAATCACTAAGATTGAGTTTCTTTAAATTATTGAGGAGAGGATCATAGAATTTGACAATGTCATTTTGCAAGGTTAGAATATATTAGTATGTTTGCAATTAAATATATGTCATAAATATGGGCTCATTAACTGTCAGTATACTTCAAATTTCCCCTAATAAACTAGAGTGAGAATCTTGATTTACATTGCTTCTCTCCTATACAGTTATAATTATACCCAGTTGATAATAATGGAAATGTGTGAGCATTTCATTTGATTCCCATTAGCAGAGTCCTTCTTGTAACAAGGCAACTTAGGAAAATACAGTCTTCATTATTTCAAAAGTAGAGAAAAAGGACAACCAAGAAGTCATCTCACAAAAGTAAAAGTGCAGACACAACTCAAGAGACAAGTAATTGCATTTAGGGTCTCCTTAAAATCTAGTTCTCATTTTCTTTCTCCTTCAGATCTGGAATTTTTTACCTTAAAAAAACATATCCCTTATTCAAATTGCATTTTTCATTGCCTGCCATTTGTGCAGCTAATTGAGTTTTGTGTCAGGTTTGAAATAACGGAGAGAAGGAAAGAAAACTGTTCATACAATGTACTTTCTTCTTTTTGCTGAGAATTGTTTGTATATAACATGGAAATTCAAATGTCTAATGTATAACTAGATGACTATTTCTATTATTAAATCAATGACTAAGTCTTGGTTGCAAAGTATTTGAGGACTGTTAATTCAAAGCATACCTATGTTTTATCCAATACATTTGAAAATAACTGGTTCTTTTTAGAAGTCTCCTTTTTTCCACTTATCTACCAGATTTATATGAATTCAGAGCCTTGGTAAATGCAAATTGAGCTAAATCCCACAGGTCTGCAACTTGTGAATCTTTAATTTTCTGGTTTTTAAATCTATGTTTTATAATAAGCAGAAGGACAGTGGTAAGTACATCTCCCTTGGGGATATGAGATTAGAATGGCACAATCTTTCTGTGTATATGTCTATGTTGTTGTATGACACATGAGAAACCATATCTTTGGAGGACTGAAAAGGGGATCAGGTGCCCTAAATCTGGGATGCAGGTAGAGGTACATAGCCCAATATGGTTGTTGGGATCTGTGCTTTGATCCTCTGGAACAAAAATAAAAACTTTATCCTCTGTCATCGTGCCAAGACTTGTTTCCTAAAAATGTCTGAATAATTTGTTGAAAAGTATACCTGCTTTTATAATTTGAAAATATCATTGAGACACAGTTATGTGATTTTATAAGCCCTAATGAAAACGTATTTGAAAGGATTGGTGGAAGAAGAATCAATAGGAGTCTATGTCAACTTCTAGATAATACTTTCTCTAGAAGAATTTCTATAATGAGATTTTTCATAACCCTGGAATCAATCAGAGGCTTTTAACTTCCAATGAAGTTATAAAGAATTCATTACAGTTAATTTCAACTATTAGTACAATGGCAGCTCCCTATCCTTCAACTTCTTGCTGCTGTAGGAATTTCACCTACATTCTACTTTAATTTGCAAGGTTTAAGATACCACCCTTGAAAAAAAAGGTCACTTTGTACTTTAAATATCAGGGATACATGCTTATTCCTGCATGTTTTCAGTTTGGTGAACAAAAGGATAATCAGGGTCATTATTCTGTACCTGCTTGAATTGTTGCAAATGTCTGTCCATCTAAAACTGAAGAGACTTCTAGGTAATGTGAAAGGCAAACCTGTAACCGAACTTTTAAATTATTATTTAACACTTATTTATTTATTTCTAAATTTACTTATAACAAACACCAACAATTTCTTAACTATTAATCCTATAAATTCCTACAACCCCTTTAACCTATCCACTAAACCTATTGATAATTATTTTTCTAACCTTTTAGAATGATACAGTCTCTGGGGCAGGTCCTCAGTCGTCAGGAACACAATCTTTGTTGTAGATTCTTTAACACACTTAGCAGTCCTTTTTCTGGATCTCTCAGATGTAGGTTCGTCAGGGTAAGTTGGTTATTGTAGTCTCACCTTAAATAAGGTTTCATGCTTTCTTCTCTGTGGGAGACCCCAGCCGTCTGTAGGCCAACTTACTTCTTTTGAATCAGGAACTCAGCTGCTCTGCCTCAGTCCTTAAAGCCAGGCACAGTTTCCCCTAGGCCACTGATCGGACAGATCAAACCCCTCCAGGCAAAAGCTGAGCCACAGGGTCCAGTCCTTGGCCTTTTGGTGTCTTGCTCAGGCTTTCTTTGTTCACCGGCTTCTTTCTGCTTCAGGGAGAGAGCTGGCCATCAATGGCCAGCCCTTTTTTCAGCAGGACTCTTGGATCTCTCTAGCATCAGGGGCCTCTTCTCTTTCTGGGCTCCGTGCACTGTCCTTAAATAGGAGGAACTCTGTTTCAGCTTAGTTTGGACTCCGCCCACTTAGCAGCTGAAAACAATGTCAGGCCAGATACTTTGTTTCTTCAAGTCTATCGAGTCTTTCCTGTTTTCCTGACTTTAACCTTGTTTTTTAGTCTATTGAGTCTTTCCTGTTTTTCCTGACTTTATGTTGATAATGCTGTTCCATGCCCCAAATTAAGAGACAGTATCAAAAACCCCTATATATTTTTTAAATCTAATTTATCTAACCCCTACACACACCCTTCTTCTGTTGTCTCACAATCCACTGTTTTTTTTGTTTGTTTATTTCTTTTTTATTATTTTGCTTGCTTGTTTTGTTTTTATTGCACTTTTCCTATCTGAGAAGACAGACAATATAGAAAGTAACATATGCATAAAAAAGTGTACACAGTGGCTACATGTACCCAGAGAGTTGTAAAGGGTCTTAGAAAATGGAGAAAGTGCTAACTTGTGCTTCAAAATCATTGTTAATATGGAGAAACAATATAATAAAGTGGAAGTAATGAATTAAACCAGACCTCATACCAGTAAAAACCAGGGAAGAAAAATATGATTTTTCAGACTGACTACACTAAATGCAGTTTTACACACACACACACACACACACACACACACACACACACACACACACA
>CAJQZJ010009649.1:12399587-12493978 GCA_907164525.1 Lophiomys imhausi | reverse complement strand
TACAAAGATCAATACCGATGTAGCCCAATACAATCTTAATTTTACATCAATATACAAGGGTCAATACCATTGTGGCCAAATATAATCTTAATTTTGTATCAATATACAAAGATCAATACCGATGTAGCCCTATACAATCTTAATTTTCCATTAATATATAATGATCAATACCAATTTCGCCAAATATAATATTAATTTTGTATCAGTATACAAAGGTATAAGGCCATATTCAATAATCTCTCCTTTTTTCTTGATATTTCCTATACTATGTCTATGTCCCATTTTTCTCAAGTCTGTTCACTCCTATATAGGACAGAAAGAAGGTATATGATTCAATCTTATTGGGTATTAGTATGATGTCTTTCATCAGTCCTCATGCTGACAATGATATATCATAAAGCAGATCAATAATGCTCTAAAATAAATAGAAGTGAAAATGTAAGGAAGGGAGAAATGAGACAATAATTGTGTTAGATGATACGGAGAGATTTGCAAGAGAGAAAAAGAAGGAAGGAAATTCTGAAATTCCACAATGTCATTTTGAGGCCTCCTTGTAGATGCCTTGCAATACTCTGACTGCTGTAGTTTTGTGTTCCTTTTGGGTGCCTTCAATCTTATAATGAATATTTGAATAGGTATTAGTGAGATTAATTTTTGGCAGGTGCCTTTTCTCTACTTCAATATACCTAAAACTCTACCACAGAAATTTGGGTGTTTAAGATATATAATTATTATAATAGAGTTTAATTTGTGCAATTTGTATAATATTATCGAATGTTTCAGAAGAACAGATTACATTAAAGTGTTATTTTGATATTTCAAAAAGAAATAGAGGAAATTAAGAAATCTATGAGCAAGCCAGCTAGTTCTACATTATTTTAAGCATAAGAATTTAGTTGGGGCTCATTCACATATATTCTCATAAGTGGAAAGAAAAAAATTCAATGAACATACAACAGCAGAAATATCAAAATTACCCCCAGAATACTTTGATAGCATCTATAAAACTTTGAAGAACGTGGGAGGGATTTTTTCTTTTCTTTTCTTTTTTTTAATTTATGTCTTCAAGTTACATCTCAATCATAATTGCTTCTCTTTTCCCCCTTCCGGTCCCACCCTCTTCCCCTCTTCCCCTCACCTTCCTAAAGTTTAAGTTATCTTTTCCCCCCAACAGTTTCGCTTTTAGTCCAATAAATGACTCTTTTTTAATAAAAAATAAATACAATACAAAACAATACGAATAATTAGGCCCCAATTATGAAAATTATAAGGTATAACATACATTTCCAATGTCTAGTCCATATATACTTGGCAGCTCATATTAACATTCTATTATCTTTCTATCTCCATGAGTATAAAGTTCTATACCTAACTTACTTTCCATCCTAACTTGCATTGCTTACTCAAAAACACCTTCTTAGATCTAGAAAACCCTTTTAATTCCTAAATAATTTAAAATTTAACTATGAGACTATAATTATTTAGTCTTCAACCACATCAGAAATCTGAGAAGGATAAATATATCTGATTAAACAGGGAGTGCAGAGCCAGCAGCTTCCAAAACTAAGAAATGACAGACAACTGGCTGCTTGGACAGTCACCAATTTCTTCTCTCTATGACATTGGAGCATCTATCTTCAGCCTTTTGGCCCAGTATCTCTCACAGACATTAATTGTAAAGCGTAAAGCAGGAATTATGAAGGATTCCTACCTTGTATTGACAGAGGTAGGTTGTCAACTTACCTGCTTCCAAGTTTTGTTCTTTTCAGACATCATTCTCTTTATAGTTGAAGCAAGGGATTTTTCTTACCCAGTTACAAGTTTGCCACTTATTCAACCATCTCCAAATGGATATTCTTCGCTACTCATCATCTACTTGGAATAAAATAGGGAGTGCTGCCATGTGCTGACATGTCTCAATTTCAAAAAAAAAAAAAAATCTTAAGTTAAGAAAACATCTATTAGCCGGGCGGTGGTGGCGCACACCTTTAATCCCAGCACTTGGGAGGCAGAGGCAGGCGGATCTTTGTGATTTCGAGGCCAGCCTGGTCTACAAAGTGAGTCCAGGACAGCCAAGGATACACAGAGAAACCCTGTCTCGAAAAAAAACCAAAAAAATAAAAAAAGAAAAAAAGAAAACATCTATGAATGCCATATTCTACAGATTTCTTGAGGTTTTTGAAGACCACCTATCTATCTCTGTATATGTGGATAAGCAAATGTTGCTTGTCTCTTAGCAACTTGATTTTTGATTAACTTAAAAACATCTGTGGTAAGTTAAACTCTGAACACAAATAAATTATTGTGAACTAAGAATACTATAACTTGCAAAGTTATTCCTCAAAATTGATGAGACTCAAATATTTCAAGGCAAACACAAATTAAAGCAATTAAGACCAAGCCAGCTCTACAAAAAATTATAAAAGAAACACTAAATGGAGGAGGCAGAGAGAAAGATAATTTCCTTCATGATAATGTGGAACAGTATACACTCCATGAAGAGACCAGATAAACAAACGAGGCCCAGGAAAGAAGTAAACGTGTGACACAGAGCAACCCAGAAAAGTCTGATATCTCATATAAAGAGAAGGAAAAGAAATTTCAATAATCAGGTACAAGAGAACAACCTAAAACTTTCATGTGAAATAGAAAACTCCTTTCCATACAACCTTAAATGTAAAAGGCCAAAACTGTGACAAAAACAATGTTGACTGCTAGAGTGGATTAAAATTAATAACAGTAAACCCAATAAAACAAGAACCAACTATATGTTTTCTCTATGAAACTCACTATTTCATAAAATACTGAAAAAACAATAACACATAATGAAGAGAGGTGGGTAAGGTAAATGTAATCAAGCTGGTACCACTAACTTAAACCTGACAAAGTAGACTTCAGCCCAAAATTAGTAAGAATATACAAAGAAAACTGTTATCTACTAACAATGTAAAAATCTTCAGAAGTTATGAAAATTATAAATATCTGTGCATTAAATAATGGAGCCTCTAATTTCTTAAAACAAACACTACATGACATAGAAGTAATATACACCCTAAAACAATAATGGTGGGAGATTTCTATATTCTATTCTCAGTTCATATGGAGCTTCAAACTAACATCAGGAGAGGAAAACCTTTGGAGCTATGTGTAAAATGGGACTAACAAATACATGCAGAATATTCCACCCAATTGATATGAGATAACCACTTTTCTTAGCAGGTCATAAAACTTTGAACCAAGGTGATCATATCACAAGACAAAAATTAAGTCTCAATAAATCCAAAATTCTGTCTGCCTAATTCCTTCTGTCATATAAATACATGATGGCATAAGATTAGAAATCAATTACAGAAACTAAAAATATTTCAGGGATGAAATGGTATATTTTTAAATGAACGGAAATGAGTTATGAATATTTTCTTAATCTTAGAATAAAATAATTCCTTTTTAAGATTTATTGTTGTAGGGGAGAAAGTCCTACTTACTTAGCTAACAGCTTTCCAACAAAGATTCACTCTATCCTTGAAGAGAATTTATCTTACTTACCTTGTTTACAAAACACATTATGGGGAGCTTTGGAATAATTCCATTTTTTTAAATGTAGTAAGAGAGAAAGGTGTACAGAGAATTAGAAGAATTCATTAAGCACATTGAATTTTTTATAGGATAAGTTCAATATAAAGGTCCAACAAAACAAAGCTTTTCATCAGACTAGAGGACATAACTCTTCAGGTTTAAAAGGTACGAGAGTGAAACTGGCTGAATGAGTGGTACACAGACAGGAAGAATAGCATATCTTATCTCAATACTAATTGGTCTTGGGATATAGGAATTTGACTAGATTTTAACCCACATTTTAGTTAATATTTTCAGTGAAAAAAAATTGAACCAAAGATGTGGTTTTAAAGACATACAACAAAAACCATGTAACAGCAAAGTTTTAAATAAAGTACACTCTTCAAATTTCATTGGGAACCTCATCAGATTCAAAATCAGAATGAGGCATACCTCTTTGTGTGTATGAGGGTATTTCTAGAAAGGTTTAACCCTGAGTGTGGGGTGTGATCCAGGCAGAATAAAAAAAAGGAGAAAGTGAGTAGAGCAACAGCTTCCATTTCTGTTTCTTGACAATAGATTCAGTGGGACAAGCCTCACACTCTTGACTCCTAGACTTCACTGTCAGAAGTTTTGTTAGCTTTTTCTTCAAACTCCTCTGAAGGCTGAATATCACATATTTTTACTTCAGATCATTTTGTTTACTCACTAGATCCTTAGAATACTGTATTCAATGTGAAAGAGAAAGTACTCTTGCCTACTGGGTTTTACAATGTAGCTATGACAGAATGTAATAAACATCAAGGATAAGAGATGTGTAGTATGGCATTTAGTACTGTGGATGACATAATTGAAAACAAATCAAGCTAAGAAAATGTAATATGGTGGATTGGGGCTTGCCTCTTTGAAGAGATAGTAAAAGATGGACAGCTTTTTGAAGAAACTGCTATCGAAGGAGGAATTTGATTCCCCACTATTGGAGATGGGAATATACAAGAACTATGTGTAAGTTCACATAGTCATCTCTGTATACTTTCATTAATTAAATAGCAATCAATAGTTTAACATTATTTTCTTCAATACTAAAATATCTTTAATAATATTAATGTAAAAGAGGGGTACAGATAATTATTGTCATTTGCTTTTGAAATTATGAGTAAGTTAATAAAATACATTTAGAATATATTTATTAAAATAAATGTAATAAACACCAAATTTTTAATGAAATATTTTTTATTTCAACATAACAGAAATAACACTCTGTGAGAAGTTTGTATGTGTGTTTACACCCACTTGTGTAGTTTCACTCCAGTTTTCTTTTTTTTTTTTCCTACAGAAAATATAAAAGCATCTTTAATTGTGTGACATAGAGTATGGACACCCATTAGAGAGATAATGTAATGATAATCTGATGGCAGTGCTAAAAGGTGGTGGAGTAACAAATTCGACCTGTGGATGACTTTGTTCTGAATTTTCATTAGTCCTCAGAATTCTATTATATTGTTAGAAATAAAAATAGTCTACTTGCAAGAAGGAAGTGGCTGTTGAGTAATTTTTAAATACAACACAAAGCATCTGTACTTAGAAATATTTGATAAATAAATATTTATATTTATAAAAACAATAAATTGATTAAGCTTGTTAGATGCATTTTTTTCAAAAATAATGTTCTGGGTACCATACTACTATTTCCCCTTTTCAGAATTAATTAAATAATTAAATTTGTAGCAAACTGGGAGTGCTTCTTTTTACTCTGTAATGAAAAAAAATTGTGAAAAGCTATCAGAAAGCACAGATGATTGTACAGTGGAATAATCCAGGAGCTTTACTTCTCACTACATGGAATTAATTATGTATGGAGATATTGAATGAATATAGTAGAGCTCCTCATTAAGGAAAATATACAAACAAAATAATAAAGTTCCCACTCTCTGCAAGTCTGTAATCACTGTTTCTGAGATGGGAACAATATCAGCCTATATAAAATTTGTATCAATGAAGAAACTAAGGATAAGAAGAATGAAAATATAGAGGTATGCATGGCAAGTTCTCACCTATAGTCAAAATATCACACTGACTCCTCTGAAAGATAATGAGCATAGGGTGTTATATCCCTGAAGCTGGACCTAAGTGAGTCAATATAAATTGGAAACAATTGTGATCCAAGCTTTTTGAGTGACACTTGAAACAGAATGAAGCAAGAGAACTCCAGGACATTTTAAAGATGAGTAGATATGGCTTTAAACATTTGTTGAGTGATTTTGCTTTGTATTTTTAAGTAGATAGAAAAAATAGGCAAGAATTTATAAATAAAAAGTAGCAAGAATTTTGTAAATGAAGATAATTTTTTTCACTTTCAAATATGCTCATGTGAAGGCACAGAAAGAAAGAAACAGACCTATGGTCTTTAATTGGCAGTAGGATCTATGTGAGAGGAACTGTAAATGAATAAAATGGACTTCCTGGAATGTGCTTCAGCTACAGCTACTTTGCTTCCTGCTTCATTTTTGTAATCTTTCAAGGGCAAAGTGCTCATTTCAACCAAATCAACCAAACCAATGTCAACAAACTTCAATAGACTACTAATAGCCCTGTTAATTAGGCAGAGAAAATGCAAGCTCCACATAAGCTCTTATCCCCTTGGACTCAACTGTGAGTTGTGCTGGGTGAGACCTTTGCTAAGAATCTTTGAGAAAAATCAAAAACAATGACAACAAAAATACCTTTACAAAATATTGAAATCTGAACTGATGATGATATGAATAACAGAACTCTGGCTTCAGACCTATCACTTTTGTGTGTTGCTCCTCTTTCTAACGTTAGGTCTTCACAGTTTACCTACTTACAATGCATTTTTGCAACAGTATCTGTCATCTCAATCAAGAAAATGGTGCCCATTCAAAGGTTTCATTTCCCTTGGGAATCATCTGCTCTAATTTTATATTTGTTTCAATTTTAACGTGTATGAACTGCTTTATAAAATTATGGAGTCCTCCAACTACACAGGCAAGGACTGCTCAGTGCTGTTCCAACCATGGCAATAATTTTGCCATTTGAGGCTCCTGCTAGCTGTGTCAAAGATTGAACATCCACTTTTCATGTCCTTACACTTTTATCCATTAAATTGTAGTATTTTCTCTTATCTCAAAGCTCTTTCCCAGTGAGGTTTTTGTGTCTGGGTGGGCAAAAGGGACAGATCACCTAACTTACAAAGGACCTACATCCTTTATCTTTTTGAAGCATTACATAAAAAAACAGGCATGTATAGTAATGAGACCTGCTTTTACACACACACACACACACACACATCTCAAGACTATTAAGTGTGACTTTGAAAGGAAAGAGAATGTTTAACAGACACCAAAGTGACAAAACATCTCTTCAGAACACATTTGCTACATCTCAATAAATCCAAATGAACAGGACTAAAGTTCAAATTCTCCTAAGAACTTACAGTCATATTTACTATTGATGCTGGGAGGAAATCAAATGAAATTATTCTCATTATCTTCTTTTGTACTATGCTAATATATGATGTTCTTTTCAATTTCAGTGTTTTTTTTTTGTTTGTTTGTTTTGTTTTGTTTAATTTTCTTTTGGAGACTACCCGTTTCCTACCTGAATAAATAAAGCAAAACTGATTTTTATATTTTACAGATATTCTGAAAATCTAATCACTTCATAGATACTAGTTTGTTTGCTTGTTTTTTGCCTAGGTAATTAAAGACAAATTTTAGTTGTTGGGTGTACAAATAGTAACTATAATAAGGTTAACTGTATATTATGCCCACTAAGAGAGAAGATATTAAGGAAATCATATTAAGTAACAACAAATATTAATTAGTGCCTTTCAGTTAATATTATATCAAACTGTATTCTTACAAATGTTATTTCTATGCCTTATTTTTTTATGTTTAATTACAAACATTTGACCAGTTTTAGTGTTAAGAAGACCTTTCTTTTAGTTGAAGAGAATCTGGACTTTGACATTCCTCAAAAAGAATGAAAATAATTTGATAATTTCTACTTTACAATCTACTATTTACTCTAGGAATTACAATTTCCTATGTAATTAACATTTACATGGGAAAGGTATTGTGTAACAGATTCCTCAGAGATTGAACCATTCCAACCGACAGAAATGCTCCTTAACAGGAAGGTAAACAACTCAAAATAGTCTCCTTAAGTCTCTGAAACTGACAAGATTCACTAGGTCCCTCCCTGCCAGAGCAGGCAGTAAAAGGTGAGAGGTACCCCTTGCCCACAGATGGAAAGAAAGCTGCAGAGCAGCACGGAGATTGTCAGACAAATAGAGCTTCAAAGAAGACATTGAGAGGAGAAAAACCTCAAAGACCTCTGAGATCAGACCAGCTGCCTGGAAGAAGCAGAAACCAACAGAGTGGCTTGGAAAAGGTTACAACATAGTCGCTTTGAAACAAAGTGTTCTTTAACTGCCTGCAAATTGTATAGTAGTGAGCTTGATGTCTCCATGTTGGTAGGAAGGCATCGTAATGGAGCAGGCGTTTAGTGATGCAACCGTATTTGAGTCGTTATTGATCTTGTAAGTAACCCCTGACTATCCCTGTGAGTAACCCCAGTAAAACTCATTGATTCACTAAGTCAGACTTTGGTGGCATCTCTACCTTGGTCTGTCATGGGTTCCCTATCTGGGGTCTACCTTGTCTTGCATTTACCTGTGCTAAGGTTCTTTGCTGAGGATGGAATATTTCACTCTCTGCGGAAATTCTTACTGTTTTGTAACAAAACATAATGCCACCCTGAATTGTGTGTAGAGACGGGTTTCAGTGTTTAAAAAAAAAAAAGACCTATTCTAAATTAAAAGTACCATCTAAATTTGTATTGCCATTCATTATATCCTTTTCTTGTTTTTAAAAAATTAAATTCTCACCTGCTGATAGATAATTTGAGCTATGTGGAAATTGTAGTAGTCACATAATTTAAAATTAAACTTATTTCAATCAAAATATTTCTGAACAGTAAACAGACAAAGGTGCCCTGAAAAATGACCAAGGAAATCTTAAGTCAAGTAAATTTTATTTTACCAATATTACTTAATATGCTGGTTGTTTTGTCCTTGATAACTCTATAAACCTGTTTATTTCTAGTTTGAAAGTTTCAAACTTGAGTGTTAAATTGGACCTACTTGGCAGCTGTTGTTGTTACTCTGTCAAATAACTCACCCATTGTCTAGGTCTCAGTGGGGGATATGTGGGAGGTCCCATAGTTCCTTTCCAGCTGTTACTTAGGCTAAGATAATGTTTTTGGTTCTGTACAACTCCCAGCATGCAGCCTGCTCCTGACAGCCTCAATAAAATTCCATTTTAGCAAAATGAATTAAAAGTTGGAGTGAACAAAGTTTGTAGAAAGAAACAATTAAGAACTTTTTTTTTTTTCTGAATTGGCTTATGACTTAGAGAGTTGCATCTCCAGCAAACCTGTCACCTTGCAAGATAAAATACCACAGGCAGCTTTGCAATAGCCTGATGTTACCTTTTGCTTTTCTGAGCAAACTTGTAAAGGAGTTAGAAGGGCTTCTACAGAAATATCTGAAGCTTAAGAGCCTGCAGCATCTGCTCAGTATGATAACAGTGGCAGGCTTCTTGGCGGCAGTCTAAACCCTAAAATCCCCGAATACACTCCAGACCTAGAATCAGAGGGGGAAAAAAGATTGTGTTAAGCTACCACTTTTCAAACTTTTGAAAGAGAATAATATCTGTAAGTGAGCTGTATTTATGCATATACATACGCATGTGCATATATACTCTCAGAAAGAAGGCTTACAAACAAAAAAGAGGGGGAATTAGATAGCATTCGAATACCCAAATGGAAAGGGAAAAGAGACAAATTCAGAGTATTTGGGGAAAGTGACAAAAAGTGTTTTCTTGAATTAATGGGTGTGACCTCTGGAAAGTGTAACTATGTAATATTCATAGTTACACTTTCCCATCAGTAAGTTAATGCACCTGCTTTGTATTCTCTGCCTTTGCTAATAATACAGGAGATCTTCCTGGGTTTGTATTTTAACTCAGGCCTTTACCAATTCAGTGCTTTCTCTCCCCTTCATTCTCCCACTGCAAACAAAGATAATTGTAACATTTACCCTCAGTGTTAAAATAGTGCCTGTTTCCTAATAAAGATGTACATCTGTTGATTACCACTACCCTTATCTTAATATTTATCAAGCTCTATGTGTCAGGCTGTCATTGACTTACAGTGCCATCTACTCAGAAGTGGCTAACAAGCTGTAACACATATAGTATCTTAAAAAATGTGTTTATATTCTACTATATGCTATTTATTGCACTATTGAGAAATTTCAACAAGGGTCATAGGCTCTTTTCTAATGCGTTGTTGAAATTCTTCTCTTTTTTTTTTTTTTTTGTTTGTTTTTCGAGACAGGGTTTCTCTGTGTAACAGCCCTGGCTGTTCTGGACTTGCTTTGTAGACCAGGCTGGCCTCAAACTCACAGAGATCCGCCTGCCTCTGCCTCCCAAGTGCTGGGATTAAAGGCGTGCGACACCACGCCCTGCTCGCGTTGTTGAAGTTCTTAGATCTTTCATTTCTATTTTGATATTTATGCTTACTGAGCTATCTTTGGTGTTTATTATGTCAAAGTGGACATGAGACTGAAATGCCCAGTTCACTAAACCGTAAGACAAGCCAGGAAGACTCCAACTCAATGCAAAAGCAAAAGGATCTTTAATTGGGGGTTCTAGCCATGGCAAGGTCGATTACACGTTCTCCATGCAGGGAGTCTGTGAATGGTCCCGAACCTGCAAAGTTTGAGGTTCTAAAGGGCTAGGCAAGGGAGGGGGTGGGCAGTTAGGGAGGTGCATGTAACATACAGAATCACATTTAGCATTGTAAGATGAGCTCAGAGAGTCCTCTGCTAACCTTGTCCTCAGGTGGCAAAGGAAACTCCGAGTTAACCAATAAGTTCTTTTGAGAGCCCTTTGTTATATGGCTCTGTCCAGATGGTCACTCAAGACTTCTGAGGGAGGGAAAGCAAGGTTTTAAGGCTTTTTTTGTTATTTTACTTTTATGAGCTTGTTATAGCAGACGGGGGTAGGTAAGAACTTGGACAGGACAGGATGAGAGACTAGGTTTTTTTCTTTCAAGATAACTATATTCTAATTAATTATACAAAATAGTTACAACAAAATTTTACTTCAAGTAGTTTTATGAACAGGATTTGGTAGTTTTTTCTGTAAGTTCTTATAAACGGAAGGCAGAGACAAGAGGATGAGAAATTCCTACTTAGCTACATAACCAGTTCAAAGCCAGAATGAACAATGTGAAACCTTGATTAAAAAATAAATGAAATAAATATTTTCTGAAAAATAAACATGTAAAACTTACATACATTGATAAGATTTAGGATATAAGAATGAGAAGAGAGTTGACTCTCTTCTCTCAATTTACACAGCATGGCTGCCAAAAAGAAAGAAGTAAGTTCAAAGGGTGTCTGTCAGCACAGGCTTGCCGGTTATTATCGGAGTTCCTGGTTGCCTAGGAGTTATACAGAAAGTTCCAGAAGTTCAGAGTCAATTCATAAGAAGCTGAGAGACTCTCTTCTGGCCTTTTCGACAACAATTATAGAAGAGAACTATTTCCATAGGCTCAAGACTAGATACATATTTTTAATTATTAATTCAAGAATTTCATATGAGGGGTTTGAACATAGTCACATTCTATTCCCCCAATTTTTTCATATCCACTTCCACATCACTACATAGTCAGTTCTTAACCTTGTTTGGTTGTTTCTTAAACCCATCAAGACCACTTTGTCTTGCACAAATAATTTCTCTTGGGTATGTGGCCTTTTATTGAAACATGCTCAAGTTAAAAAAGTCTTCATTATTAAAGGAAGCTGATTGCCTCTCCAAGCAGCTAAAAATTGCCAATAAATCCTTGGCTAGTGGTGGGAGTTCAGGCCCAAGTTCTGTCTCCATGCTGGGATTTATTTAGGTTTGGATTTACACAACTCTTGTGCATGCTATGCCAAGTTCTGTGAGTACACGTGCCATAGTGTGTCTGGAACATACTGCTTCTTTGTAGGCTGCTACCATTTCTGACTTTAATAGTTTTCCACTCCCATTTCTGCAATTGTCCCTGAGCCTTGGGAAGTTGGGTGTGTATGAGCCGCTGAACATTTAAGCTATCTCTTCTTTTCTTCATCTTGTTCATTTGTGTGTTAATTACCAACTAGAAATAGAAAATTCTCTAATGAGGGTTGAGAGAGAGATGCACTAAATTTTTGTGTATGACAAGATGTCATTAAGACTTGGATTAACACTATGTTTGTTTTGAAAGACCCAGTGGAGAGAAGTCCGTCTCCCAACTCCCAACACTCAGGATATCACGGCCACCCCAAAACTAGCAAGAGACCATCTTGATGCAATTGCAAGAGGTTTATTTCAGGGCAGGCTCAGTGCACTGAGGGTGCCACTCGTATCCCACACAGGGGTAGGAGCTGCGACCATAATTTGGGGGAGAGTAGAGTATTTAAACTACAACCCAAAGGGGTGAGGGGAAATACAAGTGGAAAGTACCAGCCCAGCCCATTGTTTACCACAACCCAAGGGGGGGAGGTGAAATACAGGTGGAATGTACCAGCCCATTACTTAGTCAGCAGGAAACATCCTATACCTGTTTTTCTCAGGAATGAATTTAATTTTACTTCACTATCGGCTTTGTGGTCAGCTGGTTCCTGAAACCCTGGGGGCCTGTGATAGTCATCTGCTTTGTGGCCAGCTAGTTCCTGGAGCCCAGGGCTCATGACCCGTATGACCTACATTCTTGGTTCCACCCTTTTTATGGTCAGCTAAGTTCCGGGCACCACCTGGCGGCTGGCCTGGCTCTACTCCCGACTTAGGGGGTCTTTTAATAATTTTCATTCCCTTCATTTTAACAGAATAATAGTTGTAGTTTCTCCCCGTAAGATCTATAACCTGTCTAGCTACAGGTTCTTTGCCCAGTAATAGTGCCAGATGTGGCATTTCCCTTGTATTTCAGAACTTAAATCCAATCAGAGATTGTTGGTTACTACCATAATGTTGATGCTACTATTGTATCAGTGAGCATGTCCTTCCAGGCCAGTCATTATTGGAGCCTACAAGCTTTGCAGATGAATAAGAGTGATAAATATTTTTCTCTTATAACAGTATACATATTCCTTCCAACATATTAAAAGATATCCAGCAAGAGTGAAGCTGCCAGATCAGTACCACTTTATTTTCTTCCATGTTCTGTGATTGAATTATGTGATATCTTCAACATCAGGGCCTTATCATCCAGTTCTGGCATGTAAGTAATAATATCATCAATATTCTATAGTATTTTGGAAATATGGGCTCTTCCTGGCCAACAATTCAAAAATAAATGGTCCACCTGGCACTAGGTTTTTGTCCAGTAAAGAGATTGTTTTGTTAGGGCTAGAAAACTGGGCATGTGCTCTCTAGTAAGGACATTTGTAGATTCATTATACTATAACACCATTTTTCACTCTCTTTATGTTTGGATATTCTATATTATGTCCTTTGTAATTTCCTTACTTGTCTGTAGATAAATTTGATAAATTCCATTTGTAAGTCACATTGTCCTATGCTACTACAGAAAACAACATTCTCATTACTGCCAACGAAGAAGTCTTTGTTGTTAGATGAATCAGACTATGTCTGATTTTATCTGTTAAGGTCTATTGTGATAGTGTGGTATCTGGCTGTATTTTGAATCTATTGTAATACAAAAAGTTACTTATTTTAAATGAAAACAAATACATTATTATAATATCCATTAAAATCTAAAATCTCAATGTCCTCAAATTTTTGTGAAATACTCTTTTACAGGCATTACAGCAAAGAATGGTCAATATCTCTGAGTTAAAGTGTCATTGCTTCATTATTTCACACAATGACAACTGAATTTGATTACTTTGGGAACATTCTATAATTTTTGTCAGTCCTTCTTTGTACTCCATTTGCACTATTATTGGGGCTACAGTATCATGTACTTCTGAGTATGGAAAGAAAGCTTGATGCCTTCAAAATCTTATGGTACTTTCAATAACTTACTTGAATTCTCCATGGAAATTGAAAACCCAGTAAATCTGGTCAAAAATTATTTCAGAAAAACTTTTAATAAGATTTGCTTAAATAATTCTGTTTGATAAAAGAATCAAAGGGTTTTGAGAGGAAAAACAAAATAAGAAAATTTGTTCAGCTGATCTTTCTTTAACCCTCCCCAGTTAAGTAATGTGCAATTTGTATGGACATGCTCATATTCATATAGGTAGACATTATTAAATTATTAAATCAAGTTTAGTGGACCACTTGTCACTCATATAACCGCATATGAGGTACAAGTTTTTTAGGAAATACTGATTCCATTTCTTTTCTAACAAATTTGTATTCTATAAGTAGTTTTTGTGTCTTTACTTTAGATTTTCAGTATATTTGGTATGCCCAAAATTTCAGCCCCAATTTCAAGTTTGCAATTACTTATACATTTAATTCTCTCAATTAAGAATGGGGAAACTTGGGGTGCTATTAAAACCAGAAATAGAAGAACAGAGGAATGACTCTGAATTGCTTCTCTCCTCAGGGAAGTTATAAATGGAAATGGGATGTACCATTTAAGACTATATTCTGAATAAAATCCAAAGCCCCATCAGTGTCCTTTTCAGTTGTTATGAAGAAGTCGCAAAGTCATTGGACTTAGAAATGTATTCATAAAACTCTATGGATTCTTGCCATCTTTTCAATTAAGTATATTTTTAAAATTTGCACTTAATTATTTTGACAACTACTCAAAATAAGATCATTCATGCAGGTGACACTTTTTTTTAAATAATAGTTTTCACACACACACACATACACACACCCTTTCTCAACAATGCTAAAAAAAACCAACAACAACAAATACCCCAACATTGTCTAGAACTCATTTACACAAATGCTCATTATTTTCTAAACTTTAAGTCTACTTTCACAGTAATCTGAAAGAAGTTACATGTTTAGTTACTGGTCATTATCTACATCATTATGTAAATTCTTCAAATTATCATTATTGATATTAAAGAAAGTCAGATTATTAATTGACATGTCTACCTACACAAGAGCAATTATCTGAAAATATTTTATCACTTTTTGAGATCTTAAATATTTTAAAGGTGTTGGCGTTGGCATAACATACTCCTAATTCTCAAGTCTTTTTGAGTACATAAATGTGACATATAGAAAATAATATAATAAAAATAATACATAGTAGGTAATTCCTGAGCTAATTTTATTCGTAATAAGATTTCATGAAGTTTATGATGAAATTTGAAAAATAAAATAGTTTCAAATTTTCTATAAAATATTATGGCTCTTTGAATAGCATAGGAAATATTCACACGTTTTACATATAAATATAATATATACATATTTTATATTTATATATATATATATATATATGAGATGATTGCAATATATATATAAGTGGAATTTATATAATGCTAATGTCAATGATTTATTTAAGTTTAATTGTTTCACTATTTTACTTTGAATGTCATTTAAATGCTCAGGTCAAAAACACAATTGTCCAAAATATACTTTTCTTTGAGGGAAATAAAGGATGTCCTATATCATTGATATTATGAAACATGTTCTTTAATTATAGTCCATAAAAATCAAGTAATTGTATGTTATATTTCCATGATACATAATAGCTGCATTCTTGAACACAAGAAAATTCAAACAAAACTACCAAGAAAGTTGTAATTAATGTTTGGTAATATTTAACTAAATACATTTTCAGTAAAGTTATTTCAGTATAGTAGATTAGCTATCAAAGCATTTTTTATATAACTTAATTTTATATGCAATATACTAAAATACATAATTACACATTTTATGTTATTTATGTAAAATTCTTGAGATTTTGTATGTCTAATCAAGTGCTTAATTCTTAAAGTAGATAATTTTTTATTTTCATATCTTTCTTGAACTTCATCCCCCTCTGTACTTCGTCTATTTTTCCCATAACATGAGGAAGTAAATAACTATTTTTCTTTAAAAATGGATCATGATTTCTTTACTTTAAAAAAATCTGTTACAAATAATTTATGTCATAAATACCTTTAAAACTTTATTGGTTCAGGAAAGTTGTGTAGTACCAAATTTATCCTGGCACCTATCATGAATTTTTGATGTACCAAATGTTCTTTTGAACACTCATCTCATATTTTACATGTAGTATTTTCCATTTTCCTCTGCAGTTTGAAGAAGGGAAGTGAAGTCACTAAACAATTTTCCTGAAGTTAAATTTGTCTGCTTATAAAAATAAGCCTAATTATTGCTTGAATATGAAATGTACAGAACTAACAAGAAACTTTATATAAGTACCATAATTTGAGAAGTACAAATTATATAGTTTTATTGTCAAAATTCCATCATTAGGAACATTTCCCTGAATAATAAATCTTTATAAAAATAAGAATTACAAAATGATACAAGACTTTTGTCTGTATTTCAAATATTTTATATAAATAAAATAATTATTTTCAGGTTAGTAAGGACAAATTTTACATTACATTTAGAAATGGTAAAAGACAGAAGGTTGCATTTTAAAAGTTGATACAACATTTTTCCCACCTCCTTGTTTTGGTTTAGCAAAGGAGATTAACATCCTGTATATTCCTCTGTACAAGCATATGTAGTGCAGAGAGGGGAGAGAGAAAGAGAAAGGGAAATGAAAAGAGGGGGAAGGGAAAGAAAGGAGTCAGAGTGAGGAAGGATGGTTAGAGAGAAAGAAATAAAAAAGAATGGTGAAGTGAAATGTGAAACCTACTGCCATTGTTAGAAATAATCCATTGGAATAGTTAGCAGCTATCTGAGGTAAACATGAAATGATAACAAAAGGAGATAATTGCAGATGTTGTCCACAATCTCCAGTATCTACCATGATACTGAAAACATAGAAATTACATTGTTTTTTGCTTATGCAGGAGGTAGTCAAACATCAGCCAGAACCTTATGATATTACTTCTGCAAGAACTGGAAACTCATCAGTAGCTTGAGCTAACTAAGCAAGGGACCATATAGAGAATCAGGCTGTGACTCAGAAGTTTTTGGCACCAAAGTACAAACCTTGAAAAATGCCAATACATTTCTTGTGTTCTAAGAACCCTTACATGAATTTCAAATGTGAGCTGGAAGCACAGCTAGTACCTATAGAAGAGAGGTCCCCCAGAGGAAAGACTTTGAAACAACAAAAAGTCATGCCTCTTCCATATCTCCATGTTGACTGCTCAAGTCTTCATTCTTTCAAGAATGTTAAATCTCTAATTTACCCCCATATTTTCATTATCAATCTGTCCTCATCTAACACTGGAGTAATGAGTGATTTTACATACTAGAGTAAGGTATGTTCATAGAATCTTTCAGGTCCCAGTGTTCCAATATTATGGGTTTCTTTACTCCATTAATTGTCGTGTTATTTCTTCAACTACATATTTGAAAAACAGGATTCAAAACATTATCATTTCATATTTCTAAGAAATTGTAAACAAAAATTTGAGGCCTAACAAAATAAAATGGTAGTGAACACTATGTGATACAGGAAACTTTACATATTATTTTAGAAAAGCATGTATGACAAAGAAAGAGTCGACTATGGAGTATTGTTCCTCAATTCTGTTGTTGCCTTGTTAACAATAAATTTTATTGCAAAGAAGAAGAAAAATAAGATAAAATAAATACATATAGATAAAAATACTATCATTCTCCCCTTACTATTGGTAAATATAAATAACCACCTCACAATGTCTATCTCTATGCCTTTCTTCACTATGTAATGGAATAGAGAAAACTGGATTTTCTCTATAAATTAAGAAAATAGATGGAAAAAACCTTCATTTTTTTGCTTTCATTTTATTAGAATACTGAAAATTTTGAGTCAAATATGTGTATTAGACTAACTCTTATGTTTCTACTAATTGAAGTTCTAAGGTAGTTTTATGGATGGAAGTATGAAAGGTAGGTGGCAGATGAATAGTTATCATATGTATTTAAAAATTGAATAAATCATCTAATTTTCACACCATGGGTTAAGATTTCTGCATGATGATCACTGTTATAAACTAAATACGTATGTCACTACCATATGGAAAAATCCTAATCCCCATATAATTTTGTACAGGTGGTTTGGCTTTAAGAAATAGCAGATTTCAAGAGGTATGAATGTAGGCCTGCCTGATGGTATCACTGTCATCATCTAAGAACTCCAAGAAATCAGACCATATTTTCCCTTTATTATATAGAACATGGCAAGGAAGATACCATTTTTAATTCCAGGAGAGTGTCCTCAAAAAAAAAAAAAAAAAAAAAAACTTGACCGTATGGTGTTTTTAATCTCATCATTCAATATACTAAGAGTAAAGGAAATACATTTATGTTATTTATGTTATTCAGGTTATGATAATTTGTTTTAAAATTTTGACACCTTAAGACATAAATCAGAAGCCTAAGACTTTCTTGAACAGCATCTGAAATCACTCTCCAAATTATTCAATCATTATAACATATTATCTTCCAACAGACATAGATGGCAAATTTATTTTCTACATTTTCTTTTTTTTTTTTGGTTTTTCGAGACAGGGTTTCTCTGTGTAGCCCTGGCTGTCCTGGACTCACTTTGTAGACCAGGCTGGCCTCGAACTCACAAAGATCCACCTGCCTCTGCCTCCCAAGTGCTGGGATTAAAGGCGTGCGCCACCACCGCCCGGCTTGGCAAATTTATTTTCTACCCCCGAGTTCATATATATAACTTTTCAATATTCATAGCTCTTAAACTGCCTGGTTAATTTTTCTTCAGATTATTTAGAAAACACCTCCATAGGGACACTTGCTCTGACTATCTTCACTAAGCCCTCCTCTCTTGTTTGTTTAATTATAGCAATCTATGTGTGGTTGTTTCCTTCACTGAATTTTCAGTCTATGATTACATAATTTGTGGTTAATTCAGTTGTACCCTGTTCATCTGACAAATACAAGCTAAGTTTCTAAGTGAATAAATGCCCTCAGTATATTTGTATCTCTGTCTTCTCTGTCTCTTACAATGATTGACACCAGTTGTAACAGTAAATTTTTATTTATCACACATATGTTTATTAAAACTTAACAGTTACCTAGCAATTGCCTATAAAATTCCTAAATCCTAAACCCAAACCCTAACTCTGAAATCTAACACCTAAAACTTCTTAGTACCTATAATACAAGCATTTAACATTAACCTACGGTTTCTCAAAAGGGTATTTTTCTCTGAGCATGGGTCCTGATGAATGGCTGGTCTTCATACAATTTTTCAGTTTCAAAGTCACTTAAAGTCTCTGAATTTCATTTGTCAGATCATAAAACAATTTATCAAGCAGGAATTGCCTCCATGGTCTCAAGACCAATTGACACATGAAAGATTCCCAGGCGTCCCACCTATTCAGATGCTTATGGCCTACAAAGGCCCTAAGTCCGGGAGCTCCCTAAGCACTCCTGAATCTCAGGGAGAATCAATCCTTCTCCTCTCCGGACCTGAAACAGGTCAACATCACAGGGTGAAACATCAGATGAGATTAAAGCATGTTTCTCTGCCAGATGAGGAAAATGCTGCTGAGTGAGTCAGGCACAGGAGAGAAACATATCTTCACTTGTAAGCCGGAGCTTTCGTGCACTTCCAAGTCATGCTTCCTGGCAGTGACATTCAGATGCTTCTCGTAGCAGAGGGCTGTGAAATGACAGGAGACCTCCAGAGTGCGGGCACCTCAGGAGGCATGTCCTGCCCCTAGCCCTAAAATCAAAGAGGTCCTGGTCCTTGGCTAGTTCACAAGGACATGCCACTTTGGAAGTAAGTCTTTTATATTAAAATCCAGGCTTTTGCTATCTATCCCTATGCTAACACTAAACCCACCACAAACAGTTAGTAGTTAAAATATTTCTAGAATGAATGAGTTGTGTAGATAATTTGATTTTAAGCAATATATGATGCTGTTCACATTCATGTACTCCATATCTAAGGAACCAAATCAGCCACAGCAAAAAAATACTAAAAAATGCAAGTGGACTAAATCTATACAGTCTGATTTTTTTTCTCTTTCTTCTTAATTATATGATATGAAAATTATTTTCATGGCATTTACTCCATACTTGATGTGGTATAGATTTTCAATTACAGGAAGTAATGTACCTAAATTATATGAAAATCCCATGTTAATTCATGTTATGGACTTACACCTCAGTATATTTTATTATCTGTTGAAACCACCCTCCCTGATATCACATAGATAGACAAGGTTATCTATAGGTGTATATTTCTGTACCAGTTACAATTTTAGGATTAAATCTCACTATTCTTCAAAAGGTGGACTAAGTCCACCAAGAGTACAAATAAGACATACTGAAGGGAATGAAAATTATTAAAAGACCCCCTAAGTTGGCAATAGAGCCAAGCCAGCTGCCAGGTTCCAGGAACTTAGCTGACCATAAAAAAGGGTGGAACCAAGAATGAAGGTCAATCAGGCCACGGGCCCCCAGGGTTTCAGGAACTGGATGACCACAAAGTAGATAAGAAAACAAGATTAGATTAATTTCTGAGAAAAACAGATGTAGGATGTTTCCTGCTGACTAACTAATGGGCTGGTACATTCCACCTGTATTTCCTCTTCCCCTTGGGTTGTGGTAAATAATGGGCTGGGCTGGTACTTTCCACCTGTGATTTCCCCCACCCCCTTAATCTGTGGTGCTCCCCTATAAAATACTCTACTCTCCCCCAAATCATGGTCGCGGCTCCTACCCCTGCACGGGATACGAGTGGCACCCTCAGTGCACTGAGTCCCCCCTTCCCCCCCGAAATAAACCTCTTGCAATTGCATCAAGATGGTCTCTTGCGAGTTTTGGGGCTGCCGTGATATCCTGAGTGTTGGGTGAGGAACTTCCCTCCCCCGGGTCTTTCATTTGGTGCATTGGCCAGGAATTTGCGGCCATCCCAATCTCCACAAGAGCCCATTTGTGGGTGAGATTTCTGTGTCTTGGGCCTATTTCTGTTTTCTGGTTTGTGAGATTTCTGTCTCTGTGTCCTGGGTTTGTCTCTGTTGTCTGGTCCTGTTATATGGTTTGTGCAAAAGTTAAAAGTTGTCTGGTTTGTGAGATTTCTATCTCTGTGTCCTGGGTTTGTCTCTGTTGTCTGGTTCTGTTATATGGTTTGTGTTAAAAGTTGGCTTCGCGAAGGTTGTTTTTGGTTTGACAGCTGTTTTCGTCTCGTGAGGAGACGGATGGGTGATCAGGCAGATGTGCTAGTGGATCAGCGGCTATAACCCTGGGAGACGTCCCAGGAGTACAGGGACCCAGGGACACCTGGGAGGGTCCCATTTGGGTGCCGGGGAGGATACAATGGTCCTCTTGAGAGAGGGGACGCGAGAGACCTCCCGGCCATCTGTTTATCTGGGTGCCAGGAAGGATACAGTGGTCCTCTTGAGAGAGGGGATGCGAGAGACCTCCTAGCCATCTGTTTCTCTGGAGTGGTGCTGGCATTTAAGATTGAGAAGGATTTTTCATAGTGTTTTTCTGTGTATCTTGTGTTTGTGTTACTTGTGAAAATGGGACAGACCGTAACGACTCCTCTAAGTTTGACACTGGATCATTGGACTGAAGTGAGAACTAGGGCTCATAATTTGTCAGTTGAGGTTAAAAAGAGACCATGACAGACTTTTTGTGCTTCGGAGTGGCCTACTTTTGACGTCGGGTGGCCACCCGAAGGGACTTTTGACTGGACCATTATTTTTTAGGTAAAAGCTATTGTCTTTAAGGAAGGACCAGGGTCTCATCCGGATCAAGAGCCATACATTACTGTTTGGCAAGACCTGTTCCAGAACCCACCCCCATGGGTAAAACCTTGGGTGAGAGGAAGGAAGCCAGGCTCCCAAGCCCTGGCTATCCATGGCACAGCGCCTAAATCAAAACAAAAGACAGCTTCAGAAAAAACACCTTCAGCTCTGCCTAAGATCTATCCTGAGATGGAGGAGCCACCCGAGTGGCCGAGCCCGCCGTGGCCACCCCCCTACCCCCAGCCACCACAGGTGTCCCCCACGCCAGCCCCGGCTCCGGCCCGAGCCTGGAACTACAAGAAGCAGAGGGGGGAGTGCCGGCAACTGGCACTCAGGGCCGGAGAGGGTTGAGTCCAGAGGGACCCGATTCCACTGTGGCTCTACCCCTCCGAATGGTCAGGCCCCCGTGGACCCACCACCTTTTCAACCCTTACAATATTGGCCTTTCTCCTCGGCTGATTTATATAATTGGAAAGCAAACCACCCATCTTTCTCTGAAAACCCTGCTAGTCTTACAAGTTGGATGGAATCCCTGATGTTTTCTCACCAACCCACCTGGGATGATTGCCAGCAGCTTTTGCAGGTTCTCTTTATTACAGAGGAGAGGGAGAGAATTCTTTTGGAGGCACAGAAGAACATCCCAGGAGACAATGGGACCCCCACCACTCTTCAGAATGAGATCGATGCTGGGTTCCCCCTTGATCGACCTGATTGGGACTTCAACACGGCTGCAGGCAGGGAGCGGCCAACAGTTTTTCCGCTGGACTCTAGTGGCAGGTCTCAGAGGTGCGCTCGGCACCCCACCAATTTGGCCAAGGTAAGAGGATTGCTTCAGGGTCTTGTTGATCCACCATCCGTATTCCTTTAGAGGTTGATGGAGGCCTACAGGTGGTACACTCCCTTTGACCAACCTCTGAGGGACAATGAGCGGCTGTGGCTATGGCCTTTATAGGAATCTTGTTAGAGAGGCAGAGAAAAATGTATCATAAGAGAGAGACTGAGGAAGAGAAACAGGGAAAAAAAGAGAGAGAGAAAAGAGAAAAAAGAGAGAGGACAGGCGGGATTGCAAACAAGAAAGAAACTTGACTAGGATACTGGCCGCAATTGTAGGTGATAGAGAGAAAGAGAGAACAGGGCCTAGAGACAGGGATCCTGGGCAACAGAAGACCTAGACCGAATGGGAATGGAGAACAGAGATGCCGGTTGGAAAAATATCAGTGTGCCTATTGTAAAAAAAAAAAGGACACTGGGCTCGAGATTGCCCAAAGAAGAAGGGCAAGACCCCTAAGGTCCTGGCTCTTGAAGAAGATGATTAGGGGCGATGGGGCTCGGACCCCCTCTCTGAGCCTAGGGTAACCCTGAACATGGAGGGAACCCTTGTAAACTTTCTGGTGGACACAGGAGCCGAATATTCAGTCCTGAGACAACCATTAGGAAAAAAAAAAAACAGATAAACTGAAGGCACAGATTTAGTTTGCTAAGGAAGTGCCAGAGGTGACGTGGGGAACTCCTACTTCTATGATATTGGCCTTAAAATTTGAAAAAAAAAATACCAGCTCCATGAGCCTCCTGGGCAACAAAGGACTCTGGATATCAGTGACTGGTTTGCAGAATTCCCAAAGGCCTGGAGTGAAACCGGAGGCCTGGGGATGGCAGAACGAGTTCCTCCCATCATATTGGGACTGAAGACCAGTACCTCCCTTATTGGGGTAAGGCAGTATCCAATGAGTTGTGAAGCCAGAGAGGGGATCAGACCTCACATTCATAGACTGTTACAGCAGGGCATTCTGGTTCCTTGCCAGTCATCATGGAACATCCCCCCTCTTACCAGTAAAGAAGCCAGGCACTAATGATTACAGGCCAGTCCAAGATTTAAAACTCTGTTCTAGATTTAAAGGATGCTTTTTTCTGCTTGGAGTTACATCTGGACAGTCAACCCATCTTTGCTTTTGAATGGAGAGACCCTGACAATGGACTAGTGGGACAATTGACTTGGATCAGATTGCCACAAGGATTCAAAAACTCCCCTACCCTCTTTGATGAGGCTCTTCATCAGGATCTGGCCTCCTTCAGAGCTGAAAATCCTCAGCTAACATCATTACAGTATGTAGATGATTTACTCTTGGCAGCATCAACTAAATCTGAGTGTCTCCATGGAACCAAGAGACTGCTGGCGGAACTTGGTGAGTTGGGGTATCGGGCTTCTGCTAAAAAGGCTCACCTATGTAAAATTGAGGTCACCTATCTGGGATACACCCTGAGAGATGGAAAGCGATGGCTGATGGAAGCCAGGAAAAAGACTGTCACCCAGATTCCTGTCCCGACCACCCCACGCCAGGTAAGAGAATTCCTGGCACTGCTGGTTTTTGTAGACTATGGATTCCGGGTTTCGCTATGCTGGCAGCCTCCTTATTTCCCCTCACCAAGGAGGGAGGAGGGTTCACCTGGACCTTTGAACATCAGAAGGACTTTAAAGATGTCAAAAAGGCCTTGTTAACGGCACCAGCTTTAGCCCTACCGGATTTAACCAAGCCTTTCACTCTATATGCGGATGAAAGGGCAGGGGTTGCCAGAGGCATTCTTACTCAGACTTTAGGACCTTGGAAGAGGCAGGTAGCCTTCTTATCTAAGAAACTGGATACTGTTGCAAGCAGATGGCCCACATGCCTGAAAGCTATTGCGGCTGTGGCCTTACTTGTCAAAAATGCTACTGATAAACTGACTTTGGGACAGCAGATTACAGTGGTGGTACCCCATGCCCTTGAGAACATTCTCCGGCAGCCCCCTGACCGGTGGATGCTGAAATGACCCACTACCAGAGCCTATTATTGACTGAAAGGGTGATATTTGCCCCCTTCCCCCGACCGTCCTGAATCCTGCTACTCTACTACCTGAGGCGGATGACCACTGCCCTGACATCCTGGCAGAAGAAACACCTTCATGGTTGAAGGGTTGGCTGGGGAATCACCTTGTGGTATGGTTAAAACAGAGGACGGTAAACAAGTCCTGCCTCAGAAGAAGAACGCGAGTATGCCACCAATTTACACCATCTGACTCACCTAGGAGAAAAGAAACTACAAGATGTGGTAAGGTCCTCTGACTATTATGAAATTGGACTTTCTGACTTAACAGCAGAAATAGTCAGGAACTACAAAGCCTGTGCTCTGACTAATGCCAGACCTTCCATGTATAACATGGGAAAAAGACTCAGGGGAGATCGACCAGGGGCCTATTGGGAAGTAGATTTTACAAAAATTAAACCAGCTAAATATGAAAACAAATATCTTTTAGTTTTTGTAGGTACATTTTCAGGGTGGGTAGAGGCCGTCCCTACAAGGACTGAGACTGCCAATACAGTGGCCAAGAAGATTCTTAAAGAAATTTTTCCAAGGTTTGGATTATCCAAGGTAATTGGGTCTGATAATGGACCCGCTTTCATTGCCCAGGTAAGTCAGGGACTGGCCACTCAACTCGGGAATTAAATGAAAATTACATTGTGCCTACCATCCCCAAAGTTCAGGACAGGTAGAAAGGATAAATAAAACTCTAAAAGAGACCTTAACTAAATTAGCGTTAGAGACCGGCGGGGGGACTGGACAGCCCTCCTTCCTTTTGCCTTGTTCCGGGTCAGGAACACCCCGGGGATGGTTTAAGCTGACACCTTATGAGATTCTCTGTGGGGGACCTCCTCTCTTACTAAGGCAGGTGGAATATTCGATCCTGAGGTTGTCCTTTCTAACCCCTTGTTCACCTGCATGAAAGCCCTTGAAGTAGTTTGGCGTGAGGCCTGGGAGCAGCTCAGGGAGGCTTATGAAGCTGGAGACTGGAGTGTGCCTCATCAGTTCCAGGTTGGAGAAACCGTACTCGTCTGGCGCCATTGAGCTGGGAACCTTGAGCCTCACTGAAAGAGACCATACCTGGTGCTCTTGACTACCTCCACCACAATGAAGGTAGAGGGCATCTCTGCTTGGATCCATGCCTCGCACGTAAAGAAAGATCCTGAACCTCCTAAGGATAAGTGGGGATTAAAAAAAGACTGTGGACCCTCTTAAGCTACGCCTGCATCGCAGGTGCTCTCCAGATAGGGAATGACAACCCCCATGCCCCTCAAAAACGTACTTGGCAGGTATCTTCCCAAACTGGGGAAGTCGTCTAGTCAATCTCTAAGGTAGCCCTCTCCCTTTCCTGACTTCTGCCAGCTAGCTGCAGGCCTGGAACAGTGGGATATTCCTGAGGCAGACCCCCAGAACCTCCCTGAGTGGGACCCTCGATGAAGACACACTAAAGGGCTAGGAACAAAATTCGGTGTGGGAGGCCAGAGGGATGCCGTGAGCTGGCTCAACAAGATTTTTACGTCTGTCCAAGAAAAGGTAGGGACAGGAGTACAACTAGGCAGTGTGGAGGATGTTGGCTCTTTTTAACTTCTGGACCCCCTTACTATGAGGACATCGCCACATTGGGTACTTTTAATAACACGACCAACCATGACGCCTGCTCATGACATGAAAAGAACAAACTGACCCTAACTGAAATATCAGGGAAAAGGACTTGTTTAGGAAACCCACCTGCTGCCTATTAACACTTATGCAATGAGACCACGAGGTCTCCAAAGACTTCTGATACCAGATACTTATATCCTGACATAGATAGATGGTGGGCCTGCAACACAGGATTAACTCCCTGTGTTGCCACTAATATCTTTAATGATACCAAAGATTATTATATGTTAATACAGCTTATGCCTAGAGTAGTCTATCTCCCCACAGATGCCTTTGTGGATGAATTTGATTTCCGCCCTAAGTGATTTAAAAGAGAGCCTATTTCCCTGAATTTAGCTGTAATTTTAGGATCAGGTGTGGCACTGGAACAGCTGCCCTAGGGCAGGCCACTTAGTACTTTCATCAATTAAGAGTAAGTGCCATGCAGATTTTAATGCTGAAACAATATCAAGGGTTACAGGGACAAGATAATAATAAATAGGATAAAACAGATATATATATAGGTTATAAGATTAGAACAACGGACTAAAAGGAGTGGGGAATGAAGGGAATGAAAATTATTAAAAGACCCCCTAAGTCGGCAGTAGAGCCAGGCCAGCTGCCAGGTTCCAGGAACTTAGCTGACCATAAAAAAGGGTGGAACCAAGAATGAAGGTCAATCGGGCCATGGGCCCCCAGGGTTTCAGGAACTGGATGACCACAAAGTAGATAAGAAAACAAGATTAGGTTCATTTCTGAGAAAAACAGATGTAGGATGTTTCCTGCTGACTAACTAATGGGCTGGTACATTCCACCTGTATTTCCTCTTCCCCTTGGGTTGTGGTAAACAATGGGCTGGGCTGGTACTTTCCACCTGTGATTTCCCCCACCCCCTTAATCTGTGGTGCTCCCCTATAAAATAATCTACTCTCCCCCAAATCATGGTCGCGGCTCCTACCCCTGCATGGGATACGAGTGGCGCCCTCAGTGCACTGAGCCCCCCCCCTTCCCCCCTGAAATAAACCTCTTGTGATTGCATCAAGATGGTCTCTTGCGAGTTTTGGGGCGGCTGTGATATCCTGAGCGTCGGGTGAGGAACTTCCTTCCCCCGTCTTTCAATACGTTTTGGGTAAGTGCCAAAAATATGTATATATAATACACCATGTAGTTACTCTCAAGTCATTATGAAACCAAGACAAGAAATGGATCATTGGGGTCTAAATAAACATTGTTTCACATTTTTGTCCATCTTCAGAATAGAATATATGCCATAGTAGCCCTGTCTTTATGAAAATATGTCTTGTTTTAAACATGTACAAGGTCTTGTACATGGTTTTCAGTGCCCAGAGATCTGGTTACCTGCTCTTTCTGAAGCATTCTCTGATTGAATAATAAAAGTTGCTGATGGCTATTTAGCTGATCAGAGAGAGAATAGGAAGGAGGAACTTCCTGGGAAGAAGAGAAGAACCCTGGGATTACACAGAGGAAGAAATCTTTCTGCCAGGAGGCTTGAAAGCATTTAGGAGTCTTGGTGTGAGCTCTGAAGGTATAGCAAACCACATGGTGAATTGAGAATAGTTGGTTGGGTTAATTTATATGAGCTAGTTGAGTGTTAGCTAAGGTCTAAGCATTGAAATATTAAAATGTCTTGGTATATTTAATTATTGGGAAAAAGGCCACACGTAGTCTCGGGCCTTATCACCAAGATAGGTCAGGCCTCTAGCTATGGCAAGCCAGGCCTGCAAGGCCAATATGTCTCCCACCAAGCCCTGCTTGCCTCTCTACCAGCCTATTAAAACAGTTTATTGTTATTAATAAATATATTTGTTAACAAAATTTCAGTTTCAGTACAGGCCCATGGCCAGCAAGAATTATTTTTAATTTATTTATATTTTCTTGTTCATTAGAAATTTTCATTTTAGGCTTATTTTATTTTGGACAATTGGTAGCAGACAACATAAAATAAACTTTTCAAATATTGTTTATCTTATTTGAAACAATTGATGTCTTAGTAAAAGTGAAGGAAAAAGAGAATCAGGTGAGACATGGCGAGAAGGGACAGAAAAGAAATGCCAACATATTGGGATAAGGTGGGTTTTCAAATTGTAGAGAGAAAAAAAAATCAACCTATTTTTATTGTTTTCTCTAAAAATACACAGCCAATTGATGAACCAGCCTGCCTCAATCTTAGGCTTAAAAGCCATCTTCTTGTAAATACAAACTAGGTTCATTCATCTTTATGAATAAACCACTGTTTGTCAAGGATTGGTCTATGCCACACCTACAACCTTAACTACAGATGTCTCTGTACTGACTTGAGTGTTCCAGGAAATGAAAACCATGCCTGTGTTTCACAAAGTTATTTTAGCCACCTATGACTACTTTGTTTTGACTAATTGTTGTTATCACTACCTGGTACAACCACCTTGCAACCGTGTCTTTGTATTAGGAGGTCATTATCACTAGCTCGTTACGCTTATGTTCTGTTTCTGTAACCATGCTTAAATTGCCTGTCAAATCTTCCATTTGGAAACCCTCACCACAAGCTGTAAAAATCTTCTCTTCCTTATGTCCAATGCTGCTCTCTTCAACCACACTTTTCAGGATACAGCCAGTGTAAAGAAATTATTAAAAAGTTTTCATTAATTAATTTGGCCATAATGATCTGGGTTGATGGTCTTTTTCCTTGCAACACTAGGGTGAACACCAATAACATTTTGAACCTCTATTTTGAAATATCAGTACAAATCCAGGCATTTTAAAAGGGATGTTTTTGATATTTACATCTGCCAAACACTCACATTTAAAGTATTTTAATCTCAAAAACATGGGATGAAACAAATATTTTCCTATTCATTTCAGGGAATCTTGGGCATGCGCTGAATATTTCTATACTATAGCTCTTCATCTATAGTTTGTGTGTGTGTGTGTGTGTGTGTGTGTTTATTTATGTCACTCATTGCCAAGGGTAGCCAGTGAAAATGAATAGAAAGCTCTATATAGTGGTACTGACTTATTTTCAGTTACCTTGTTATATTTCATTTTGATTATTGTCTTGAGACAGTCTTGTTCCATAAGTACTAACTGGCCAGCAAGAACTCACAGTGCAGACAGAAAAAGGCTGCCAAAAAGTTCTGCTGCTCTTCCTGCCACTGTGTTCCTAGTGCTGGGGTTATAGTTGAGAGCCCTCCTGTCTAGCTTACTTCCAATGAAGATGCTATTTCTATGTCTGTTTTGTTAAAAGGAGGCATCTGTGCACCTTTTAGAAAAGGCATCAACATATTTCATAGAGCAAAGGTTCAAGATACACTAAGCGTTTTTTTTTATTAAATACTTTATTTTTTTCTTCAAGTTACATCTCAGTCACAAACCCTTCCCAATACCCCCTTCCTGTCCCACCCTTCCACCCTCTTCCCCCCAACAGCTTCCCCTTTCAGTACAACAAATGGTTCCTTCTCTAATAACAGTAAATACTATACAAAACAACAGAAATAAATATGCCACATTTATGAGTGTTAAATGGCCCAGTATACCTTCCCAATGTCCAGTTCATACATATTTGGCCCCTGACTTCAACATTCTACCATCTAACCATCTCCTTGAATTTAAAGTTCTATAAATGACTTAGATTTCATACTAACTTGCATCAGTATTATAACCATCTTCTTAGATCTAGAACGCCCTCTTGATTCCTAAACAACTCAAAATTTAACTATGAGACTCTAGCTATCTATTCTTCAACCACCTCAGAGACCTGAGAGGGATAAATATATCTGAATATATAGGAAGTGCAGGGCCTGCAGCTTTCAAAACTAAGAAATGACAAACCAGTGACTATCTGGACAGTTCCCATTTTCTCTCCACACATTCCAGCATCAGTCTTCAGCCTTTTGGTCCTGTTTCTCTGACAGACATTTATTGTAGAGCAGGGATTGTGAAGGGCTAACCTACCCTGTCTTGGCAGAGCAAGGCTGTCGACTTCCCTGCTACCAAGTTTTGTCCTTTTTTGACAGCAGTCTGTCTGCAGCTCAAGCAAGAAGTTTTTTCATGCCAAGAGATAGACTTGCCACTAATTCAACCATCTCACACTGGAGATTCTTCGATGCTCATCTTCTACTTGGAGTAGAATAGGGGGTGCTGTCAAGAGCTGATATGTCTTGATACCAAAAAAAAAATCTTAATTTAAGATAATGTCTTTGAATGCCATATTCTGCAGATCTCTTGGGGTTTTTGAAGATGCCCTATCCGTCTCTTGTATTTAGATAAGCAAATGTTGCTTGTCTCTTAACAACTTGATTACTGAGTAGTTTAGAGAATATCTGTGATAGACTGTAATAGTAGCTAACAAAGTGACATGTTTACATGACTAGGAGTTTGTTTTTTCTTAACTATCCTAAACAGTTTTAGATGGTTGGTATCAAGAGGCCAGAGCTTCACATTTTATTTTTAAGTATCTCTAGGTATGATAATTAGGAAGTGTTACCTTTAATTTTGTATCAATATGCAAAGATCTATTCAATTGTGGCTAAATATACTCTTAATTTTGTATCAATGTACAAAGATTAATGCCTATGTAGTCCAATACAATCTTAATATTACGTCCATATACAAGGGTCAATACCATTGTGGCCATTTTAATCTTAATTTTGTATCAATATACAAAGATCAATACCGATGTAGTCCAATACGATCTTATTTTTGCACAATAAACAATGGTTAATACCACCTTAGCCAAATATACTACTAATTTTGTATCAATATACAAAGGTATAAGAGCATATTCAATAATCTGTCCCTTTTTCTTGGTCCTTCCTGTGCTATGTCTATGTCTCACTTTTCTCAAGTCCATGCACTCCTACATAGGAGAGAGAGAGGATACAGAAACGGAAAATAGGAAGTCCCTGGGTCTAACCTCCAAAACCCATTAAACAGGATCATTTAACAGCTTGTAATCTCTTCCCCTAAATAACAGAGTATTCAGTTATCCTTCAGATAACCAAAAAAGGGGGGGGGTGAGAAAAACCCTCCCCACCCTCTGGGCATGGGACGTCGCTCTCTTAAAATGACTTCCTGCTGATTTGGGTCGTAGTAAACCTGTTTGGGGCCCGAACCAAAATGAAAAAATGGTTTGAAATGTTAGTACAGCCCTTTTTTTGTTCAGTCCTTCTGTTCTCAGCTGTTTAGATGTCCTAAGGAGTGTGTAGGCAGAAGCTGATCTTGCAGGCTTTACTGAGGTTTTGGCTGGGGCATTAAGTAGAGCTGAACGGTCTTAGCGATATTGAATTGTTGTGGTTGTAGGCTTTTGATGGAGACAGCTATTGAGGGAGTCTGTCAGGCTGAATCAACTGGGTCACTCGTCTTCTTTGGTGTCTGATTCTGTTTTCTGCTGAGGTTTCCGTTGTCCGTTTGTCCCTGGCTTCCTTCAATGGATGCTTTGATTCTCCTGGAACGATAAGAACAGAGCCCTGCCCTAATCCTAACTCTGGGATAATTACCCTCTTTTTTTTGGGGGGGGAAAGGTAATATTTCTCCTGAAGCAAATTGGGTTTTTTGAAAATATATACAGATTTATCTTTTAATCTGGGTTGAAGAAGAAATTATTTTGTTATTTTGGAGCTAAACCAGCTTTAGTGTATATATTTTGAGATCTCAAAGGACAATTTGTTTGTATTGAGTAGGCCTTTTGTTTTTTTTTTTTCTGTTGTATTTTATTTATTTATTTTTATAAGTATTTTATTTTATTTTTCAAGTTACATCTCAATGGTAAACCCTTCCCTATTCCCCCTTCCTGTCCCACTCTTCCACCCTCTCCCCCCCCCAACAGCTTCTCTTTTCATTCCAACAAATGGTTCTTTCTCTTATAACAGTAAATTCCATACAAAACAGCAGAATTAAATATGCCACATTTATGAGAGTTAAATGGCCCAGTATACCTTCCCAATGTCCAGTTCATACATATTTGGCCCCGGACTTTAACCTTCTACCTTCTAACCATCTCCATGAGTTTAAAGTTCTATAACTGACTTAGCTTTCATACTAACTTGCATCACTATTATAACCATCTTCTTAGATCTAGAACTCCCTCTTGATTCCTAAACAACTCAAAATTTAGCTATGAAACTCAAGCTGTCTATTCTTCAACCACCTCAGAGAGCTGAGAAGGATAAATATATCTGATTGTATAGGAAGTGCAGGGCCTGCAGCTTCCAATACTAAGAAATGACAAACCAGTGACTGCCTGGACAGTTCCCATTTTCTCTCCATACATTCCAGCATCAGTCTTCAGCCTTTTGGTCCTGCTTCTCTGACAGATATTTATTGTAGAGCGGTGATTGTGTAGGACTAACCCACCCTGTCTTGGCAGAGCTAGGCTGTCAACTTCCCTGCTACCAAGTTTTGTCCTTTTTGGACAGCAGTCTGTCTGCAGTTGAAGCAAGGAGTTTTTACATGCCAAGAGATAGGCTTGCCACTAATTCAACCATCTCACACCGGAGATTCTTCGATGCTTTTCTTCTACTTGGAGTAGAATAGGGGGTGCTGTCAGGAGCTGATATGTCACGATATCAAAAAAAAATCTTAATTTAAGACCACATCTTTGAATGTCATATTCTGCAGATCTCTTGGGATTTTTGAAGATGCCCTATCTATCTCTTGTATTTAGATAAGCAAATGTTGCTTGTCTCTTAACAACTTGATTACTGAGTAGCTTAGAGAATATCTGTGATAGACTGTCTTAGTAGCTAACAAGGTGACATGCATGCATGACTAGGAGTTTGTTTTTCTTAACTATCCTAAACAGTTTAAGACGGTTTGTATCAAGAGGCCAGAGCTTCACATTTCATTTTTAAGTATCTCTAGGTACGATACCATTAGGAAGCGTTACCTTTAATTTTGTATCTATATACAAATATCTATTCAAATGTGGCTAAATATACTCTTAATTTTGTATCAATATACAAAGATCAATGCCTATGCGGCCCAATACAATCTTAATATTGCGTCCATATACAAGGGTCAATACCATTGTGGCCAACTATAATCTTAATTTTGTATCAATATACAAGGGTATAAGGGCATATTCAATAATGTGACCTTTCTTCTTGATCCTTCCTGTGCTGTGTTTCGATTTTTCTCAAGTCCGTGCATTCCTACATGGGAGATAAAGAAGGATACAGAAAAGGGAAAGAAGGAATACCCTGGGTCTAACCTCCAAAACCCATTAAACAGGACCATTTAACAACTTGCAATCTCTTCCCCTAAAATACAGTGTTTTCAGTTGTCCTTCAAATAACCGATAAAAGGGGGAGGGGGCGGAGAAACACCCTCCCCACCCTCTGGGTATGGGATGTCGCTCTCTTAAAATGACTTCCTGCTGATTTGGGTTGTATTAAACCTGTTTGGGGCCCAAACCAAAATGGAAAAATGGTTAAAAATGTTAATACAATCCTTTTATGTTCAGTCCTTCTGTTCTCAGCTGTTTAGATGTCCTAAGGAGTTTGTAGGCAGAAGCTGAACTTCCAGGCTTTACTGAGGTTCTGGCTGGGGCATTGTGTAGAGCTGAACGGTCTTAGCGATATTGAGTTGTTGTGATTGTAGGCTTTTGATGGGGACATCTATTGAGGGAGTCTGTCATACTGAATCATCTGGGTCACTCGTCTACTTTTGGTGTCTGATTCTGATTTCTGCTGAGGTTTCCGTTGTCGATTTGTCCCTGGCTTCCTTGAATGGATGCTTTGATTCTCCTGGAAAGATAAGAACAGAGCCCTGCCCTATTCCTCACTCAGGGACAATCGCCGTCTTTTTTTTTTTTGGGGGGGGGTAGGTAATATTTCTCCTGAAGCAAATTTGGTTTTTTGACAATATATAAAGTGTTATCTTTCAATCTGGTTTAAAGAAGAAATTATTTTGTTATTTTGGAGCTAAACCAGCTTTAGTGTATATATTTTGAGGTCTCGAAGGACAATTTGTTTGTATTGAGTAGGCCTTTTGTAAGTAGCTTTTAAACTTAGGTCTTTCCAAATCCTATGTGTGTGTCTCTGCATTCTAATTATTGGGATCCGAGACCTGTGGTTCCCATGTGAAGGGATTAAAGATGTGTTCCACCACTCCTGGATCAAAGTTTTTCTCTATTTAGAGTTTGTTTTGTATCAGGCTGACCTTGAGCTCTGAGATCTGCCTGTTTCTGTCTCTAGTGTGTTGGGATTGAGGGTGTACTCTTCTTGAATGATGGGATTAAGGGTGTGCACCCTCACCACCCTGTTCTGTGTAACTCTAGAATTTATAAGTCCACTAACTCTATGGTCCTCCTCCCGTCTCTGCTGAAGTTAAAGGCCTGGGTTAACACCACATTTCTCATGTATTTTACCTTAGCTCTACGTTTTTTCAACACTTGGAGGTTTATAAAACCTGGTTGAACAGCTGTATCCTTTATTTTATTTACAGTGTTTTAGCATTGTTACCTGCTTTTTTAATTAATAAATTTATTTGTTTGTTGTTTCAGGTTACATCCTTATCATATTGTCCTCTTTTCCCACTTCCCAGTCCCACCCTCCCATGCTCTACCCCCTGACCCTTCCGTCTTTTTCCTCTGGGGTGGAGTGTCCCTGCATAACAGTCTCTCACCACAGATCAGGAGTCATATGAGGGCCAAGAGCCTCTTCATACACCGGGGGCCTACGAGGCAGTACTGCCAGTGAAAGGTGTATCCTTGCTACTGGGGGAATACTAAAAAAAAAGACCAACAAACACACAAACCCACAAAAACAAAGAATAACAACAAAAAAAGAGAGGAAAAAGAAAAGGGAAAAGGAAAAAGAAAAAGAAAAAAAGTAACAGGAAAAAGAAAAAGAAAAAAAAATTTATGTCTATGTTCCTTTTGGTTTGTTTGTTGTAGTACAGATATCCTGTACGATATAGCTAAAATCCTACTATAAGTGAATAGATGCCATGTGCGTCCTTCTGAGTCTCGGTTAGCTCACTCAAGATGACCTTCTCTAGATCCATCCATTTGGTTGCAAATTGCATGATTTCATTTTTTCTGATAGCTGAGTAATATTCCATTGTATAGATGTACCACAGTTTTTTAATCCATTTTTCAGTTGAGGGACATCTGAGTTGTTTCCAATTTCTAGCTATTACAAATTAGGCTGCTATGAACATAGATGATGAGACTTCCCTATGTCTCTGTGAGGAGTCCTTTGGGTGTATACTCAGAAGTGGTATGGCTGGGTCCTGAGGCAATGTTATTCCAAGATTTCTAAGATATCGCCAGACAGACCTCCATAGTGGTTGCACATGCCTGCACTCCCACCAGCAATGGAGTAGGGTTCCCCTATCTCCACACCCTCGTCAGCGTGTGCTGTCATTTGAGCTCTTTATCTTAGCCATTCTGACAGGTGTGAGATGGAATCTCAGGGTTGTCTTGAGTTGCATTTCTCTGATGATTAAGGATGTTGAGCATTTCTTCAGGTGTCTCTTGGCCATTAGGGATTCCTCCTTTGTGAATTCTCTATTTAGCTCCGTCTCCCATTTTTTGATTGGATTATTTGGTTTCTTGGCATTTAGTTTCTTGAGTTCTTTGTAGATTTTAGATAATAACCCTTTATCAGATGTGGGGTTGGTGAAGATTTTCTCCCACTCTGTTGGTTGCTGTTTTGTTCGAATGACAATGTCTTTTGCCTTACATAAGCTTTTCAGTTTCATGAGGTCCCATTTATTGATTGTTGATCTCAGGTCCTGAGCTGTTGGTGTTCTGTTCAGGAAGTTGTCACCTTTGCCAATGAGTTCGAGGGTTTCTCCTACTTTTTCTTCTAGTATATTTAGTGTGGCTGGCCTTATGTTAAGGTCTTTGATCCACTTGGATTTAAGTTTTGTACAAGGTGATAGGTATGGGTCTAATTTAATTCTTTTGCAAGTGGACATCCAGTTGGACCAGCACCATTTGTTGAAGATGCTGTCCTTCCATTGTGCAGTTTGGGCTTCTTTGTCAAAGATTAGTTGGCCATAGGTGTGTGGGTCCATGTTTGGGACTTCAATTTGATTCCTTTTATCCGCTGGTCTGTTTCTACACCAGTACCATGCTGTTTTTATTAATATTGCTCTGTAGTACAGCTTGAAATCTGGGATGGTGATACCTCCAGATGCTTTTTTATTGTACAGGATTGATTTAGCTATTCTGGGCTTTTTGTTGTTCCATATGAAGTTGAGAATAGCTTTTTCCAGGTCTATAAAGAATTGTGTTGGTATTTTGATAGGAATTGCATTGAATCTATATATTGCTTTTGGTAGGATAGCCATTTTTATTATGTTGATCTTACCTATCCATGATCATGGGAGATCTTTCCTTCTTCTAAAGGCCTCTTCCATTTCTTTCTTCAGGGGCTTGAAGTTCTTGTTTTATAGGTCCTTTACTTGCTTGGTTAGAGTTACCCCCAGGTATTTTATGTTGTTTGTGGCTATTGTGAAGGGGGTTGTTTCCCTTATTTCTTTCTCGGTATATTTGTTTGTTGTATAAAGAAGGGCTTCTGATTTTTTGAGTTAATTTTGTATCCAGCCACCTTGCTGAAGTTGTTTATAAGCTGTTAGAATTCTTTGGTGGAGTTTTTGTGGTCGCTTATTTATACTAACATATCATCTGCGAATAGGGATAATTTGACTTCTTCATTTCCAATTTTTATCCCTTTGATCTCCTTTAGTTGTCTTATTGCTCTAGCAAGGACTTCAAGTACTATATTGAAGAGATATAGTGAAAGTGGACATCCTTGTCTTGTCCCTGAGTTTAGAGGAAATGCTTCAAGCTTCTCTCCATTTAATTTGATGTTGGCCACTGACTTGCTGTATATTGCCTTTATTGTTTCTAGGTATGGACCATGTATTCCCGTTCTCTCCAGAACTTTTAGCATGAAGGGGTGTTGGATTTTGTCAAATGCTTTTTCTGCATCTAGCGAGATTATCATGTGATTTTTTTCTTTCATCTTGTTTATGTGGTGAATTACATTGATAGACTTTCGTATATTGAACCATCCCTGCATTCCAGGGATGAAGCCTACTTGATCATGGTGTATGATACATTTGATGTGTTCTTGAATTTGGTTTGCTAGTATTTTATTAAGTATGTTTGCATCTATGTTCATGAGGGAGATTGGTCTGACGTTCTCTTTCTTTGTTGGGTCTTTGTGTGGTTTAGGAATCAGAATGACAGTGGCCTCATAGAATGAGTTTGGCAGTGTTCTTTCTGTTTCTATGTGGTGGAAGAGTTTGAAGAGTAATGGTGTTAGTACCTCTTTTAAGGTCTGGTAGAATTCCGTGCTAAAGCCATCTGGCCCTGGGCTTTTTTTGGTTGGGAGATTATTAATGACTGTTTCTATTTCCTTGGGTGTTATTGGGCTGTTTAAGCTGTTAATCTGATTTTGATTTAGTTTTGGTAGGTGGAATTTATCGAGGAAATTGTCCATTTCACTTAGGTTTTCAAATTTGGTGGAATATAGATTTTTAAAGTAGAACCCGAATATTTTCTGGATCTCCTCAATGTCTGTTGTTATTTCTCCCTTTTCATTTGTGGTTTTGTTGATTTGGGTTCTTTCCCTTTGCCTTTTAGTTAATTTGGCTAGGGGGTCTGTCTATTTTGTTGATTTTCTCGAAGAACCAAATCTTGGTTTCATTGATTCTTTGTATAGTTCTTTTTGATTCTAAGTTGTTGATTTCAGCCCTAAGTTTGATGATTTCCTGCCTTCTGCTCTTCTTGGGTGTGTTTGCTTCTTTTTTTTCCAATTCACCCATCTTAGCTGTTAGTTCACTAATATGAGCTGTCATGATTTTCTTTTTGAAAATACTTATTGCTATGAATTTTCCTCGTAGCACAGCTTTCATTGTATCCCATAGATTTGGGTATGTTGTGTCTTCATTGTCGTTGGAATTTAAGAAGTCTTTGATTTCCTTCTTTATTTCTTCCCTGACCCAGTGGTCATCCAGTAAGGAGCTGTCCAATTTCCATGTGTGTGTGGTCTTTCTGTTGATTCTTTTGCTGTTGAAGACCAGCTTTATTCCGTGGTTGTCTGATAAGATACAATGTGTTATTTCAATTTTCTTGTATCTATTGAGACTACCTTTGTGTCCAACTATGTGGTCAATTTTGGAGAAGGTTCCATGGGGTGCTGAGAAAAAGGTGTATTCTTTTGTGTTTGGATGAAACGTTCTGTAGATATCTGTTAGGTCCATTTGTTTCATAATCTCTGTTAGACTCAATATTTCTCTGTTTGGCTTCTGTCTTGATGATCTGTCCAGTGTTGTGAGTGGGGTGTTGAAGTCTCCCACTACTAATGTGTTGTGATCGATGTGCACTTTAAGTTTTAGAAGTGTTTCTTTTATGAAAGTAGGTGCCTTTGTATTTGGGGCATAGATGTTCAGTATTGAGATTTCCTCTTGATGAATATTCCCTTTAATGAGTATATAATGCCCTCCTTTGTCTTTTTTCATTAACTTCAGTTGGAAGTCTGTTTTGTTTGGTATTAGGATGGCTACTCCAGCTTGCTTCCTGGGTCCATTTGCTTGGAAAACCTTTTCCCAGCCCTTTACTCTGAGGTAGTGTCTATCTTTGGTAGTGACATGTGTTTCTTGTATGCAGCAAAAGGACGGGTCTTTCTTGCGGATCCACCCTGTAAACCTGTGTCTTTTTATTGGGGAGTTGAGTCCATTGATGTTGATGGATATTAGTGACCTGGGGTTGTTATTTCCTACTAGTTTGGTATAGGTGATGGTTCTGTGCCTCTTTTGGTTTAGTTGCTGAGGGGTTTTCTATTCCCTTTGTTTTGTTGGGTGAAGTTTTCTTCTCTGGGTTGGAATTTTCCTTCTAGGATTTTCTGTAGGGCTGGGTTTGTGGGTAGATATTGTTTAAATTTGATTTTGTTATGGAATATCTTGTTTTCTCTATCTATGTTGATAGAGAGTTTTGCTGGGTATAGTAGTCTGGCTGGGCACCTATGATCTCTCCGGACTTGTAGGATATCTGTCCAGGCCCTTCTAGCTTTTAAAGTTTCTGAGGAGAAGTCAGGTGTAATTCTGATGGGTCTGCCACTGTATGTTACTTGACCTTTTTCTCTTACAGCTTTTAATATTCTTTCTTTGTTCTGTACATTTGGGGTTTCAATTATTATGTGGCGAGAGGAGTTTCTTTTCTTATCTAATCTGTTCAGTGTTCTGTAAGCCTCTTGGATTTTTATTGGCATCTCTTTTTTTCAGGTTTGGGAAGTTTTCTTCTATGATTTTGTTGAAGATGTTTCCTCGACCTTGGAGTAGGGAGTCTTCTCTTTCCTCTATACTTATAATTCTTAGGTTCCGTCTTTTCATTGAGTCCTTGATTTCTTGGATGTTGTGGGTGAGAGACTTTTTAGCCTTCTCATTTTCTTTGGATGTTGTACTGACTTCTTCCATCGAATCTTCCACGCCTGAGATCCTGTCTTCCATCTCTTGCATCCTATTTTTGATACTCACATCCGTAGTTCCTGTTCTCTTCCCTTGATTCTCCACTTCCTCTTTTAACTCTGACTGTGTTTTCTTTATTGTTTCTATTTCTATTTTCATGTCCTGTATGGTATTGTTCGTTTTGTGCATTTCCTTCTCCAGCTTGCTTGTTTTTGTCTGAAAATCTTTCATTGCTTTGTCTTTTTCCTGTTCAAGCTCTGTCACCTTGGCTTGGAGTTCTTTAATGGTGTTGTTCATTGTTTTGACTTGTAAAATTGTGGCTTCTTTGAATTCCTTCATAGATTTAAGTTCTTCTTGAAGGGACTCTATCACTTTCCATAATGCAGAATTGTCATCGTTTTCATGTGTTTCTTTTGGTGTGAGGTCATCCGAATTCGATGAGCTAGGATAATTCTGCTTTGTTGGAGTCATATTTCGTTGATTTCTATTTTTTCTTGGACCTTTGGCCATATCGATATTTTTAGCTGTCTGTTCTTGTCGTTTTCTGAGCTTGGATCCACAGGGGATGCTTTGGTGAAGGAGTCAAATTGCTTGGCTATCTGTCGTTGCTTACAGGGGGATCTCAGGGTCACTCTGGTTTTAATAGCCTGAAGCACTGTGAGCTGGTGCAGCCTATTCCCAGTTAGTGAGTAATGGTCCGGGATTGTTTCACTGCTCCCAATTCAGACTTCTCTATGTTGCACACTGTGTTATCAGCCTGTAATGGTTCTGATGGTATGTACCTGTTTGCCCAGGCACAGATTCTGTGGGCTTTGTTTGTCGTCACTGAGGTTGACAGGGCCCAGCTCCACACCTAATATGTCTGGATTTTACAGAATACAGCTATGGTCCCCTGACTTCTGCTTTCTCACTAGGCTTCTTGCCACAGGCCTGGCCCCTCAGCCCCGCCCGCCTGTGCTGGGTTCCCTTCTTGTCTGCTCAGCAGCGGGTGCATGGGCCCCGGCCCCTCCCGTCACCTGTATGGGTCTCCCTCCCCAGCTGCTTTGCCGTGGGTGCGCGTAGCCCCGGCCCCTCCTGTCGCCTGTGTGAGCCTACCTCCCTAGCTTCTCAGCTGCAGGTACTCGGATCCCTGGCCCCTCCCACCGCCAGTACAGGTCTCCCTCCCCAGCTGCTCGGCCATGGGTGCACAGATCCCCGGCCCCACCTGCCGCCTGTGCGGACCTCCCTCCCTAGCTGCTCAGCCGCGGGTACACAGAATCCCGGCCCCTCCCGCCTCCTGTACGGGTCTCCCTCCCCAGCTGTTTTGCCGTGGGCGTGTGTAGTCCCGGCCCCTCCTGCCGCTTGTGCTAGCCTCCCTCCCTAGCTGCTCAGCCGCAGGTACTCGGATCCCTGGCCCCTCCCGCCACCATTACGGTTCTCCCTCCCCAGCTGCTCCGCTGTGGGTGCATGGATCCCCGACCCCGCCCACCGCCCATGTGGCCCTCCCTCCCTAGCTGCTCAGCCTCGGGTACACGGATCCCTGGCCCCTCTCGCTGCTTGTGCGGGCCTCCCTCCCCAGCTGCTCTGCCATGGGAGCACGGATCCCCGGCCTTGCCCTCCTGTGCTGGCCTTCCTCCCCAACTGCTCTGCCCGCCGGCTTCCTGCTCTCTTGGATTCTCTGCGGCTCGAACAGCTGCGGACCACCTGCCGAGCACCCTGTTTCTTCCTTGCTAAGCCTTCCACTATCCCGCAAAGTTTCCTAAGTAGCTATAAGGTCTTCCTGAGGTGTGGGGAGCCCAGTAGGCTAGTGGGCGATCGCCATGTTGCCCCTGATTCTGCCTGCTGTGAGTTGGGGTTGATCTTACCAGGCGCCTCTCCAAATGGGAGTTCCCGAATCCCGGATTTAGTGGCTTCCGTGTCTGAGACAGATAGGGGGAGAGCCTTACCCTGGGACTTTTAACAGTCCCTTGGGAGCTGTGAATGTTCCCGGAGGGTCTAGCCCCTCCGGTTTTTGCACAGTGTCCAACAACTCTGTGTTTTTTATGGCTCTTTTCTCCCACGTTCAAAATGTGTCAGTGTAGGTCGCCGCCATCTTGCCCCCCCCAAACTAAGTGTTTTTGATTTGGAAAATAAATGTACATTTGACAATTTTCAATGTAATGATATTTTTACCTTTTGGCAATACTTCAATTTTCAGTTCAATTTAGGTGCTGCCATGTCATTTAAGGTTTACTAATATTCAGAGGTTTTAATTTTACACATTCACTTATTTACTAATTTTATTGCATTCTCCCTTACAAATGAGAGTAGAAATCAATTACTAATGACATATAGTGTGGTTCCTGAGCATACACTCCTTGGTATCTGTGCCTGGAATTGCAAGTTAAGTTTCTAACTGTAAACTACATTGACTTTTTTGCCTCTCACCTCCAGAAGGGCACCTGAGGAAAATAGAATCTTGAATAATCAAAGAAAAATAATTTAATTTCCAAATAGTTCTCTATGGTAACACAGATAGCTCTGTTTCATGTTATCTGAAGTGCTTAAAGATAAGAGGCACTCAGTACTGTATATGAAGCTTTTCTGAGCACCAGAGTTTTCTCTGTCTGGAAACAAGTTGCAGGCAAATAACAAGTTGGAAAATAATTACCTTCACATTCCATACAGTCTGTGCCTCATTAATAACATTTGATTAGCTCTTTAAAAAATACATAATAAATAAGTATTTTTTAATTTTACTTTTTAAAATAAAATTCTCTTCTTGGTTTTATCACTTTTAAAATATACGAACAGAACAATAGAAACGTAAGAAATCATTATTATTTTTACTATTATTATTATTGTTCTTGTTATTTTTCAAAATTAAAGATTCTGAAAAAATTAAAACTACTACTACAAAATCCACTTGTTTTTTAGTTTCTGGTGTCTGTAAGGAATCCACAAGAAAATTCTTTGCATTCTTTCTGTAAATGAGGAAGGAGCACAGGAAGGAAGATTTTCTCTACTGTGTTGCTGTAGAATACAAGTTTAACCACCTACAAAGAAACTTCAGCAGTTAAGACTCCCTGCACAATAATAACATCCAGTGTGATTGCCCAATTCACCAATGATATCCAAAACAACAGCATTAATAGCTGCTTCAGGCAGTGAGCTTGAGAAAGGCATAGTCAGTTTTATTTTTTTTCTGCAGAGCAGGCTCTGTTGTCTCCTTGCGGCTCCATTCCTTAGGAACTATTCTGATCACAGTCAACCTATCAGACACACTATGCAGTGTGAAGCTGAAGTCAGGCAATGGTGTTTAATGGATGTGGTTTGGGTACCTATGTGTGTCCATATATGCTTATCCATTGGACTACACATTTTACCTTATAAAATTAACATATTGTAGCTATTTATAAAGGGGCATCTGTATAAAAAGGCTGGAAAGTTAAATATTATTTTGAAAAATTCCATACTCTAAATTTTTTTTTATTCCTTAAATGTTTGTTAGAAAAATTTTATTATCAAATTATTATACTCAACATTCTTTAATATTGTTAACATTTCAATATTAAATTATTATATTAAGCAGTTAATATAGAGTTGAAAAATTAAACCAATCAAAAGATAAACTAATAGTGGCTTCAATGTTAGATTAATAAAATGAGAAGTAGTTTTTAATCAGTTATAGAAACTCATTACTGATGTAGAAAATCTAACATCACTGTTATAGGTCTTAGAAGATCTACAACCATCATAATGTTAGTATATTTTAAAAGTAAATTTTGAAGGACAGGTCTAGAAAATTAATTTTTTATAGTTTCTGGTATACTAAGAACCTAGTAAAGAGCTTATTGTGTCTCATCTAGTTCTTGTAATCACCCCAGTGTTAACACATATGAAATAACCAAAACACAGAGATAAAATGTAAAAGTAGCTTTTATTCTCTTACTCTAATCATCTTGGAGGCTTACTGTCTTATCTTATCTGCTAACCTAGGCCTAGTCTTGGAAGCTTCTAGCCTCTGTAAATCTAATCTAGGCCTTAAATCTTTTCAGCCTCTAAACTTACTGTGGAATAAAATTATCCTTTTTTAGCACTTTCTGAACTCTGGCTGGCTAGTTCAACTTAGCTATTCTATCTCAAACTCCTTGCTAAGCAGGCTGATTCAAATTGCCTTCTCTCAACTTCTCTAAATTGCTCTGCTTGGTGTCAAACTATATCTGGCAATCTATTCTAATCTGACTCATTCTCTGGCTTGTTCTGTCTTTACCTGTATCTAACTTGTTCTATCTTTAACCTGTCTCTGTAAATCTCTCCAGGTCTCTGAATTCCATAAACCAAATGGAATCTGATGGATTGGAAACCATAAACTCAACTCCACTGCCCTTCAAGTTGATGACTCATCCAAACTGAACAGCATTGAGTAGAACTCAGAAACCTGCATGCCCCGCTTTCCTGAGTGTTGGGATTAAAGTCATGTACATCCAAGCCTGGACATAAGCTTTCATTTTCCTGAAACTTGCTCTATACCATTCTGGCTTGAATTTAGAGATGTGCTTGACTCTGTCTTCTGGGATTAAAGCATGTCTGTAATCCAGCTAGATCACACAGACCTAGAAATTCTTAGGATATGATCTCTTGCCAGAGCAGCCATGTTCTGAATTAAAAATTCTCTACAATAATATGTATATTGTTATAGATGGCACAATACAAATATCTGCCTTGGATTTAAAAAAAATGTCGCCGGGAGGTGGTGGCGCACGCCTTTAATCCCAGCACTCGGGAGGCAGAGGCAGGTGGATCTCTGTGAGTTCGAGGCCAGCCTGGTCTATAAAGTGAGTCCAGGACAGCCAGGGCTACACAGAGAAACCTTGTCTCGAAAAACAAATAAATAAATAAATAAATAAATAAAAAAACATGTCTTTATTCACACTGAGAAGTAGGAAATAACAAGGGATGGTAACATTTAACACACACATTGTATGTTTCAAATGTAATGACATCATTTTGGTAAAAACAACTATTTACAAGAATTCTGGAAAATATTGTCCCTAATCTGAAAAACATTATGTCTAGAGTAGGCCAGAAATTTACCTAATAAGGAAGATTGGATATAGGAGAATTACAAGTTTTTGTGGTTGCAAAAATTGTATATAATTCTATTGGAATGGTCTCCATGGATCTTTTAGATCTGCAGCTTCTGAGCAATAACACATAAAACATACAGAGCTGTTACAGGATACTTGATCACACTGTGAACCCTGAGATTGTGAAGTGGAAAAACCTGTTTCTAATTGTAATATGGCTCAGCCTTTGATCCTAGAGCTTTCTGTTAACTATACACAAGTATTTGTGGGGTGGCTCAGGCTTAGCACACATCTTTAATCCAAGAGCTAAATAAATTCAACCATAGGTCAAGAGGCAGAGTAAGAAACCAGTCTACAGGGAGTGAACATAAATAAACAGAAACAAGAGATATTGAGTTGGAAGGTATTTAAGACAGCATGTAGAAGGTGAAAGGGCTTGTTCCTTCTGGGATGTCTGTAAAGTAGGAAGGTCAAGCAGATACCTTCTCTGCTTCTCTGAGCTAGCAGGTATTTATTTACTCATCATCTGGCTCCTTAGTCTTCATTGGCAAAATCAAACTATTGGGATATATTTTTAATAACAATATTTTGGCACTCCAACTTATGGCATGACCCCACAAAGAGAAAAATAAATCCAGTTGCAGACAAACTGAGAAGCCATCAAATTTGATAAGTCATCTTGAAAGTCCTCAAGGAGAGAGTTAAGTATGGGAATTACCACAATGAAAGGCTTTAGTTCCCTGGATAGTGCTATTTCCAAGATGGCTTGGAAATAGAAGCAGAAAATAAAATCTGAATGGATTAAGTGAAATTGTGTAAATAATGATTATGGTTATTATCATTTTAGTATTTGATATTATATCCTCAAAAGCCATGATGACTTTCTGTACCTGCTCAAAGAAAAAGTTTTAGAGATACAGGAAAAAGAAAAATATGAAGAACATATTAATACATAACAAGCCTTAGAAAGACTTACAAAGGAATTTAGACAAGCCTTAGAAGGATCTATAAAGGAGAATAAGAAAAATACTCAGACATAGGCAGAGGAATTTAAACAGTAGCCTAACCAAACCACCACACAATGAAATGAAAGAGGGAGAGTTAAATTTGTTAGTAAACCAACCTTAGTTTATCCAGCTACTATACAAGACATAGAAGGAGATAATAAGTACCCCTGAGGTTATGGAGAATTTAAATGGAATTCTATAAACATATTAGATTTAAGGAGGTTTAGGGAAGCACTCTTTCCTATGGTTTGCATTCATTCTATGTGAAGCAGATATTAAATTCATGGGCAACTCAGAACATATTTTTACTCTAAGACTAGAAAGGCTTGGCCACAGCAATATTGGAAGCTGTTTCTCAGTTACAATGGTGAAATGGTGGAAAGAAGAAGCTAGGGTAATAGAACAATAAGATCAGGCCAGAGATAATGATATTTCCCAGGATCAGTCATTGGAGAATATTTGATCCCATTGTGAAACACAAGATTCTGAATTGAAATATCTGTTTCTAATTGTGGGATGGCTCAACCTTTCATCAGAAATTTCTGTTTATTGTAAATAAGTGGTCATGGTGTGACTCAGTCTTAGAACACACCTATAATCCAAGAGTTTTCTCTACATTGGATTAAATAAATTATACATAGGTCAAGAGGCCAAGCAAGAAACAAGCTGACAGGGACTAAACTGAAAAGAGGGTCATAGAGCTGGAGATTATTTAAGACACCTTTGAGAAGAAGAAGCAGCTGTTTTTCTTTCTTTTTTTTTTTTTTTCTCCAAAGTTTACAGCTGAATAGGAACATCAACTGAGTGTATTCTCTGCCTTCATGAGTTAGCAGGCTTCCATCCCAGCATCTGGCTCCTGGGTATTCATTGGTAAAATCAAACTACTGAGATAATTTAATGTTTTTTCAATAACATTTAGTTGCTAGGTGAAGGTCAATAAGCTGAGCTACAAAGATGCTTGGATTTGATGATCACACTATGGTACTATGTCATTTAGAAAATTCAAACGCTTGGGATAAGGTTGAAGAATTAGGAAAGAGGTCTGAGTCATTTACTAAAATTTTACAAGCCCCCAAAGAAACTTTCAGTAATATTTTTTCAAAGATTGACTTCATGTGTAAATAGAATAATATCAGACTCAGAAGTCAGAAAAATACTGATTGAATCCTTGCCTTTTGAAAATGCTAACTCAGAATGCAAAAGGGTGATTATACCTTTAAGACAAGATCAGCACCAATAGAGGAATGGATTAGAGATATGGCTGATATTGGATCTCACTTATATGATGCTAATCTGATAGGAGAGGTAATTTCTAAAAGTTTTAAGAAAAATCAAAATGGCAGATATTTTTTTTTTTTGTGGTCATTTGAAATGTGATTGTAGGCCAGGCATTCCTAGAAACAATGTTTTCTCTAAAAATAATCCAAAAGAAAGTCCTCAGTCTTCTGGAGTATGCATAAAATGTGGAAAGGGCAACATTGGACTAATAAATACAGATCAAAAATGGATAGTAAGGTAACCCTTTGCCATTGGGAAATGCCATATGGGACCTCCAATAGGCCCAATATCAAATTCAATTCATCATTCCTAGTCAGTGTTGGAGAAAATTATCCACGGAGCAATTAAAAGAATTAATTGTTGTTAATTACAACAAGAATTGCCTGTTGTTAAAAACAATATTGCTCTAGATAAATTCAAGAACAGAACAGCTTTAGTAGATTCAAAAAATAGGAGAGAGCAGAAAAGAAGCATTTTGGCACACTTATATAAATGATCAGAGATCAAAACTAAAAATATAAACAAAGTGAATTGAAGGTTTAGGAGACACAAGAGCAGATGTAACATAATTTCAACAAAATTGGCATCTTCAGGAGGTAAATATTCAGATTCTAGGGATTGGAACTTTATCTAAGGTTTAAAAAAAAGTGCAAGATGGGTCAAGTGTATAGGTCCAGAAAGACAAATAGAAAAATAAAAGCCATATATGGTTAATATAGCCATGAATTTATGGGGCCATGATTTGCTGCAGCAATGAAAAATACAGATTAGCATTCCTCCAATCTCAGAAACATACCTTAAAATGAAGAATACTTCTGAGAAAAATACTAAAAGGTATTATTAAATTTTTTTTCCTTTTGGTTTGTTCTTTCTCTGGTCAAATTTCCCCTCTTTGTATTTTTTTCAGAAGCAATTTGTAATCCCCAGTAATGCAAAATCCTCTTTACTTCATCAAACAAGTTTTCTAAGGCATCTGTGTCTGAATCAACCAGTAAGATATCATCCATATAATGATAAATTTTAGATTGAATAAACTGTTTATGAATTATTTCTTACAGCTGTTGTGCAAAGTATTGGCACAAGGTAAGGCTGTTTGTGGTAAGACTCTCCAATGATATCTCTTTATTGGACAATTATTATTATAAGTGGGTACTGAGAGAGCAAACTTTTCCCTATCCTGCTCATGCAAAGGGATTATGAAAAAGCAGTCTTTTAAATCAAATATGATCAGAGTCCATGACTTAGTTAGTAATGAAGGTATTCCAGACTGTAAAGAGCACATTGACTGGATCATGTTATTTATGGCTCTTAAATCTGTTAACATCCTCCATTTTCCTGACTTCTTTTTTTGTAGCAAACACAAAGTAATTCCATGGGCTGGTAGATTCCTCTATTTGCTAAGCATTTAGCTGTTCCTGTATCAGTTGTTCTAGTACCTGTAATTTACCTTTTGTCATAGGCCATCTATCCATCCATATAGGTTTGTCAGTTAGCCATTTTAAAAGTATTGCAGTTGAAAAAGTTTCCCCTGTCCTGTCTTGCTTATGTCTTTTAATGACTTTCAGAAATTGCTGGGACATGGTAAGTCGATATGGCCTACAATTGGATTAACTATTAAAGAGCTAAGTAATTTGTTTCAAACCTAACCAGGTGATAAGGATTTAAATAGTCCAAGAAAATTATCAGATGAGACTGAGAAAGAAGTATCTTTGTCAGAAAAGAAATTGTAGGATGCACATGTGGACTGTTTGTATCCAAGGATGGACTGTATTTTAGTTATTTTAGTCGCTACTGAATCTCCCACAGGAATTCTTATGAAGAGAGAAGACAATATTTTAGAATGGTTATTTTTAGCACATAAACAGAGTAAAAATTAAAGACCTATGTAGAAAAGATTTTTACAGATCTTTGATTTTTTTATAGATTTTGTAAAGATTTTTACATTGCCAGAACTTCTAGCAAAAGGCAATGATGAAATGTATCTGCTATTAATAGGAAATGTGCTAGAAGCTTCAGAATTCATAAGAAATACCATCTTAACAGCAAAGGTTTGAAGAATGTTTTTGTCACTTGGCACAAAGCCAGGGAAATTATAAGGAAATGTCTTACTTGTTCTGAGTATAACCATATCCCTTTACCTGCACAAATAACCCAATAGGTTCCCAAAGAAGTAAACGTTAGCAGATGGGTCAGTTTCATTTTGCACAGTTTGAAAAGGTAATGTATATGCACCATACCATTATTCAGGATTTAAATAGGGAACAGTTTTAGGTCTTTCTGAAAAGAATGATTCTGAAGTTATGCATTTATTACAAGTTATGGCTACTATGGGGTACCTGTACAAATTAAGAACTTAGCAAAACGGCGGCAACTGACACAGATGATGCTGAGTGAAGGGAAAACCAGCTGAGTCACCACGGAACTCATGCTGTGCAGCAATGTGAGAGGTGCAGGCCCTTCTTGGACTTACCTGGCAAAGCCTGAGACAGTACAAGTCCCTGAGTTAGGCATCTGGGTACTCAGAGGAACAAGCAACCTGACACTGGAGCAGGAACTCTATTTACTATAATAGAACTCAGTGGATCTGGGCGAATCAGGACCCCAGCTGGAGGCTTCAACACCCAAACAGAGATCCTCTGTGGATTCCTGAGCTCCCAGCTTTCACGAAGTCAATCCTGCATCCAAGGAGAGGAGCAGCCAGGCCAGTGAAATGGTGAGATTGTGGTGGAGTTCATCCTGGGATCTACAAAATGGCTGCAGCTGGCTGGCCTACGTGTGGTCAAGCTGGGAGGCTAACAAGCTGTCCTGGGTCACAGTGCTAGTGACCAGTCACGGATTTCCTCTTGGATCCCCCCTGCAAATGCATCATGCCTTTGGGCCAAGCATCCAGTCTGCAGCACTGAGAATTCCTGATTTAGTGACCTAAAGCAGTCTGGGGCCTTTTCACACGGTATTTGGGATTCTCAGGGAACCACAGGGAAAGAACACAACCACAGACTTAAATCAATCATTAGACACCCGTCGGCTCTCACAGGGTATCCTGAAGACAGTGCTTCTAGGTAAGAAGCAAATCTGTGCCTGAGATCTCCAGGGAACCAAAGAGGTGGACTACTGCAATATACCTGACATCTGGGCTGTGGGTTGCAGGGGAACTGTCAGATTTCCCAATGGCTCTGGTAGGCTGCCCTGGGACACAGTGCTTCTGACTGAGAAACACATACTGCGTCTGTAATACACAGGGAACAGAAGGGATAGACCTTGCTCACAGACTTGTCACCAAGGCCAGGGGTGGGGGGAATGGCCTGGTGCCCCACCAGCTCTGGCACGATGCTTCCGGCTAAGAGGTACAGGATGCATCTGTGATCCTAAGGTGGCTGTTGGGACTGACTTCACTGGAGGACTTGTCACCCAGGCTGTGGGAGCAGCTGGACACCTCACTGGCTACAATGGATCTAAGGCTGCCCTGGGACACAGTACTTCTGGTTGAGAAGCACAAACTGCAGTTCCCAGAGAACTGAAGGGGTGGACATCACCCACAGACTTGTCACCCAGACTATGGGAACAGTGGGACATCCTGCTGGCACTATCAGGCTCTCTGTAAAGCAGTGCTTCTGACTGAGAAGAGCAGACTTCATTTAATACTCTCAGGGAAATGTAGGGGTAGACCTCACCCACAGACCTGACACCTATGTTGTGAGAACTGGTCTACACAATAAAGTCAGGGTGGGACACCTTGCTGATAATGTAAAACTGCTTGCTAACTCTAATGAGAGTCTAGAATTCAAAACGACATATTTTTTTCCTAGAAGATACTATGTAAGTTTTTGCTTAGTAATAAATAATAATGTCCTTACTGATCTAACAGATCCATATTAATCTTAAATTTATATAAAGAAAAAGAGGATATAAGCCAGCCTCCTTAGGTGTGTGACTCCGTTGGGAGAACTGGTGCCAAGGAGAATTTTGCCCGAAAAGTGATATATTATGTTAGTCAACTTAAAGATGCAGAATTATTTTTTGAGAGGAACATGCAAGCTGAATGCCACCCATCACCAAAAATTAACAAAACTAACATAAAATAGCATATCTTGCTACCCTAAACCAATCTCCTCAAGAATGAGGCTCCCATGGAAGAATTGGAACTCAGACTAATACAAATGGTTTAATTAATTTTATTGTTTAATAAAGGTAATTAATTAAATTTATACCTTCATCTTAAAACTTTAGTGACTAGGAAGAAATAGGTTCCTCATGAATTTGAGGCCAATCTCATCTACAGAGCTCTACAGAGCAAATCATGACAGCCAAGACTACACAGAGAAACCCTGTCTCAATAAGAATAGATATATCCACATACAAATTAAATCTCATAGGAAAGGAGAAAAGGAAAGAAAAAATATAAATGCATGACCTGGATCCCAAAATATGGGAGACAAAGACAGAGATATGTCCCTTATGAGTTTGAGGCCAACCTTATCTAGAAACAACCAGAACTAAACAGAACAAGCCTGTCTCAATCTATGAATAGATTTATGCCAACTTTAGAGGAGAATACGTAAACTCCATAAAGTCTTATGTTGAATTTTCAACTTAAAAATGATTAGATATAGCCATATATATATATACATATATATATATGTAATAATAATTGAAATGGTAATAATAATGATGGTTTTATTTATCCCCTTTATGGGAAATCAAAATATAGCAGACCTATGGACTGCTAATTTAAATAAACATAGCTATAATGACTTTAAAATGTAGGACAAAGGCTATGTACCTTTGGGAGGGAATCTTTTTTCCTTATTTCAAAAGGAAAGAAATGCTAAGCCTTTCATCCAAACTGATGGAAATCAGATTTGCCTGGGAAGGCCTAAAGATCTTGGCTACAAACAAAATAATAAACAGGTCAATTGTATTTGTTGATTCCACTACATGGGAACAGCACAGACTGGGTAACACACACACACACACACACACACACACACACACACACACACACACATTTATATTAATTAAATTTATACCTTCATCTTAAAACTTTAGTGACAAGGAAGAAATAGGTTCCTCATGAATTTGAGGCCAATCTCATCTACAGAGCTCTACAGAGCAAATCATGACAGTCCAGACTACACAGAGAAACCCTGACTCAATAAGGATAGATATATCCACATAGAAATTAAATCTCATAGGAAAGGATAAAAGGAAAGAAAAAATATAAATGCATGCCCTTTATCCCAAAACATGGGAGACAAAATCTTGTTGGCTACACAGAATCCACATGACTCATTATTAAATGCCATCCTTTCATATGGCATGAATGAAAAATTACAAATATCTTTTTCCTGCTCAAACAAAGAGTAAAAAGCATCCTTGATTGATCTGGGCATCCTAAAAATCCAAGGATTTTTTTTTTAATTACAGAATCATATGTTACTTGTGAGAAATTATGTATTTTCAAAACAAAAGGACCAGACAACAAGATGCATTCTCTAGGATGCTGAGATGCTGAGACAAATTTATTCAAGCATCCTGCTTTATCCAATCCCAGACAACCTCAATTTACCTAGTCTTAGACTGATCCATCAAAATTTGCTTCCAGGACGGGATCATTGTTCCACAAAGGACTTCATCTAAGCCTCTATTTTCAATATTTGAGAGACCAAACAACAAATATTCCTATTAAATTGCTTAATCCTTTTTTTTCATTTTTATTTGGGCCCTTAAAATTGTTTCTTTGCCCTAAGTCAGCAGGAAGCAAATTTTCAGAGGAACTATATCACATTTCCAAGAAAAGGGTGTGTTAGAGGAAGGTCTAATACATTGTTTCTCAGATGCTGATTTCAGTGCTAGAGATCTGGTTACCACCCTTTCTGAGGCACTCTTTGATTGGTTAATAAGAGTTACTGATAACCAATTAGCTGGGCAGAGAGAGTATACAAAGATGGGACTTCCTGGGACCAGGAAAGGAACCTTGGGTTTTACACAGAAGAACTGACCCTTGCCAGGTCTCCAGAACAGCAGGATGTCTGCATGTGAGCTCTGTGAGCCCTGGAGGTATAACAAGCTACATGGCTGGGATTAGGTGGTCTGGGATTAATTTAAGTGAGGTAGTTGAGAGTCTCCCTAGTTAAGCGCTAGGCATTGAAACATTAAAAGGTCTTAGTGGTTTTTTTTTGGGGGGGGGTTGTTTTGTTTTGTTTTTTAGTTTTATGGTCTACTTTTTATTTTATTTTTTATTAATACTTTTTTATTTCTTCAAGTTACATCTGAATCACAATTCCCTCCCTACTCCCCTCCCAGTCCCACCCTCCTACCTGCTTCCCCCTCAACCTACCCATCCCATTCTTTTTGTTTTTTTGTTTTTTTTAAGTTTAAGGTATATCTTTTTCTCTCCAACAGTTCCCCTTTTAAGTCCAACAACTGGCTCTTTCTCTTATAACAATAAATACAATACAAAACAACAGAAATAATTAGGCCACAATTATGAGAGTTATATGGCTTAGCATATATTCCCAATGTCTAGTCCATATGTATTTGGCACCTGACTTTAACATTCTACTATCTAACCAAATCCTTGAGTTTAAAGTTCTGTATCCAACTCAGCTTTCATTCTAACTTGCATCAAAATTTTAAAAACATCTTCTTAGATCCAGAACACCCTCTTAATTCCTGAACAACTCAAAATTTAACTATGAGACTCTAGCTATTTAGTCTTCAACTACCTCAGAGACCTGAGAGGAATAAATATATCTGGTTAAACAGAAAGTTCAGGGCCAACAGCTACCAAAACTAAGAAATGACATACCAGAGGCTGCCTGGACTGTTCCCAATTTCTCTCCATACATAACAGCATCAATCTTCAGCCATTTGGCCCCATTTCTCTTGTCAGACATTGATTATAAAACAGGAATTATAAAGGACCTGCCTACCATGTTCTTGGCAGAGCTAGGCTGTCGACTTACCTGCTTCCAAGTTTTGTCCTGTTCTTATCTTTCCAGGAGATTTAAAGCATCCACCTAAGGAACCCAGGGACAACTGGACAACTGAAACCTCAGAAGAAAACAGATCAGACACCAAAGAAGACAAGTAGCCCAGATATGATCCAGCATTGCAGACTTCTTGACAGCTGTTTCCTCAAAAGTCTACAACCACAACAACTCAAAATCGCTGAGATTGTTCAGCTTCACAGACTGTTCCTGCCAGAACTTTAGTAAAGCTGTGAAGTTCAGCTTCTGTCTCCAAACTTCTTAGGACACTTAAATCGCTGAGCACAAAATGACTGAAAATCAAATGATTCTATCAACATTTTTAACCATTTTCCATTCTTATTTGAACCCTAAACAGGTTTACTATGTCCCAAATCAGGAGGAAGTCATTTTAAGAGTGCAACATCCCATCTCCAGGAGGTGGGGTGGGTGCTTTTCCCCCCTTTGATCATTTGATGGGTTATAGATAATCTTGTTATTTAGGGAGAGAGATTACAAGCTGTTAAACTGTCTCGTTAAATAGGTTTTAGAGGTTAGACCCAGGGACTTCTATCTGTTTCTTTTCTGTATCCTTCTTTCTCTTCTATGTAGGGGTGAACAGATGAGTAAAAATGGGATATAGACATAATATAGGAATGGTCTTAGTGTTTTTAATTTATTGGAAAAGGGCCACAGCAGCATATAGGCCACCAGCCAAGGCAATCTAGGCTGTCAAGCCTCCTGCCAAGCCCCAGCAATTGCCCTTCCAGGCTACTGTTAATTTTGTTGCCCTAATATAACAGTTTATTGTTATTAATAAGTATCCCACATCTGCCCTGCCAGCTTCTCCACCAGACCACACCACCAGGCTGCCCTGTGAGGCTGATGGGCCTCTAAGATTAGTCAGTCTTGAGGGTAAAGACTCTTTATCCTGGCTGAGCTGCCATGTTGGGCCCCAGAGCAAGAGGAAACTCTTAGTACTCATGTGACTGATGAACTGAGGTGGTCTGATATGTGGGGCCTCCCGTTACCTGAAGAGAAGGATAGGATGAAGAGGGAGTAGAGGATGGGACAGAGAGGCTGTGAATGAGTTGCAAAATTACTTGATAAATAAATGTCAAAAAGGAAAAGAAAAGCAATAATTTCTAAAAGAAGACTCACAATACTCTATCATATGTCTCTAATAAATGAAGCAGTCTTTTTGCATATTACAGCATAAGGCATATTGTAGGTATACCACACATTCCAACAAGACAAGCAGTTATAGAAAGATCTAATAACACTTTAAAATATATGCTTAATAAAAAGAAAGGGGTTATAAAGACCCTTACAGATATATTAGGATAATAAAGAAATGCAAGTTATTAATAGTCAATCAAACTTGTGATTTTGTTAGGAATTAGTTTAGTTAATCACAGGTAGTTTCTAAGTTAATCAGAAAGTAAATAGCTACAGACAAGCAGCATCTGTTTATTCAAATATACTGAGATAAATAGATGGTCTTGGGTGATCATCCAGATGGCCAGCAGTCTCTATCGTTTCTATAATTTTGAAAGCTGCTTGTTTTGCACTTCTTGTTTATTCAGATAATATTTATCCTTCTCAGGTCTCTGATGGCATTGAAGACTAGGTATTTCCTTTCAGAATGGTAATATACATTCTGTGCCATTATATGTTGACAACATGTGATCTGCTTTTTTATTTTGATTTTCTAGGGCATTACAATTATGAGTCTTAGAAGAGAATTTGAACTTTGGACTTTTAAATGGTGCTGATACTGTGATAGTCTATGGAGACTTTTGAAGTTGGACTAATTGCATTTTGCATTATTATATGGCTACAAGCCTATGGAGGCCAGGTAGTGGAATATGATGATTTGAATAAAAATGGATCCCAAAGGTCTATAGGGGGTATTACTCTTATTAGGAGGTGGGGCCCTGCTGGAATAAATGAGGCCCTGTTGGAGAAAGGGTGATTCAGTCTCCTCCTGTTGCCTGCAGATCAAGATGCAGAATTCTCAGCTCCTTTTTAGCACCATATCTGCCTGCATCCTACCATGCTTTCCTACATTGTAATAATGAACTAAACCTCTGAACTATAAGTCAGCCCCAGTTAAATGTTTTCCTCTATAAGAGTTGCTGTAATCATTGTGCCTCTTTACAACAATAGAAACTAAGACATATAGATAAATTCACTTGCACGTACTTTTGGCATTGTCCTTGAAGGATTAAGGTAGTCCTGAGAAAGAGGAACACTCCTATGAGGGCAAAATTATAAGATAATTAGAAAAATAGATTGTTTTGAGACTGATAGATATGTTGCCCTTAAATTTACTACATTTAATTTATTTAATAAAACTGATAAATTAAATTTAATTTTGCTTACAAGAAATTAAAATTTCTTGAGAGACATAAATTTTAAATTTACAGTTTTAAAATGAATCAATGTTCTCATTAAATGATACAGTCTTCTCTCAGGAACATAGCAAAACACCCTGTCTTACAAGTATTTGGTAAAGAGCCATACTTGAAAAGACAGTTATAGAAATATGGCTTTAAATTATTGACCAGTATTTATATTAGTGTCAATGGTTTGGCAGTGCTGATCCTTAATCTACCATTATAAGTAAACACACAGACACCTGATAGATTTTAACAAGCCTTAGTCTGGATTGTGCAATCTTGCCTATCCAAGTTAACCTTTAATTCTATTCCCCAAATATGATATATGATATGGTCATATATATGTATATGTATATGTATATATGTCCTGGGATGTTTTTCTCCATGCTATGCCGATGTTCCAGGCCATATGGAATTAGTTTCTTTTCTCAAACCTATGGAATGTATCTCTCCTTCCTCCTCTTGCTTCTTCTACCCATGATCCTCTTTCTCTGCACCAGAAGCACACAGACATTTGCACTGCTTACCTTTCTCTCGGCTCAATCATAGGCCTTGTCATTTTATTAAAGCCAGTCAGAGACAATGATTAGAACATGAGGTAGCACAGCATTACTTGGTATACAGCAAGTAAGCCTCTGAAAACAATTAATTAATATTTAGAATGTATAACATCACCCCACCAATCTGCCCTTTTGTCTAATAAGAAGGATTATTTTTTAAAAAATGTACAGTAAAAACAATAAGAACAAATATAGCTTTTTCAAGAACACCATATAAAAAAGTTATTTGTATTAGACAATCTTGAAGAAGAAGAAGAAGAAGAAGAAGAAGAAGAAGAAGAAGAAGGAGAAGAAGAAGAAAACATTTGTCTATCTTGGTGTGTCTAAAATTCTAAACCTAAATATTTTACATCTTATGCTATATTTATAAACCTAAAGATTTTATTGAAATTTCAAAATATCCTTTCAAATCCTAAATAATTGCAGTTCAATAGAAATTTTATATCTATTATATCTTCAACACCATCAAAGATATAAGAAGGGATAAAGTTATAGTCTGAGTTAGTAGGAAGTACAGAAGAGCAACTTCCAGAAAGAAAAATGACAGTTTGCTGCCAAGACAGTCCCAAATATATCTCAAAATTGTTGGAGTATCACATTCATCCTTTTGACCAAGCATATCTCACAGTCTCAGTTGTGCAACAAGAAATAAGAAGTCTTTTCCCATTCTGTTTTTGAAGAATCAGGTCATCAATTTACCATCATTTATGCTCTGATCCATCCTTGGACTGTATGTACTCTGTTGAGAGAGCAGGGGCATTTATGAATAGTATTATGGAGATTTTTTTTTTTGATGCTCATTGTTTCCTTCCAAGTCAAATAAGACTTGTCAGGAGCTGACAAGTCAAGTCAAAGAATTCTTAAAATAATAAAATCATCCTTAAATGCCATTTTCTGTATGTCTCTGAGGGTTTTGAAGACATGTATTTATTTATTTATAAATCTATCTACTTATTGTCTATCTATAATCTATCTAAAATGTTTTAACAGGAAAACTATATTTTTAACCAATTACTATCAGTTCAATCTAATAAGCCTATTTTGTGATAAATTAAGACTAACATTTGACATGATCAGGTGCTTGACTGGCCATTCATTAAACTGTATTACTCATAATCCTAAATAGATTGCAATAGCAACCCATAAAAATATTAGAAGTAAACCTGTACTTTTAAATGAGTTTTATAGGCACAATACCTTATATAAGAGTTGAAATATATGTATACATATATGTGTGTGTGTGTGTGTGTAGGTGTGTGTGTAAAAATATAAAATTCTATACCAATGAATCAAAAACTAGCCTATTTTTGTGTCAATATACAAAATTCTATACCAATGTGTCAAAGTTACCCTTATTTTGAGAATAAAAATGACTTTAAGTGTCAGAGCAGATCCAATAATCTACCCTTACATATTATCATTTCTGTATTATATATCCATATTCCCTATCTTTTTTCTTTTTAAGTCTTCTCCCTCTATTTAAGAGAGAAAGAAGGATAGAGAAAAGAAAAAGAAAGAGAGAAGTCCCAGAGATAACCTTTTATACCTTGCTTAACAATACTATTTAAAATTTCTAACCAATCCCCCTAAATGACATAAAAAAAATCACCTACTCCACATTTTGGGAATGGGACATCACTCTCTTAAAATTGCTTCCTGTTGATTTGAGATGCAGGCAACCTGTTTGGGGTCCCAAATAAAATGGAAAAATGGTTAAGCAATAAATTGCAACATTTGTTGTCCATTTTCTATGTGTTCAGCAATTTGAATATCCTGAGCAGTTTGTAGTTGGAAGTTGAACTTTGGGTGGGAAAGTTCAGGGCTTTATTGAAGTCCTGGCTGGAAAAGTCTGTGAGGCACGATCATCTGGGTTATTTGTCTTCTCTTCTTTTGTCTGGTCTGTTTTTTTTTTTCAGAAATTTCAGTTGTCCAGTGATCTCCGGACTCCTTAGTTGGACACTTTTATTCTCCTGGAGAGATAAGAACAGAACCCTGCCTTAAACATAGATCTGGTGTTGGGAAAGGTCTAATGCATTTTGATAGGATGATATCAATGCTGAGATCTGGTTACTGCCCCTTCTGAGGCAGTCTCTTGATTGGTTAATAAAAGTCGCTGATGGTCAGTTAGCTGGGCAGAAAGAGTATAGCAAGGTGGAACTTCCTGAGATGGAAACAGAAACCCTGTGTTTTACACAGAGGGATCTCTCTTTCCATCAGAAGACATGGAAGCATACAAATGTTTTTGAGAACTCTGGAGGGTAAAAACAGATCATACACAGTCTGGAATTAAATGGTTTAGGTTAATTTAGATTAGCTGAAAATTTTCCCAGCTAAGTGCTAAGCGTTGACATATTAAAAGGTCCTGGTTCATTTAATTATTGGGAAAGGACCAAGGTGGCTTATAGGCAGCCAGCCAGTCCAAGCAATCCAGGTCAATTGGCCGCTGACTCAACCCCAGTGACTGCCCCTCCAGCCCACTGAAAATCCTGTTTGATAAAATAGTATATTGTTATTAATAAGTATCTGACGGCTAACCTATTAGCTTCACTGCCAGACTACACCACCAGGCCATCCCTCCAGGTTTACAGACTTCTAAGGCAAGTCAAGCCTGCTGATCTCCCTCCAGGCTGCAGGGTGTTCCACAGGCCTAATGAAGATATTAGTTAATAAGAATTAGGTTGCAAGTGATGAAGGCCTCCCTGATCCAAGGCTCTTTCCTCAGGCGGGGTCGGGTTGCCAGTTAAGGTAGACCATGATTGCAGGCTTCCTGCCAGCCTGCTAATTGCTCTGCTATTCTAATCTTACAGTTTATACTTGTTAATGAATAAAATTGATAATTAAATTGCAGTTTCAATCTGGTGGGAATTTTTTGGGGGGTGCAGGTAATAACTTTCTTAGGACATTTTGTTTTTTGACAATAGAAAAAATGTTATCCTTCAAAAGAACTCTTGATAATTTGAAGCTAAATAAACATTTAAGTGTATAAAAACAAAATAATCTTAAATTTCTATCAATACCTATTAGTATAACAAAGTAATTTTAATTTCTAATAATAAAGATTTGGGTTTGTTTTTTCCATTATTTTGGTAAATAATGGTAAAAAACAACCCCTGGTCACTAATATCCATCCACATCAATGGACTCAACTCGCCAATAAAAAGACACAGACTTACAGACTGGATCCATAAATAAGACCCATCTTTTTTGCTGTATACAAAAAACACATCTCACTATTGAAGATAAACACTACCTCAGAGTAAAGGGCTGGGAAAAGGTCTTCCAAGCAAATGGACCCAGGAAACAAGCTGGAGTAGCCACCCTAATATCAAACAAAATAGACTTCCAATTGAAGTTAATAAAAAAAGACAGAGAAGGGCATTACATACTCGTTAAAGGAAATATCCACCAAGAGGACATCTCAATATTGAACAACTATGCCCCAAATACAAAGGCAACTACATTTATAAAAGAAATGCTTCTAAAACTTAAATCGCACATCAGGAAATTAAACACTGAGAAACCAAATAATCCAATCAAAAAATGGGAAACAGAGCTAAACCAAGAATTCACAAAGGAGGAATCTCTAATGGCAGTGAGACATTTGAAGAAATGCTCAACATCATTAATCATCAGAAAATGCAACTCAAGACAACTCTGAGATTCCATCTAACACATGTCAGAATGGCTAAGATCAAAAGCTCAAATGACAGCACATACTGGTGAGGCTGTGGAGAAAGGGGAACACTCCTCCATTGCTGGTGGGAGTGCAGGCTTGTGCAGCCACTGTGGAGGTCAGTATGGTGGTATCTTAGAAAACTTGGAATAGCCCTACCTCAAGACCCAGCCATACCACCCAAATGATTCTTCACCAAACCACAAGGACATATCCTCATCTATGTTCATAGCAGCCTTATTTGTAGTAGCTAGAAACAGGAAACAACCCAGATTTCCCTCAACTGATGAATGGATAAAAAAAAATTATGGTACATTTACACAATGTACTACTACTCAGCTATCAGAAACAAGGAAATCATGCAATTCACAGCCAAATGGATGGAACTAGACAAGCTCATCCTGAGGGATCTAACCCAGACTCAGAATGATGCACATGGCTTCTACTCACTTATAATTGGATTTTAGCCATATAGTACTACCTATAACTATCCTACAACCAACACATCAAAAAGATCAGGAACATAGACTTGGTTACCTATCAATTGGACAATTTGCCCTAGGTTTGCTACCATGTAGTCCCCCAGTGAAAGAGGAAGCTCTTAGCCCTCATATGACTGTTGAACTGAGAGGGGCTGATATGTAGGGACACTCCACATTGGAGGAGTGATATGGGTGGGAGAGGGAGGAGTGGGTGAAGGGTGGAACTAGGAGGGGTGGAAAGAGGGCACTATGATGGAGATGTAACTTGATATAATAAATAAACATTATAATAAAAAAATTAAAACACAACAACAACAAAAAAGAAACCCTGAGTATGTATCGATGGCATGATGTACGTACATTTGTTTTCCAAATTCTGCAAAATGAAAGACATTTATTTGCCAAATTTCATTCTTTTTAGTACTTCCAGGGTTACTATTACAGGTAATGGAGTTTGGTTATACAAACAACACGCAGAACTTTTTTTTTTTATCATTTCTATGGCTGGTAATAGAGAATTTATTTTTCTTTAATCCTGAGCTATTAACATGTTTCTCAAGAAAATTTGAGGCTTCTAACACATTTCCTATTAATAATTGGTCAGTCTCCTCATTTCCTTGTGCCACTGAACTTGACCAACCTTTATGAACCTGACTTTGAGTAATATATAATGGGCTATTTCTTCTGAAGACTTGTTGCAATTATGTAAGTGAAGATGTTAATTCTGTGTTATCAGGAGTAAATTCAGCAGTTTCTATATGCAGCACAATTCTTTCTGAATAGAATGAATTAGTAATTATGCTAAGAGACTCAGGAAAATATAACAACACCATAAGGATTGCATACAATTCTGCTTTTTGAACTGCGGTATATGGACTTTTGATTACCTTGCTGATTTTGTCTGTCTTATAACATGCCATTCCCATCTTGTTAGCATCAGTATAGAATGTTGGTGCATTAGGGGTCCCTTTAGAATGTGAGGAAGATGCTGTAATGTATGGAGAGAAAATGGGAACTGTCCAGGGAGCCACTTGTAGAGAGCTGCGACGTGCCGCGCCTTAAAGATGGCGCTGGTCTCCGCCTTCCACCAGCCCGACGGTGAGCGCTCTCGGTGGTAAACAAGTCCATATTTGGCAAAGACCGCTGATCTGGCTTGCTTCCGCATACGTGGGCCTCTAAGATTGCACTACGTGTCTTTACTTGATTGGCTGTCTAATTAGTATTTAGCCTGTGGGTTGGGTCTGCCCCATTATTATTCGGAAGACTGTTTTCAAGGGACCTGAATAAACTGCTTGAGAAGAGCTTTTGCGAGTTGCGTTGTTCTTGCCGGTCGAGAGGGACGCGACAAGTGGTGGCCCGTACGGGGAACCAGAGAAGACTCAGAACTCTTGCAGTCAGGGGCAGTGCACTGGTAAGTTCCTGGGATAAATCAGGACAATAAAGTTTCACGGTAGCGAACGCAAGGTAAAGTTTCGCGGATAATAGCGAACGTACGGTGAAGTTTCGCGGAGATAGTGAATGTACGGTAAGGTTTCGCGGAGATAGCGAACAAAAGATACAGTTTCGTGGAGAAGCTGCAAACTGAAAGTAAATTTTTAAACATGGGGTTGTCTGAGTCACACCCAATTTTTCTGGCTCTTCAGGAGCTACTTTTAACTAGGAATTTGAAGATTAAGAAGTCTACCCTAGAAAGATTTTTGAATGAATGTGATTCTGTGGCTCCGTGGTTTGCGGTGTCCGGGAATCTTACGGTATCCTGCTGGGACAAATTAGGCAGGGACTTGGATTTTGCTTGGGAGCAAGGGACTCTGAAGCATGGAGTAAGACCGATTTGGAAAATGGTGAGGAGTTGTTTAGAAGATCAGAGATGTTGTAATGCAATCAGAGAGGGAGAGTCAGCCTTGGAACTGCTGCAAGGGGAAAGATCTGAGCAAGTAGACAGTGACAAAAGCGAAAGATTTGAGCAGGCAGACAGTGAAAAGGGAGGCAGAAAGAAAGTTCCTCTCTATCCCGATCTTACAGATTTTAGAGATTTTAGAGATTTTGAGGACTCAGAGAGCACAGATTCTGAAGGAGAGCTACACGCTCTGCTAGAACAGTTGGAGAGGACTGTTATAAGAAAAAAGGAAAAGAAAAAAGTAAAAGAGAAAGATACGCAGGCGGCAGTCGGTGTGGGAGGAGCCGCTGCTGCAGTCGGTATGGGTGGAGCTGTTGCCATGGCGCCTGACACGTCAGCAGCAGTCGGAGTGGGCGGAGTCGTCGCTACAGCGCCTTCAGCCATGCTGGCGGCAACTGGTGTGAACAAAGCCGTTGCCATGGCACCTTTAACTCCTCCTCCATATCCAGAAGCCACTCAGATAGATCAGCCTGTTCAGTCACTGAAAGTAGGGAGATCTTTCTGCCCGGGGATGTAGACACAAGTAAGAACAGAATAGAACATTATCCCACTGCACTTGCTGCTTTAGCCTTGAATGGTATCCAACAATGCTTGCAGTCTTTTGGAGTTGCTCCTGCCAGTATAATAGTGCCTTATTCCAGTTATCAAATTAAGATTTTGTGTGGCACTGTAGATGACTGGGCAATATTGCAATGTAGCTTTGAAGGAGTGATTGATAACCATTACCCTAAACATCCATTGCTATCATTTTTTAAAGAGCACCCAGTAATATTCCCTAAGGTTACTTCAGCAGTACCACTTCAAGGATCACCAAATGTGTTTACTGATGGCTCAAAGACAGGCTGTGGAGCCTATTTGATAGAAAGACAAGAGCCCGTGTTATGTCAATTTCAACCGGGCTCTCCCCAAATAGTAGAATTGAAAATAGTAATTGAGGTGTTTAAAAGATGTCAATTTGCATTCAATTTGATTTCAGATTCAGTTTATGTGGTCAACGCAGTAAAAGTATTAGAATTAGCAGGTCCTATTAAGAATAGTAGTACAGTATGTGCTTTATTACAAGAGTTACAAGTTTTAATCTGGCAGAGAAAAAGGTGTTTTTATATTCAACATATTAGAGCACATACAGGATTACCTGGACCATTAAGTGAAGGTAATGATAAAGTTGATCAATGGACCAGGATGGAATGCATTTTTTGGAGCTCATTCCTAGACCAAGCCAGACAGTTTCACCAATTATTTCATGTAAATGCAAAAACTCTACAGCAGAAATTCCATTTGTCTAGAGCAGATGCTAGACAAGTAGTTTTGGACTGTCCTCAGTGTGTGATTCATCATCATCCTCCCAGTGTGGGAGTGAACCCTAGAGGGTTGATGCCACTCAAAATCTGGCAAATGGACGTTACCCACATTTCAGAGTTTGGAACCTTAAAATATATTCATGTATCTGTGGATACCTGCTCAGGTATCATACATGCTACACCTATGAGTGGAGAAAAGGCTCGCAATGTCATAGGACATTGCTTAGAAGCCTGGGCTGCATGGGGAAAACCACAGCAGCTGAAAACGGATAATGGACCAGCCTATACGGCATAGTCCTTTGTCTCCTTCTGCAACCAGATGGAGGTACAGCTTAATCATGGATTACCATACAATCCTCAAGGACAAGGAATTGTAGAGCGTGGTCATCGCACCTTGAAAGAATGCTTGCAAAAACAAAAAGGGGGAATAGGCCAAGGCCGTACCCCCAAGGAGAGAATATCTTTAGCCTTATTTACGTTAAATTTTTTCAATTTGGATGCTCAAGGCCGCTCAGCAGCGGACAGACATCAGGATTCCCATGGTTCACCTAAAAGCATGGTGAAATGGAAGGACATTCTGACAGGCTCTTGGCGGGGGCCTGACCCCGTGCTAACATGGGCGAGAGGGTCTGTTTGTGTTTTTCCTCAGGATCAACAAGATCCAGTGTGGGTGCCTGAACGCCTTGTGAGGAAGATTCGTCATGAAGACCTTCCTAAGGATTCTGGTGATAGTAGCAGTGAGTATGTCAGGAATGACCGAGCCGAGATGGGGGATCCTGTCGATATTCCCAAAGCCGATGCCGGTCAGACATGATGCAACTGTGTTTCCACGCTTATTTAGCAGTAATAGAAGCTTAGGCTTACCCTACCTTCCCTTTGATGATCAGAGAAGTCCTATAGAGGGTAATAGAAATGGCAGCTTGAAGGGTAGTTTGTGCTTTTTAATGAGCTTCAATAGGTCAGATGATACAAAATGCATTAAATTGTCTCAGCAGTCAGCAGATTTTTTACCACAACTGAGGTTTGGAGGTAGGAGTGGTGGTTTGTTTTCAGGCAATGGTTCTCGCCTTGAAGGATGGTGGCCCACACGAGTCTCTGACCGGGACCCCCCCAGACAGCCACGCTGGGCACCTTTTTGTAGAGGATCCACAGGAGAGGAAGGACCTTTTCCCTGGACTGGATGTCAGGAGCGCAGAGCAGTTTGGGTTCAACAAGATTATTTTTCCTTTAGCCCCATGATTAGTAATGTAGTGAATAAGTCTAGTACAGGAATGCTTGATATATCTACTAGGGATCCTCAGCAGACTGCCACCAATCCTTTTGATTTGTGGCTTTTGTGTGGAGTAAATGGAAGTTGCATGGACTTGGGACCTGTCATTATGCTTGGGGGAGGAATTTATCAAAGAGGTAATTTTTCTCTAAGGTCTGCTACCAAATTGGATTTTTCTAGCAGTAGTGGCTCTGGTACTTGGAATTCTTTGTTTCATTCTTATCACAACAAGAGCTTTTCAGCTTCGCCAGTATGTCTCTGGCCTCCTTTTCTGTGGATTGTAAGTAATGGGAGTGCATCCTTAGGTGAAAAAAAGTTGGTATACACTCCAGGTACATGTTTTTATGCCCTATGCTGGAATGCCACAGCCTTTCCTGTGGCTGTGGTGACTAGAATGCCTCGATATGTACCAGTTCCTGTAGAGGCTCCTAATACCATGATGCTATTCAGGTTTAAAAGAGATTTTGGCATCACTGCAGCTATTGTTACTGCCATCACTATTGCTGCTGTGGGAGCTACTGCCTCAGCTATTGCCTTGTCTAGTTCTATACAGACTGCCAATGCCCTGAATAACATCTCAGCCACTGTGGCACAGGCATTGGATACTCAGAACTCTATGAATTCTCATCTCAAAGGAGGTCTTATGATAGTTAATCAACGCATAGATTTAATACAAGAACAGATTGATTCTCTTTGGCAACTAGCACAATTGGGGTGTGAGTGGAAAATGCAAGGTTTGTGTGTTACCTCCATACAATATCAAAATTATACAAAAGCTGCTAACTTGTCCAGACAATTGTCAAAGTTCCTCTTACAGGATTGGTCGGCTGAATTTGAAAATTTGATGAGAGAGCTGAGAGCAACAATTGTCCACATCAACTCCACTCGGGTGGATCTGAGCCTGGCTACTGGCTTGACTTCTTGGATACAGATGGCTATGGATCATCTTAAGGAGTGGGCGGGTGTAGGCTCTTTGGCGATACTAATGATGCTAGCCTCTCTGGTTTGCCTATGGTGCATCTATAAAATGAGAACCACACAAAAGCGTAACGCAGCCATGATTATACAAGCCCTTGTTGCCATTGAGGCGGGCCAATCCCCTCAGGCATGGCTTGCTGCCGTGAAGTAAATCTTCACTAAGCATAGTCCCTGCCCACTGAGGAATTCGTTCCACGGATATTAGGGTCTGGTAAGTCAGTGACGGAGTTGACGGGTAAGTCTCGGCCACCTAAGACAGGGCAGTCCCGAGTGGGGAGGCTGACCCAGAGACGGGTAAGAGTTTGAGCACCGCCCTCCTACAGGCTCAGGCCCACCGTGAGATCCCCAGATAGGGGGATTACGAAGCCTTTCCAGGGACTTCTATCATCTTTAGAAAAAATAAAAAAGGAGGAACTGTAGAGAGCTGCGACGTGCCGCGCCTTAAAGATGGCGCTGGTCTCCGCCTTCCACCAGCCCGACGGTGAGCGCTCTCGGTGGTAAACAAGTCCATATTTGGCAAAGACCGCTGATCTGGCTTGCTTCCGCATACGTGGGCCTCTAAGATTGCACTACGTGGCTTTACTTGATTGGCTGTCTAATTAGTATTTAGCCTGTGGGTTGGGTCTGCCCCATTATTATTCGGAAGACTGTTTTCAAGGGACCTGAATAAACTGCTTGAGAAGAGCTTTTGCGAGTTGCGTCGTTCTTGCCGGTCGAGAGGGACGCGACAGCCACTGGTATGTCATTTCTTAGTTTTAGAAGCTGCAGGCCCTCCACTTCCTATATAATCAGATATATTTATCCCTCTCAGGTCTCTGAGGTGGTTGAAGAATAGATAGCTAGAGTCTCATAGTTAAATTTTGAGTTGTTTAGGAATCAAGAGGGTGTTCTGGATCTAAGAAGATATTTTTAAAATTGTGATGCAAGTTAGTATGAAAGCTGAGTTAGATACAGAACTTTAAACTCATGGAGATGGTTAGATAGTAGAATGTTAAAGTCAGGTGCCAATACATATGGACTGGACATTGGGAATGTATGTTAAGCCATATAACTCACATAATTGTTGCCTATTTATTTCTGTTGTTTTGTATTTTATTTATAGTTATAAGAAAAAGAACCATTTTTTTGGACTGAAAGGGAGAGCTGTTAGGAGGAAAAAGAAATACCTTGAACTAAAAAAAAAAAAAGGGAAGAGGATGGGGGTTTGAGGGGGAGGAGGGTAGAAGGGTGGGATTGGAGGGGGGAGTAGGGAGGAGATTGTGATTGAGATGTAACTTGAAGAAATAAAAAATAAATTACTAAAAAAAAAAAAAAAGAATGTGAGGAAGTATCCAATTAGTTCTTTTTATACATTTCCTTTTAGGAAATTTGTTGTTAATGTCTCCCAAATAGTTACTTCAAGGTCTTTGCCAATCTTCATTGATTAACCACAATGATATAATCTCAGCATTCATAAGACACTACTATTTTGGCTGGGTCCATTACTGATAACTGATGTAGTCTTATTCTGCCTTTTACAATTAAGTCAGATATCTTTTCTATGCATGTCTTTAATTTTTTACTTTGTTTATGTGATAAGAAAATTTATTCCATGGTACTATCTTCCCATTGAATAATGAATCCTGTAGGAGAATGAGTTGATGGCAAAATGACCAAAATACAATCAAATTTAGGACCAATATAGACCAATTCGATCTATAGATGCATCTTGAAACCTTTGTTCTACCAGAATTAATTGCTTTTCTACTTCAGCAGTTAGACCTCTTGGACTATGTATATTTGAATCCCCTTGTAAAGTTTAAAAAAATTACTTAACTCATAAGTACTTAATGCAAGGGTAGGCCTCCACCAATTTATAACTCCCATTACTTTTTGAAAATCATTAAAAAATGCATTTGGTCTCTATAGATCTGTATGTACCTTTTGTGATCTATTTGTTGACTTATTTTATAACCCAACGAGTTAAAAGAAACTCCTCTTTGCATTTTTCCCAGAGCAATTTTTTACCCTCATAATGGCAGCATTCTTTGTGTTTCCTTAAATAAGTTCCCTAAAATACCTGCATTAGAATCAGCCAGCAAATTTTCATTCATGTAACAATGGACTGATGAAATTGTTTATGAATTATTTCTAATGTTGGTTGTACAAAATATTGACACAGAGTTGGACTATTCCACCTTCCCTGTGGAAGCACATTCCAATGATATCTATTGATTGACCTATTGTTATTAAGAGTAGGTACAGAAAAAGAAAACCTTTCTCTATCATTGTCATGCAACAGAATAGAGAAAAAGCAATCTTTTAAATTCTTTACTATTATAGGCCAGCTGGTGGCAGCCAGCTGCAATGCCAGTAAGCTTAAGCTGGAGGTTTGTGGCAGGAGGTCTGTAGATCTGGAGGGGTGGCCCCCAGGGGTTGTTGAGAGGCCGGAAGCCTGACTTGCCTTAGTTGGAGTCTTGTAGAGCTGTAGGTCTGGCAGTACAGGTAGTACAGCTGGGGCTTGATGGGAGGCTAGCAAGCCTGTCTTGCCTTATCTGGCAGCCTGAAACCCATGGCAGTCCTCTTCCCAAATATTAAATACACCAAGATTTTTTAATGTTTAGACCTTTCAATGCTTAGGCCTTAGCTGACTCTCAATTAGCTAATCAAAGTTAACCCAACCAACTATTCTCAATCCACCCTGTGGATTGCTGTACCTTCAGGACTCACAGAGCTCACATCCATATGTCCTGCTGTTTCTGAGTCCTGTTGGGAAGAGAGCTTCCTCTGTATAAACCCAGGTTTCCTAAGTTCTTTCCAAGAATATTGGCCTTCCTATACTCTCTGTCCAGCTAATTGGCCATCAACAACTTTTATTAACCAATCAGAGTCTGCCTCAGAAAGGGCAGTAGCCAGATCTTTGATCACTGAAATCACCCTCTGAGAACCAATGTATAAGACCTTGCTACAACATCTCTCCCTTTTAATCTGACAAAAGACTCCTTTTCTTATAACGATAAATACAAAACAATGCAAATAAATTATTAAGAAACAATTATGAGAACTTTAGCATATGACATACATTGTCAATGTCCACTCAATTTGTATTCGACAACTGAACTAGGAAATATATTCTATTATATACCTTATCTTAATGAATTTAAAGTTCTATACCTAACTCAACTTCCATCCTAACTTGCATTACCAACCTAAAATTATCTTAGACCGAAACATCTTTTTAATTCCTAAAGGACTTATAACTTTCTGTGAAACTATAACTATGTAGTCTTCAAGCACATCAGAAACCTGAGAAGGATAAATATATCTGAATAAACAGGAAATTCAGGGTAAGCAGCTTCCAAAACTATGAAATGACATGAATATCAGAGAGTTAAGCATCCTGATAAGTTTATTGATCAGGAATAGCATAGAAGGCTGCTTCCTAACAGATAAAGGAGACTTAGAATTGTTGGGTGTTGCTTACTCACAAGGTTCTCCTTGTCAGTAATTTCCTTAGACAATTAAAGCTAAGCTAATACTTCAATCCAGGGGCTAGTAGAAATGAAAAATAGATCATTAGAAGAATTAAAGGAATACCAACTCATTCAGGGAAAATCAAAGAATGATTGCATAAGTAAAATGAATAGAAAGAGAAACTTGGGCTAAATTTTAAGATGATCTGGATTTGGGAGAATTATTGTGAGGATCATCATATACTGCCCCAGAGAATCTTTTCTCTATATATGGAAGACAAGAAGAGGAGTAAATCCATAGTGTTTCCTATCCTCGAGACTTAAGAAAATAAGAGGGGTTGGTGCTATATGAAGAAAGAACTTTGAAGGACATTTGTATGTACAACTGGGAGAATCAGGCTCACTTACATTATATTTAATCACTCTGGTCTGAATACATCCAAGTGGAAAATATCTTGTAGGAAGTGAAAGTGTAGACTCCAAATGTGGTGAAATCAATCTTTTGATGGATGTGAAACTATGGTGGCTCACTTGTGAGTCAGTAAGCAAAATAGAATATCAGATTACTTTCAAACTTGGAGAAGAAGATTATTTGACGCCCTAAGTAAATTTAATAACAGGATATTATATAAAATGAGATTAATTTCATATTTAAAATAGTTTTTAAAATTATAAATGCTATGTTATCATATTTTACATACATGAACTCTAGTTTCAATTTGAACATAAGTAAATTAATAAAATTAGATTTAATCTAATCTGGTACATATACCTCTTCAATTCCTGTTGTCCAAGAGTACTGGATTAGTTACTAAACTAAATGTCACTGTTTAAAAAAATCCTGAACATCTTCTATTTCTTTATTAGCTCTGTAAGAGTGGGTCAGAATTTGAGGATGATTTAGTGTATTGTAAGTTAGTCAAGTACCACTTTCTCTTTAACTATTCATTTATTTACTGTTTTATCTGCAAATGTATTTACACAACAAATCCTTCCTGATAAAAAAAATTGCTGGCATACATACAGAAATGTATTGTATATTACATTGCAACAAATCACCAAATTTTTATTTCATTTCTTATGGATAATCGCTAATTTTTCCTTAATTCTAGTAGCTTAAATAGCTAGATTATATCTAATAACCTCACCTTCTGATCTCAGAATCAAGATTCTCAGCTGAAAAAAAACCAAATCTAGCTATATCAAGCAGAAGGCATTTAGTAAGAGGAGGGACAACTGACATCATTCTGTGAAAATTAAAAACCAGGGATCCCAGGTGAACAGGAACATAGGATCCATTTGACAAGTTCCACAGTCAACCTAAATGAGGGTACTAAAGATGGTGTGCTCCTCATATTGGTATCCTGAATCTTACAAAGCCTGGTGAAAAGTTAATTTTGTAGTGCGGTCAATATATCAGCACTTCAGTTATGACTATAAATCATCAATTATGTAAATTTTGGTTTAGACTCAGACCTCCCCCTTCCTCTTACTACAATATTTTCCCTGCTTTTCTGTTAGACACATTCATGGAATTAGCAGGAGTAGAGAGCAGCTTACTACTCATTACCAAATCTATGGTTAGATATTTTATATTATAGTCCTCAATCAATTTTATTTTAAAGTACTTCTAACCTTTGGTAAATATTTTAGAGTGTCTAATAAATGACAGAGCAATGAGTCATGTTTGGAGAATAAAACACTGAAATGACATTTTTGTCTTTAAGTGAGTCACAATCTACTGGTAAGTCATATGAAATATGCTGTGATACGACGGAACCAGTGTTCCCAGTTATTTTGGAAGGGTTTTGAAATCACAGATGAGAAATTAATTTGGCCCGAAAATCAGCAAGGAAACTCCAGAAAAATAAAAGAGGTTATGTAAAATTATCAAAATACCATTTAGGAACAAATGATCACATAATTTATCCTATTAGAGTGTGGGACATTTCATGGATTTTCAGTTAAACATGCATATGATTTTCTATATTTCTTGTCATAGAAGAAGTAAACTACAGTTCTTCAACTAATACCCACAAATCTATAATGACAGACCAATTTTTTCCTACCTTTGCAAGACCTAATTTTTATTTTTTAAAACAGGACATTTTCCTTAATATTTTACTCAGTGGGTGATAACGGAAAATAACATGTAAGCAGAAACAATTTTTAAAACAATGTTTAAAATGTCAGGGAAACATATTGTAGAAATGAATACTTTTTTTTTCCTTGATACTTAATCTCTCTTGGGTGTATTCTTGGACTGAATGGAAGACAAAAGTATACACAAATCATAGATATTTTTATTTTAAGCACTCCAACTAATATTTTAAAATATCACAGATTTATTTTTATCTTTTTATTTTTTGGATGAACAGAATTAGATAGTCTAGGTGTACTGTTAATGTAACCAACAGTTCCATCGTCTTTTCAGGAAGTGTTATAATGCGTCACAAAATTTTCGATACCTCAGTTCTAAGAGTGTTAGCAAACATTGGTATTAACACTTAGGGGGGCTGTATTTTACCACTATTATTTTGATTTTATGAAGCATTTTATAAAAATAAAATGAGCATGGAATAGAATCAAAGAAGAACTGGATCACTTTTTCAAAATGTCTCACTTGCCAGTTCATCCTTGCCCTTTGATAGGGCACTGGCTTTCTTCTGTCCTGTCTTTGTTTGGAAATGAAATGGCAGTGGTGAAATATGTCCTTGTTATTCTTTAGTTTCCCTCCAAGCAATATCTTGATTTTTTTACACTGATTCCAGAGTCATTACATTGTAAAAATATAATTACACAAGAAAAATTAAGGCTTCTAGATTTATATTTTTTTCTAAAATTATTTTACTACCAAAAATTAGAAAGTAAATGACTGTAACACAAATCCATGAAACAAGTATTAAAAATCAAATAGAAATTAGTCATCTAAGTTTTAGATAATAGAAATGAGGAGAAATACACAAAGAAATTTTGAATACACAAGATTTTCCCTTTTAAAGATTAGTAAAATACTAAAGCAGATGGAATTCCCTATAAATAGTAGGATTAGATAATGCAATCAAATGTGAAGGGAACTAATACCTAGATATCAGGTCTAAAATAAATATTTTGAATGGAACTAGAAATATTTTTTTTTATTTGGCCAGTGAGTATTAAAATATTTTCAGGTATTGCATCCATAAAGCTAAAGTCCTTTGGTGATAGGTGCTAGTCGCAAAGGCTGTGACAAGCTTCCAATTGGCTGGTAATATTCTATTAATATGTTCAACAAATGTTTGGTTGCTTTGTTTTTCTTAAAGTGAATTTTGTGAAAAGCACTATCAGGATGGTAAGGATTTCCATGTCACTGAGTTGAGTGTTTGCACAGATAATTGGTTATTTCATTTGAGATTTAAGACTTCCCATAAAAAGCAGGACCTAAAAGGGTCAAAAGACTGAAAATAAATAGCTGAAATTAATGTTTATGGGGTGATAGAGAACATTTATTTGTTCCACATTACCTGTTTTTTCTCCTATGCATTGAACTATTTATTAAATATGTATATGTGATGACTTAATCCACAAATTTTAGCAAATAAAAATGGTACATGCTAATTGGATTCCATGTTTCTGAAAATGTGGAATAGCCTAGTTGAGAGTCAAGAATTTGTAATATTTGTATTTGTAATACAATTTCAAAATTTATAAAAGTATTTATAATAGAATTGCAGTCAAGAAGTGCTACTAGGATATTTAACATTGGAAATCCACTTGAAAATTCATTAAATTTGTTGTGACTGGGTTTACTTTTCTAACCATTATTGGCTAGAAGCCTTAGTTCATTATCATTGTTTTCTTCTAAAAATAGCCTACCTTATTAACTTGTGTATCTTCAAGAGACTTTAAGCATCCTTTCTCCCACGGTATGTCTATAATGAATGATGTTTTATATTACAGTTGAAGATACAGAGAATGGAGTACTCTCAAGACACAGGTACTGTCTTTTGCACCTGAATCACAAAATTACTGTACTATTGCCTCTTAAACCAATTTCAATGTCATGCAGTTTAACCTTGATCCAAGTTAAAGTTAGGTGAACACTTAAGCTGTGAACACTAATAAACAATTCGAACGAAAAGGATGATAAAACAAGAAAAATACTGAACTTGACCTCTTAAGTATAAGTGAATTCCATTAATTTATTTTTTTAAAGAATACATTGAATCTCAGAATCACACTTTGTAGAGCTAAAGAATCATACTTCAAATGGTGTTATCCTTTTATCCTGTATTACTGACATTTTGTCACTGAATAAAATATGAACATCATACTGGATGACCTGGACGATAGAGCTTGGCATCATGGAAGCTGGGCAGGAAATGGTGACAGTACAGGAAGAGATCATTGGAATTGGAGGGTATTTGGGGCAGGATGGACAATGTAGAAACCTTTTGCAGTGGAAACTAAATGGAATATATGAGGCTGACCCTAGCAAGGATTCCTAGTAATGGGCACTATAGATCCTGAATGGGCCATCTTCTTTAACCAGCTAAGACTTCCAGTGGTGGGACTGGGACAATAACACAGCAACAAAACCTTCAAACTACAGTCTATCTGGCTTGCTAGATGTGCTGGAGCAATGGTGGATCAGAACTTGTGGGAGTGGTCAACCAATAACTTCTTATTTGAGACTCATTCTGTGAGAGGGAGCCCATGACAAACGCTCCATAGAGGACAAGGAACAAGAGGATGGAAAGATCAGTTACCCAGATACCTCAGGTAGAACCAAATGTGACTGACAATATATATATTCTACTAATGGTATTCTACTATTCTAATAGATTGCTGCCTAGCCCAGTTGATGTTACAGAGGCTTCCTCTGGAAGCTAATTGGAGCAGACACAGACACCCATAGCCAAACAGTAGATGGAGAGAGAGCCCGTTAGAGTTCTCCATCATGTCCCTCCTCTTGGAGTTTGGGAACCAAATTAAAGAAAGGGAGGAGGAATTATGGAAGTCAGAGGTGCTAGAATATTGAGAGAACACAGCCTTAGGAATCAACTACACAGGACTCATGGGGGTCACAGAGATTGAAATAGCAATCACAGAGTCTTCATGGGTCTGTGCTAGCTCTTCTGCATACATGTTATATTTGTTGACTTGGTGTTTTTGTGGGACTCCTAACAGTGAGAGTCTGGTGTCTCTGATTCTTTTGCTTACTCTTGGGACCCCTTTCTTCCTACTTGGTTTCAGTCTTGATGTGAGAGTTTGTATGAGGTCTCTTGCATCTTGTGTCTTGTTCAGTTGATATCCCTGGGAAGCCTGCTCTTTTCAGGGGGGAACTAGGGAATGGGGAGTGGATCTGAGTGATAGACAAGGTAGAAGGGAGCACTGGAAGCAGTAAAGGGAGGGGGAGCTGTGGTCAGTATATATTGAATAAAACAATACATTTTTGAAAATATTACCAAAATGAAAGTTTCATGTAACATTATTTTCTTTGATATTATCTTATTAAACTGGTAGTGGTAGTGTTTTGTCCTCATCCAACTTCAAGGATCTCTATTGTCAGCTGGTGACTGAGTCAAGCATGGAAGATATAGAATAGAGTGACCTTACTTTGGTGTCTGGTAGTTGTTATATGGAGGATTGGGGCAGGGAGGGCTCTGCCTCTCAAATTATAGATAGATACCCTAACTTCTTCACTTGGATGATGATAAAGGTTCCCAGGAGAAGCAGGAAGAAAAACCAGTCTTCATTTGGAAGGTTACTTTCTGTTTTGTGTTGATATTCCCATCACAAGTCATTGTTCTGCCCTAAATGTAAGCTTGTGAACTTTATCTCCTATTGTGAGCTGATGGTGTTACATTGAAACATATGGGATTATTGATTACTCATTGTGCTCAGTAAACTTTCTAGTTATTATTACTTTTTCTAACCTATTTTTTCTATAAAATATAATTTATTTAATAATTTTATTTTGTTTTGGAATATATACCAATACTAGAAATTACCATTAAAATAAGGGCTTGCATAGAGAAAGGAAAGTGGAAATCATTCTAGGCAACAGGAGATAGATAAAGTTGAAAATCATGGAGGAATTAGGAAAAACGAAAGCATAGAAATGTTCAGCTGTTGGAGAAAGGTCTTATCATTTTTAAAAGGTGATTTCATTGTGCTGAGATCTTGTTAACACCCTATCTGAGGCATTCTTTGATTGGATAATAAAAGTTGCTGGTATCCAATTAGCTGGGCAGAAAGAATATAGGGAGAAAAGGAACCCTGAGAATATATAGGGGAAGCTAGCTCTCTTTCTTCTAGGAGACATGGAAGCATACAGACAACTCTATGGGCTCAGAAGGTACAGAAAGCCACATGGCTGGTAAGGAATAGTTGGTTGGGTTAAGTTAGATGAGCTAGTTGAGAGTCTGCCCAGCTAAGGCTTAAGCATTGAAACATTAAAAGGTCTTGGTGTATTTAATTATTGGTAAAAAGTGTCACTCCTGGTCTCAGAGTTTATCACCTGGAGACCTAACTCTTGTCAGGCCTCTAGCTAAGGCCAGCCAGGCCTGCCAAGTCTGTAGATCTCCTGCCAGGCCCTGAGGCCATAAGACAAAAGTTTGCAGCTATCATTAGGGTTAGTTGTTAGGTGATAGGTGTTTATACTTGTTAACAAAAATTTGGTTTCAGTCAATTCCCTTTGATCCAGAGTGGGCAAGTGGTTTTTTATTTTATCATAATCTTCTGCATATTGTATTATTATCATCATTATTATTAATTTTATCAAACATCTCCATCAGAGACCAGAAGATCTATGTCGAAGCAAAGGTGGAATGATTGTATGAGTCAGAAGTGGTACATGTCTCCCAGGAGACAGCATCTTGCAGATACAATGGATCTTATACACATATGAATTCATAGGTAGTATAACAACATGCATGGGTTCTGCACAACTTCATTCCAAACACATTTTAACAGGGAGAACAGGAATTTGACCCAAAGTAACCAATCCTTCCTAGGAAGATATTTGCAATTGATGCTTGATGGGAGAGGTGACATCTGTTTCTTCAGTCGCATGATGCTGGCTACATCAGACACACCCTAGGGTTGGCCCCATGTTCAGGACTATATGCCCAACACAAAATGTATACCATGCCTTTTTGTTTGTGTTTTAAATTTTAATTTTTATTCTTTGCATGCATTATGTTCTGACTGCAGTTTTTTCTTACCATGTTTCCTTCCTGTCTCAATCTACCTTCCCTCTAATTTAGGTCTGCTCCTTCATTTCCCTTTAAAAAAACTTAGCAGAACTTCCAGGGTTATAAACTGAACATGGAATGACAAACTATAATACGACTGGGCATAATCCTCATATCAAGGCTGGAAAAAGCAATCCAGTAGGAGGAAAATGGTCCAGAAAGCAGGCAAAATAGAGACACACCCCCATTCTCATTGTTAGGGGGTCCTACAAGAACACCAAGTTATACAACCATAATATATATTCAGAGAACCTAGCTCAGACCCATACAGAGTCTGTGATTGTTGTATCAGTCTCTGTAATCCCCTATAAGCCCTGCTTAGCTGATTCTGTGGGTTATATTTTTGTGGTGTCCTTGACCCCTCTGGATTTTAGAATCCTTCCTTCCCTTCTTCTTTGAGATTCTCCTGGCTTCCCCACAGTGTTTGACTATGGGTCTCTGTTTACTCCTATCAGTTACTGACTGGACAATGACTCTCTGGTGGCAATCAGGCTAGGCACCAATCTACGAGTATAGCAGAATATATTAGGAATCATTTCATTGAATTTTCTCTTTTGCCAGTCATATTTGGTCCTATTCAGGGTCACTGGGTAATCAATCACCATCTGGTTTCTGCTCATCTACACAGTGTTAGGGGTGGGATCCTTCTCATTGGACTAGTCTTTGTTTGGCCACTCTCTCAAGTTTTGTGCTACCATTACCCCAGCACTTGTTGCAGGCAAGATATATTGTAAGTCAAAAGTTTTGTGGCTGGGTTGATATTCCAGTCAAATTGCTGGTAACCTTGTCTGATTATAAAATATTGCTGGTTTGGGTTCTGTATTATCCCAGCACATGTTGCAGGCAAGACATATTGGAAGTCAAAAGTTTTGTTACTGGGTTGATAACCCAGTCAAATTGCTGGTAATCTTGTTTGGGCTCATATCCTCTATTACTAGGAGACTTCACGAGGGTCACTCTCATAGATTTCAGGTAGTTTCTGAGACACTAGGTTTCTACACTGACCACCAACTGCACTCCAATTCCAGTCATCTCTCCTAGTTCTCTCTCCACACATCAAGATCCCTGTGGCTGCCTGAACCCTCCTATTCCCACTTTGATCTTACCTCAATCAACTTGCAAAATCTATTCGATTTACCCTTCCCAAGTAGATCCATGCATCCCCACTTGAATCCTCTTTATTATTTAGCCTCTCTGGGTCTGTAGTTCGTGGCATGACTACCCTTTATTTAACAGCTAATATCCACTTATACGTGAATACCTACCATGTTTGTCTTTCTGTATTTAGATTACCTCGCACAGGATGACTTTTTTTCTAGTTCCATGTATTTGCCTAAAAGTTTCATGATATCCTTGTTTTTAATAGTTGAGTAATTGGGTAAATGTGTAAATATATGGCATTTTCTTTATCCATTCTTCATGTGAGGAACATATAGGTTGTAGAAAAGGTGGGGAATAGCCTTGAACTCATTGGCAGAACACAATTTCCTGAACAGAACATCTAAAGTAATCAATAAATAGGACCTAATAAAACTGAAAAACTTCTGTAAGGCATAGGACACTGTCAGAAGGACAAAATGGCAGCCTACAGACTGGGAAAAGTTTTTCAACAATTCCACATCCTATAGGGGGCTAATCTTCAAAGTATAAAGAACTTAAGAAACTAGACATGAACAAATCATATAATCAAAACAAAATATGGGGTACAAATCTAAACAGGATCCTCAGCAGCGGAATCTCAGATAGTTAATAAACACTAAAGAAATGCTCAGCATCCTTTGAAATGAAGAAAATGCAAATCAAAGCTACTCTGAGATTCCATCTTACATCTGTTAGAATGCCTAACCTAAAACACACTAGTGAAAACTCATGCTGGTGAGGATGTAGAGCAAGGGGAACACTCCTCCATTGCTAGTAGGCGTGCAAACTTGTATAATTGCTATGGAAATCGATATGAAGTTTCCTCAGAAAATTCAGATTTAATCTATATCACGACCCAGCTATACCACTCTGGGACAAACACCCAAAGGATGCCACATTCCACCACAAGGACACTTGATCAACTATCCATATCTGCTTTATTCAAAATAGCCAGAAACTGGAAGAAATCTAGATATACCCAAAAAAGAATCGATATCATGTCTTTTGTCATATGTATTTTAATTTTGGGTTAGGTGATGGTACTTTCATTTTTTTTGTCTTTTTCATATTTTTTAAATTTTTATCATTTGTTTGAGATAAAGAAAAAAAATGTAGATTTGTAGAGGTGTGGGAAGATCTTGGATTAGTTGAAGAAATGGTATATCATCAAAATAGTCAATAATTTAAAAAAGATTAGTTATTATATTTTGTATTCAAACCATTCATTGTATTCTATTTAGAGTAAATTTATAAAAGTGATGATTTACATTATTTCACTTTAATACCATCATGACATCTTCCTTTTGTTAATTGTGTGTTAATTGTTGGAAATTACAGACAGTTGGTAGAATTCAGATTTGAAGTTTCATTTTTATGTATCACATTTCATAATTTTTATGTATATTTCATTCCCAAAATATTTGATATATATAAACATATGATAAATATCATTCATATATGGTTAATGTTTTATATAAAGTACACTGTGTTAATTGTTTGTATTGAATATAGATGAAGATGTGGTATGCTGGGCATTTACAAATGGAAACTATATCTAATTCCTGTATCACTTTATGATGAGATATGATACGTATTTTAGTCTATTCATCGTTAAAGATTATTTTAGGTGTTCTTGATACAATATAGTCAAGATGATGAAGTCTTTGAGATAAACTTGATATTAGGTGTATAAGCATTTTCTCTTTTGCTTAAGTTAGCTTAGAGTGTATTCTCTCTGTTCCAGTAATCCCAAATCTGTGTCCTATAACATATTCAAACAGGCAGTCAGTAAGGAAACCAAACCAATAAAAATATTGTTAGATGTAGTAAAGGTATTGCATGTGTATAAAAGTCATATTTTCATAATTGCATTGATTTTATAAAAGTTACTTCTAAGAATTCTCCATCAGTGATGATTTTTCCCACATATTTTAGTAAATTGACAAACAATGGCCATAATCATGCTTGCTATGTATTCTGTGAACATAAAATCCAAATCTCTTTGGATTATTTGCAGGAATAAAATTGCTCACAATATAGTTTTATCATAAGTTTTTATTTAGTTGTGAATTAGAAAACTGCTAGGTAATATATTATATGTATAACTTCATTAAATGTGATTTAATTATAAAAATGTCATTTCTCAGCTGTGAAATGAAACTGACTTCCAGTCCAGCAGTGCTGTGTATATGCTTTTTTCTTGAGAATGAATAAAGGGGGCTGTCAAATAAAGGAACCTAATGATGTGATCACTATCTCATAAAGAGTGTATATAACACCTATAAAGTCTATTATGGGTAAGTAAATTATTTACTGTTAGAACCTTGGCTGTGAAATCATTATGTGACACTAATGGATATGCACACAGCACAGCCAGAAAGAGATTCAGGATCATATTTCTCTGTATTTCTCTAATTTTTCCCTTTCTGCATAAGGCATCTAGCCTCTTAAATTTAAGGCACAGAATCAAATGTCTATCACAAATTACTGGGGCACAATTGCTAAAGAAATTTCTAAGTCATTTAAATTTTAATTGTGCTTTTCTTCTTTAAAAATTGCTTTGAATTTTCTATAACTTTCAGTGTGTTTAAAAGCATATTATGAGACACTTTACTCTTACCATGTGTAATATAAAATATATATTAAATACCACTTAAGCCCATGCAGAGAATACTGGGACCTATGTGCATAGAAACAGAGGATGTTTATATCCCTGGGAAATACTACAGAGCAAGTATGAATTAAATTACTTAATAAAACTCCAGATATTGGCCAACACTATAGTATTCTGAGGAAAAGGAATTTGACAACTAGATTACTTCTTCTCTGAAAAAATGTGTATCAATTATTTGTTCTTTTTAAAGCTATCAATTGAGGATTCCTTATCCACAGAAACATCTTCTTAAGATGGAAACATCTCTCTCTCTCTCTCTCTCTCTATATATATATATATATATATAGATAGATAGATAGATAGATAGATGGATAAAACCTTGTAGAGTCCCCAAAAGTGTTAATAGGAGTAGACTATCTTTTCACTCCCATTAAAAACTGCCAAAGCAGAGACTCAAAGAGGGAAAATGACTTTCAAGTGTCACAGATAGAACTAGATGAAACTTTCAGTGAAATGATGCCCTTCATTTTGTTCACTGATAATTGCACTCTTACTGCCACCTGAGAATCAACACGTGACAAGTTGTTCTATAGTCCCTGGCCATAGTCACAGGTAGCACAACACTTTTCTTTTTCATCATTTTTTTTTTTTGGTTTTTTTTTTCGAGACAAGGTTTCTCTGTGTAGCCCTGGCTGTCCTGGACTCACTTTGTAGACCAGGATGGCCTTGAACTTGCAAAGATCCGCCTGCCTCTGCCTCCCAAGTGCTGGGATTATAGGCGTGCGCCACCACCGCCCGGCTCATCATTTTTTTTTTAAATTTTTGATATTGTACTTAAATTACAATGTTTCTTCCCCCATCCTTTCTCCAAATCCTTCCTTATATATACCCTTCCCATTCCCTTCAAGTTCAAGATCTCTTTACTAATTGTTATTGCATGCATTTATACATTTGTACATACAAATATATTCCTAAAGGCAACCTGTTGAGTCCATGTAATATTACTTGTATGTAAGTTTTCATGCCTGAGTGTTTGTTACTGGACTACAAATTTCTGTGCTCTTTCTTGAGGAGGATCCCTCTCTTGCAACCAGCTTTATTCAGCTGCTTCTAGTGTAGGACTCAGGCCATGTGAGCTGAATTTGGCATGTTTGTTATTACCCTCCATTTTCTTAGTGTAAATTGTCTTGGATTTTTAAATGAATAAATCTAGAGGAGACATTGCTGAAGATACAGACTTATATTTGACCCAATTTTTCACCAGCAACTTTAACTCAGTTGTGACTTGTGCACATAATTATATAGGAACATAAGCACATAAGATATCCAAAGTCGTTTTATTATATGTATTAATATAAGATTAATTAGGACCTTAGTTGATAAGTTTGTTTTACCTCTGTAATAAATGACCTATTGAATAGTTCTCGAAGATTGACCAATGAGAGACAGTAATGTAAGAACAAATAATTTCATATGTAGTGCATTTCCACAATGGAATCTAATGTGTTTGAAGGAATCTATCATCTCTCTCTCTCTCTCTCTCTCTCTCTCTCTCTCTCTCTCATCTATCATAATCTACCTTTTCTCTTATCTAGAGAAAACCTTCTTTTTAAATTCTTTCCTGTACAACAATACTTATGTTATCTTTTATGTCTTACAACAAACTACAAGTGTCACATGATTGTTGTTACATATGATGTTTTCTCAGGATATACCAGTGTAGAAATAAAATTGAAATGATAAACTCTAAATTTATACTAAAATTGTCATAGTAATAAGGAAGCATGCACATATAAGTTATAATATAGAGACATTTTCTGTAATAAGCAAATGTAACACCAAAAGAAATTCTATGAGTCACAGATACTTTAGCAGTCTCCTTTCCATCTTGTCTTTTCTCCAGAAATAATGGGGACCTATGTGACACTATTGCTCTTTTTATGAAGACATCTTCCAAAATAAGAGTTTTGTTACTGTCCAGACCAGTTGCCTATTGCTCACAAGAAGTACTTTTGCTGCCCTGAAAGGGCTCCCTTAAAAAAAATGCTTTATTCTGTTCACTTTTAAACTAAATATTTTCAGAGAAAAGATACTCAAAATCATACCTTTTTAAATAGAGTTCATGTGTCCTATACCAGCTGAGATATCCAGAATCAACAGACTTAGGTTTTAAGTCAGTGCTGAGTTTAAACAAATCTTTAAGTAAGGATATACTTTTTGTTTTGTTTTGTTTTTTTTGAGACAGGGTTTCTCTGTGTAATAGTCCTGGCTGTCCTGGACTCACTATGTAAACAAGGCTGGTCTCAAACTCACATGACCTTCCTACCTTTGCCTCCTGAGTGCTGGAATTAAAGGCATGTGCCACCATGCCCAGCTAAGATATAGTTTTTCAATGACAATTCTTTTTATGCTTTTGGAGAAATGCATTTTTTGAAGTTAGGACACATTTTTTTTAAAAACTTTTAAGTTCCACTACTTTTATAAAATAAAATTATTCTACTTGAAGCAAGGGATTTTTCTTGCCCAGTGACAAACTTGCCACTAATACAACCATCTCCAAATGAAGGTTCTCTGATGTTTATCATCTACTTGGAGTAGAATTGGGGGGGTTGCTTTCAGGAGCTGACATGTCTCAATATCAAAAAGTCTGAAGTTAGCAAAACTTCTTTGAATGCCAAATTCTATAGATCTCTTGAAGTTTTTGAAGACCACCTACCTAGCTCCAAATATTTGGATAAACAAATGTTGCTTGTCCCTTAGTAACTTGATTTCCAGTTAACTTAGAAAACATTTGTGATAAACTATGCTAGTACCTAACCAAATGACATGATTGAATGACTATTAGGTTGCATCTCTTAATTATCCTAAATAATTGCTATCAATGGGCTAAAATTTCACATTGCATATTTAAGTGTTACCTAGGGAGAATATCTTTAGTAGAGTTAACCTTAATTTTGTGTATATACAAGGACCAATACTGATGTAGCCAAATATTATCTTAATTTTGTATCAATATACAAAGATATAAGAGCATATTTAATAATTTATCACATTTTTATCATTTTTATATTATGTCTATGTTCCATTATTTTACTTTATTTTTTATTTCTTCAAGTTACATCTCAATCACAATCCCCTCCCTACTCCCCCTTCCAGTCCCACCCTCCCACCCTCAACACCCCATCCTCCTCCCTTTTGTGTGTGGGTGTTTTTTTTAATTAATAAATTTATTTATTTGTTGCTTCAGGTTACATCTCCATCATATTGTCCTCTTTCCCCCCTTCCCAGCCCAGTCCTCCCATCCTCTACCCCCTAACCCTTCCCTCTTTCTCCTCTGGAGTGGAGTGTCCCTACAAAATAGTCCCTTGCCCCAGTTCAGAAGTCATATGAGGGCCAAGAGCCTCTTCATACACTGGGGGGCTACAAGGCAGTACCATCAGTGAAAAATGTCTCATTGCTAGGATAGGAAAACTAAAACACAGATTAGCAAACAAACAAACCAACAAAAACAAACAACAACAACAACAAAAAAAGAAAGAAAGAAAGAAAGAAAAAAGTTACGTCCATTGTTCCATTTGGTGTGTTGGTTGTAGTACAGATATCCTGTACTATATAGCTAAAATGCTACTATAAGTGAATAGATGCCATGTTCGTCCTTCTGAGTCTAGGTTAGCTCACTTAGGATGAGCTTCTCTAGCTCCATTTATTTGGCTGCAAATTACATAATTTCATTGTTTCTGACAGCTGAGTAATATTCCATTGTATAGATGTACCACAGTTTTTTAATCCATTCTTCAGTTGAGGGACATCTAGGTTGTTTCCAGTTTCTAGCTATTACAAATAAGGCTGCTATGAACATAGATGAGGAGACTTCCTTATGATTCCATGAAGAGTCATTTGGATATATACCCAGAAGTGGTATGGCTGGGTCCTGAGTCAAAGCTATTCCAAGATTTCTAAGATATCGCCAGACTGACCTCCACACTGGTTGCACAAGCCTGCACTCCCACCAGCAATGGAGGAGGGTTCCCCTTTCTCCACACCCTCGCCAGCATGTGCTGTCATTTGAGCTTTTGATCTTAGCCATTCTGACAGGGTTGTCTTGAGTTGCATTTCTCTGATGATTAAGGATGTTGAGCATTTCTTCAAGTGTCTCTCAGCCATTAGGGATTACTCCTTTGTGAATTCTCTACTTAGCTCTAAACCCCATTTTTTGATTGGATTATTTGGTTTCTTGGCATTTAATTTCTTGTGTTCTTTGTAAATTTTGGATACTAGCCCTCTGTGACTGAACGATTTACAAAATATTTTGAGGACTTGTCTTATATGGGTTTCTATAGCTATGATAAAATTCCAGGACCAAAAGCAACTTGGGGACAAAAAGATTTAATTTCCTTAGACTACCACATCACAGTCTATCTTTGAAGAAAATGTGGGTAGGAACTAAGGCAAGGCAGGAATTTGGAAGCAAGAAGCACAAGCCATAGAAGATTGCTAATTGTTCTGTCATGGCTTCCTGATTCAGTGTGCCTTCATAGACCACCCTGGGCCACAGCCTGAGGGATGCCAATGGTCAGATTGAGAGGCACTCTCGCATCAGTCACTAATGGTAACAATTCCTGACAGATTTGCCCAGAGGCCAGATGGTGAGACATTTTCTCAATTGAGGTTCTTTCTTTTAAATTGACTCTAGCTTGTGTCAAGTTCACATAAAACTAGTCAAAAGAGATTTTTTTTTTATTTCTTCAAGTTACATTTCAATCGCAGTCCCCTCCCTACTCCCCCCTCCAGTCCCATCCTCCCATCCTCTTCTGTCTTAACCCACCCAACCCCTTCCTTTGTTTTTTTTTTTTAAGTTTAAGGTATATCTTATTTCTCCCCAACAGCTCCCCCTTTCAGTCCAACAAATGGCTCTTTCTCTTATAATAATAAATACAATACAAAAAAACAGAGGTAATTAGGTCACAGTTATGAGGGTTATATGGCTTAGCGTACATTCCCAATGTCCAGTCCATATGTATTTGGCACCTGACTTTAACTTTCTACTATCGAACCATCTCCAGGAGTTTAAAGTTCTATATCTAACTCAGCTTTCATACTAACTTGCATCACAATTTTACAAACATCTTGTTAGATCCATAACACTCTCTTGATTCCTAAACAACTCAAAATTTAATTATGAGACTCTAGCTATCTATTCTTCAACAACCTCAGAGATCTGAGAAGGATAAATATATCTGATTATATAGGAGGTGCAGGGCCTGCAGCTTCCAAAACTAAGAAATGACATACCAGTGGCTGCCTGGACAGTTCCCATTTTTCTCTCCATACATTACAGCATCAATCTTCAGTCATTTAGCCCTGTTTCTCTGACAGACATTGATTGTAGACCAGGAATTATGAAGGACTTGCCTACCCTGTCTTGGAAGAACTAGGTTGTTGACTTACCTGCTTCCAAGTTTTGTCCTTTTTGGACAGCATTCTGTCTACATTTGGAGCAAAAGTTTTTCCTGCCAAGAGATAGGCTTGCCACTAATTCAGCCATCTCCCAGTGGAGATTCTTCGATGCTCATCTTCTACTTGGAGTAGAATAGGGGTGCTGTCAGGAGTTTACACGTCTCAATATCAAAAAAAATCTAAAGTTAAGAGAACATCTTTAAATGCCATATTCTGCAGATCTCTTGAGGTTTTTCAGGACGCCCTATCTATCTCTTATATTAGGATAAGCAAATGTTGCTTGTCTCTTAGCAACTTGATTTCTGATTAGCTTAGAAAATAACTACAGTAGACTGTCATAGCACCTAACAAAATGACAGGCTTGCATGACTATTAGTTTGCATTTCTTAATTATCCTAAACTGTGGTACATCTACACAATGGAATATTATTCAGCTATCAGGAACAATGAAATTATGCAATTTGCAGCCAAATGGATGGAACTACAAAAGCTCATCCTGAGTGAGCTAACCCAGACTCAGAAAGATGAATATGGCATCTATTCACTTATAGTAGGATTTTAGCTATATAATAGAGGATATCAGTACTACAACCAATGCACCAAAGGGAACATGGACATAGACTTTTTATTTTTTATTCTTCTATTTTTATTTATTTTTAATTTTTTATTCTTTTTTATCTGTTTGCCTGCTTATTTGTTTGTTTAGTTTTTGGTTCTCTCTCCCTGGCAATGAGACACTTTTCACTGGTGGTACTGCCTCATAGACCCCCATTGTATGAGGAGGCTCTTGGCCCTCATATGACCTCTGAACTGGGATTAGGGACTGTTATATAAGGACACTCCACTCCAGAGAAGTGGGATGGAAGGATCATGGGATAAATAAAAAAACCTGAAATTTGAAGTTTTGGCCTTTTGCCACTAATTGTCAAAAGAGAAGTTTATATATTTTACTGTTTGGTTTTTTAGAATAATCATTTTATATTTGAAAAATTGATCATAAACATTCCCTCTTGGTTATTTGTGATATATCAGTTCACTGGTAGTTTGTATATTTTAACAGTCTCAAAAGCCCATAGGAACATATTTATGTAATCATTGTGGTTTGAATAGAGGTATATTTAAATGCATTTAAAGGATTTAATGAATTAATGGTCATTAGTGAGTGGTGCTACTTGAGAGGGATTAGGAGCTGAGGCCTTATTGAAATAGATGTTGACTTGTTGGAGATAGTGTGTCACTGGGGGTGGGCTTTGGGGTTTCATAAGGTCAAACGAGGCCCAGTAGCTCTTTCTCTTCCTGCTGCTTGAAGATCTGAAAGTAGAACATTCAACTACCATGTGTACCTGTGTGCCATTATCCTCCCAGACAAGAGGATAATGGACTAAAACTCTGACATTGTAAGCAAAGCCCATTTCATTTCTTTCCATTGTAAGATTTGGAGTAGTCATGGTGTCTCTTCACTGCACTAGACTACTGACTAAGATAGGTAGCAACACATCTTAAACACTAAACACTAATATGTAGAAGTCCATATTCATATTTATATGTGACATGGATAATTCAATATTACATAAACACACACAGACACAGACACACACAAAGAACAATTTTATTTATACCTATTGATAATTCTTAGATAACTCTAAGATGGTTTTATATATAATAGCCTCCTACACAGATCTGAATAACATTATCAGTTTTAGATATAAAGGTGAAGAGAAGTACTCTAAGTGGGTGAGATTGGCAGAAGCATCTTAAGAAATTAACTAGATAAAGCAGAAAGGAATCTATTCCAGCAGGAAAAATACAGAGAGCCAATACAGTAGCCCAGGGACAGCAAGATTTCCCCAACGTGTTTGAAAAAGAATAGCAGTAGAAGAGTAGGTTTTGTCATTTCACTGGTGGAAAATATTGACACAATTCTAGAAAAGTCCAAAGTATTTTTTTGGGATAATAACATTTTTTTAGACACAAAAGGGATTATTAAGCATATAAAATATTTTAGAATATATAATATATTCTAAAATTGTTTCAATATGTTAACACATATTGATAGATTGAACCATTTAATAATTAATATATGTATATATATATATATATATATATATATATATATATATATATATATGTGTGTGTGTCAAAAGATGTGCCTTTTTCTAAATTTCAATGAAAAGAAATTCAGTAAGTAGTTCTTAGTTTCATGGATGTGGCAGGAAAAGAGGATGTACCGTGGGCATTCTAAGAGAAATATTTCACTTCTTGCTTACCAGTGAAGAAAACGTAGTCATTTGGTTATACTGACTCACAGCTATATTCTTCCTTAGACTACTCACCCATCACTCATCTCTGTTTTAAAATGAATTCATTATTTGTGACAAATGTTGCACTATTTTAGAGTTTCGTTAGATATCATTGGGTATTATGCCAACAAAAATTTGCATTAGTTTGAATTGCTTGTAATTGCAAAGCGTCTTCTTAGAATATTTTAGGAAATCAGATGCAAATATTACTTAACTTTTATCCAGGGCATTGAATTGTTGCAATATATGTCAGTAACATTCTAAAGAATTTGTAAAATATCACAATCGCTAAAATGATGTCTGCTGCTTACCACCTGCACCAACTGCTAAAATCATTTAGGATATCCTCTGTTTCTAGAGTAATTATAGGTCAAATTTTAGAGACTTGAATTTGGATTTTTCTGAATACAAGATTTTTTTATTTAAAATTTTTTACACATCTCTGTTGAATCCTATTGAAACACTCTGCACAATTTTTACCATTTATTTTTGTTTATGTATTATTGAAAATTAATTTCTATAGAATGTTTGTGGATTTTAAATATGGATTTATATTGATTTTTACAATTGCTGCACACATGCTCTTCGTTTTACTAGTCTTTTTCCTTAAAATGACATATGGAAACACAAAATGGCCATTGTATTATATAGAGAAAATGTTGTAATTGTTCACATTGCATTCAAATACATAAAATATATTTCATTCTCTTTTGTAAAGTAGTAAACAAGGCAAAGGCATAGAATAAACGTGCTGAGGGAGAGGCTTTTTTTCCCTACTACAAGCTCTTTTTTAAAATTTTTTTATTTTTTATTTCTTCAAGTTACATCTCAATGGCAATCCCTTCCCTACTCCCCCCTCCAGTCCCACCCTCCCACCCTCAACCCCTCTTCCTCTTCCCTTTTTTTTTTAAAGTTTAAGGTATATCTTATTTCCCCACAGCTCCCCCTTTCAGTCCAAAAAATGGCTCTTTCTCTTATAATAATAAATACAATACAAAACAACAGAGGTAATTAGGCCACAGTTATGAGGGTTATATGGCTTAGTGTACATTCCCAATGTCCAGTCCATATGTATTTGGCACCTGACTTTAACTTTCTACTATTTAACCATCTCCATGAGTTTAAAGTTCTATATCTAACTCAACATTCATACTAACTTGCAATACAATTTTAAAAGCATCTTCTTAGATCTATAACACTCTCTTGACTCCTAAACAAATCAAAATTTAATTATGAGACTCTACCTATCTGTTCTTCAACCACCTCAGAGACCTGAGAGGGATAAATACATCTGATTTTATAGGAAGTACAGGGTCTGCAGCTTCCAAAACTAAGAAATGACATACCAGTGGCTGCCTGGACAGTTCCCATTTTCTCTCCATACGTTACAGCATTGATCTTCAGTCGTTTGGCCCCACTTCTCTGACAGACATTGATTGTAGAGCAGGGGTTATGAAGGACTTGCCTACTCTGTCTTGGCAGAGCTAGGCTGTCGACTTACCTGCTTCCAGGTTTTGTCCTTTTTGGACAGCATTCTGTCTACAGTTGGGGCAAGGGGTTTTTCCTACCAAGAGATAGGCTTGCGACTAATTCATTCATCTCCCACTGGAGATTCTTTGATGCTCATCTTCTACTTGGAGTAGAATAGGGGGTGCTGTCAGGAGTTGATATGTCTCGATATAAAAAGAATCTAAAGTTAAGAAAACATCTTTGAATGACATATTCTGCAGATCTCTTGAGGTTTTTGAAGAGGCCCTATCTATCTCTTATATTAGGATAAGCAGATGTTGCTTTTCTCTTAGCAGCTTTATTTCTGATTAGCTTAGAAAATAACTATAATAGACTGTCATAGTACCTAACACAATAAACGGCTTGCATGACAAGGTGTCTGTCTTGAGGCCCCGGAGTGTTGGAAAATGAGCGAAACAAGTGGGGTCAAAAAGCTACTTGAAGATGCTTTCTGTCTTGACACTTGCCTAGGCCAAAGAGACCATAGAGGTGAATCTTTGCTGACTGAAAAAGCCGTCCTCAGTTGGCGGTTGGAACGGACTCCCTTAATAAACTGGCCACAATTTCATGGTGGAAATAAACTGGCCTTACGAATTGGCAAAATAAGGCCCAATGGACTTTAAGATTAAAAAATACAACCTGATGGGACTGCCGTAGACCAAGCCATCCTGCACGGTCCTACGCTAAGAATATTAATGTCCTTTTTAAAAAGTTAAAATAGTGTTAGTTAAATGTTTTTAGGTAGATATTAGAATGTTCTTAGATAGATATTGGGGTGTTTTTACACAGATTATAGATTATAAATTATAGCTTTTAGATTATAGGACTTAGGTATTTTATAAGTGATTGATAAATATTAATAAATTTAATAAATAAAAATATTCTGTTACATGATACTAATCAGTATTTTTTTATTCATGAAATTTTAAAACTTTCTCTCACATAACTAAGTTATCTATTTAATTTAATTTTACTTTCATTAATATTTGGATGCTTTCTATGATATTTGGTGGTCATCTGTTCCTTTTATGTGTATATTTTTCTCATCATATCATATTGCTAAGCTATTTTTGTTCCTATTTTGAACTTCTTTGGAAGTATGGACCATATAGATAATTTCTTAGTACATTTTCCCAAGCAGATTTAGGATGTATAGCTTTAAAAGGGTTTTAGAAAATATCTATCACATTATCAATACATATGTTGAAATAATTGAACCTCAGTTTTTAAAGGGCTCTATTATTTACCTCTTTTTCCTTTTGTTTACTATTGTATTGCCTTAATTCAGTCATAAAATAGAGGTGAGAAATGTATTTATAAATAATGGGTTTTCCCATTGAAATTATTCTAAAATAAATTTTTCCATAATACCTATGTGGAAATATGTTCTACATTCATATATGCATCCTTTGCAGCACTAATTTACATGTAGTCACATGATCAAATAGACATAAATTATTATTATCACTTGTTTTAAATTCAATTTCACTTAAATGTACATTTATAACAATAAGTTAAATCTTACTTTAGGCATATATGAGGTAGCATAGGAATTATATGAAAAATGGTGATACATGCCTTAGATTTTAAAATATATTGCTGTTTTGGTGTTATTGGAAATATTTTTATTAATACATTGTATTTTATGTTTTAGGGCCAATTGTACATGAAGCTCTAAAACATTTAGCATTTTCTTGTAACTTGCACATATCACAGGCAAAAATAATGTGAAAGAAAATTATGGTCATGAATAACCTTTCTTTCAAAATGTTTAGGACAATGAAAGTAACTAATTGAATTTCAGTTTTTCTTATACATCTGCAATGCAAGAATAAAAAGTTTCATTGGTTTGGAAATATAATTTTGGGGCATTTTACTAGCTTCTGAAATAATGATATCATAAAAAAGAAGAAAATGACACTATGCATATTGTGACTCTTTAATGCTTTAGTGATGGTAATTATAAAAAGGTATATAGAGTAAACACAAAACTTTCTAATTTGCATTTTTATTACATAAAATTAATGTTCTTTGTTTAAAATCTAATGTATCCTTTCAAAACACTTCTGCTTTTATTAAAATTTATGAAATAGAATATATACCACTGAGAATAAAATTATTTGTGTCATATAAGCACAGATTATAAGAAATATATCAATATTAGATATTTAGATCTATGTCCAGTTCACTTATTTTCACTTTTAAAAAATTCTTCTAAGAATCCCCAGCACTAATCTGGGTCCTATATTTAATAAGCTGTTCACTTTAAATATTTTAACAAAATAGGATCATCAAATGTTTATTTTTTCTGAAAGATCCTGTTTTAATGAGATACTAGAATACTATATATTCATTTTTTAATGTTTATTTATTACTTCAAGTTACATCACCATCCCAGTCCCCTTTCTCCACTCCTCCCAGTCCCACCATTCCACCCTCTCCACCTTCTGCCTCCTATCCTACTCCTCTAGTATGGGGGGCCCTACATATCAGACCCCCTCAGTTCAGCAGTCATAGGAGGGCTAAGAGCTTCCTCTTGTACTTGGGCCCTACATGGCAGCTCCACTAGGGCAAAGTCTCCCCCTAACAGGTAACAAAGTCCATGTTCCTGTTCCTTTCAGTCTGTTGTTTGTAGGATAGTTATCCTGTACTATATGGCTAAATTCCAGTTATAAGTGAATAGATGCTATGTTCATCTTTCTGAGTCTGGGTTAGCTCAGTCAGGATGATATTTTCTAGTTCCATCCATTTGGCAGCAATCTGCATGATTGCCTTGTTTCTGATGGCTGCATAGTATTCCATTGTGTAAATGTACTACAGTTCTTTTATCCATTCCTCGGTTGAAGGACATCTGGGTTGTTTCCAGTTTCTGGGTATTACAAATAAAGCTTCTATGAACATAGTTGAGGAGACGTCCTTGTGGTTTGGTAAGGAAATACTATATATTCTTAATATATTACTCTTTCCTTTTGATCATTGTATTTTTTGTTCTGTGATTACTTTCCAACTATTTTATCTTACTATTTTCTGCTTTCCTTAAAGAAGCATTCACAGCTGGTAGACTTTACTCCACTCTTGTCACAGAGGGAGTTTTATTTCTTCAATGTTTCTAATTATTTCATAGCCCAAACTTTATTAAACTGATGTTTCCTATTTAATGATCAAATTTTGTAAGATGGGTGATTTTTTCAACTTATGTGAAGCAAATGGGGAAATAACATGATTATGAGCACTTACTCTTTTTTTTATTATGTTTACAAAAACTCAGACCTTTATTAAATGTGTGAGCATCATTTGAATCCCATGTGAAATGAATTAAAAGAACTAATGTGCTTATTGTGAAATTATACATTTATTCATTTCCTAGTGATCAGCAAGCTGTAACTACTTAATTAACTAGAGTAAAAATGTTTTCAATTTAAATATTAAAATATTTCATGAAATATTCTGACTTCTCAGTGTGAATTATCTCTAAAAAATATTTTAGTTAGCTTTTTGAATGTATTCTGTATCATGAACTAATGCCAAAGTAATATTGTTGATGTTCACTGTTTGTTTCTGTCAAACAAATTAAGAAGCTCTCAGTTTCATTACATCTAAATATATAGTATAATTCTCAGACTCAAAGAAAATAAATTGGGGCTCATAAATGAAGATGCTATTCATATTAGTATTTAGTGAATAATGAAAATAATTTTAATTACATGAATATTTATTAACTATATATAAATATAATTTTGTTGATAACATGCAAGTATTATGATAAAAATGATTATATCTTCTAATTTATTAAATATACCCCTTTTGAGTATTTAACACATAAGACACATGAAGTAATAGTAAAAATTAAAATATCTGTATTTTCCCCCCTCATTATGACAGTAGCTTCACATGAGGAATGGGTAGTTAGAGAGAGATTTCTACATAAAAAGGTCAGTTCTTCCATAATAAGCTAGCAGTACATTATTTTGGAAGTCTGAAAATTTTAGGATAAAATATATTAGAAGAATTAAAATCAATTCTTTAACTTTGATGATGAAATTTTTATTTGGATTGATAAAACAATCATTTGATTTGTTTGTTTGTTTTTCATTTATTTATTGGTTCTTGTTACATCATGATTGGAGCCCCCTCCCCTCCGTCCTTCCCTCCCAGTCTCTCCCTCCCACCCTCTGTATTCTCCCCCAACTATCCTTCTCCTCCATGTGTAGGGGGGTCCACACATCAACCCCTCTCAGTTCATCAGTCACATGAGGGCTAAGAGCTTCCTTTTGTTCCATGGCTGGACATGGCAGCTCAGTCAAGGGAAGGTAATGTGTCCCACTAAAAGATAATAAAGTATATCACTGAGACTTCCATTCCCAATTGCTATTATATCTGAGGACAATGTTGCCCATCATCTACATTTGTATAAGTGGACTAGGTCCAGTCTCAGCTCTTTTCTTTCTTTCTTTCTTTCTTTCTTTCTTTCTTTCTTTCTTTCTTTCTTT
>CAJQZJ010009649.1:12359836-12399577 GCA_907164525.1 Lophiomys imhausi | reverse complement strand
TTTCTTTCTTTCTTTCTTTCTTTCTTTCTTTCTTTCTTTCTTTCTTTTTTTTTTTTTTTGTTAGCTTTTCAGTCTCTGAAAGCCTCTAGGGGTTTAGATTGGTTGGTTCTGTTGATCTTTTCTTCTAGTTTGTCTAAAACATCTAAATTTTTTCTTCTATTATGATACTTGTATGTGAAAAATGTTTGTTCTTCAGTGTTATGGAAATTATGTCAATAGGAAGGTTTATTCCTCTTCCTTTCAACAACTTTTAATGTGAACTGATATATCTGTTAACCATTTCCTTGATGAATGTTACTATTGTTTAAATCATAATCAACTTTTCTGTGAGGAATCAGTGTATAACTTGTGGAGAGACTGTGATATCTGTCCAATTTTATTATATAATCTTTATGAAGTCACATGCTCTTAATTAGGAAGCATACACAAATGATCTCTATAATTACTCCTGGTCACCTATGAAGTATAATGCTCATTATGGTTGTTAACAGTCACTGCACAAGAAATTCATGGTAAGATGGCAACATTTTGTGTGTATGTTAACAATGGATGTGTTGCTGTTACACCTCTAGTAGTTTCCTCTCTCTATTCTTTCATTTTCAATCAATAAAAAGTACTTCATTATGGTAAAAGTTTGTATGTAGCATGAAATATTCTGTTTTAACTAATTTTACTTTATTGTTCAGTGATATTAAGTACATCTTATTCCACCAACCTCATCACCATTCATCTCTGTAAAGGATTTATTGCAACAAATTGAAATTCTATAGCCAAAAAGAAACAATTTTTTCTCTTCTATTACTTCTGACTCCTGGGAACCACCTTGCTATTGTCTTTTCTTTCTTTTCTTATTTAACATAAACATATGCATATATATATATTTATGTGTGTGTGCGTGTTTAACATAGATGTATGAAATACATATATTTAAATAGTATATAATATTAAGATATTTATATGTAAATATAAATATTTGTAATATGTAAATATTCACACACATATATTTCATGGCTTCTTTCTCTTTAGTATTGCTATGAATAAATATATAATATCTTAAGTATATGCTCTTACAGTTGAGCACTGACTTTGAATAACTAATTAAGGAGCTTAACACTGGGAAATATTAAATCTCCCTCTCTCAGAAGTCATTATTTGCTTATAGCTCTTATCTAGGGATGGGACATTGTGAGAATCTCCATATCCATATTGTCATATCAACTGATGTTGTTCTTGTTCTAGACAGCCATATTTTTGCAAATTCATGGGTAGGTCTTCTTCATCCCTCAGCAGATGTCTTGGCCCACTGGCTCTTATATTCTTTTTGTCACCTCTTCAAAGCATTTTGCTGAACTTTATGTTTAGGGATTGTATTGTACCCATAACAGTTGACTTTGGCAACCATGAAGTCTGTTGTTCTCTACATTTTGACCAGTTGTTACTTTCTGTGCTGGGTTCTAACTGTTGTACAAAAAATTTGCCTTGATAAGGGATGAGAGCTCATAAGAATAAGTATGTAGTTACCAGGGCTGGAGATATAGCTTAGAAATTAAAAACACTGGCTGAACTTCAAGAGGAGGCATGTTCGATTCCCAACATCTGTATGATACTTATGAATATCATACATGGCCTACATGAGTACTGTGTAGTATATAGATGTACACACAAAAATACACCCTTACAAATATTAAATAAGTAAACTAATTTTGGAGAGAGAATGCATTTATAGTATGGTCGGTCTGGGAAAGTCACAATAGAAGTTTCTGCATGGCTTACCCTGCCATAAGTCGTTGGCTGGGTTTAAAATTCCAGGCATGAATTTCCTCCGATCGAGCACATCTTAAATTTAATTTGAAAACTTTTAGGGATATCCTGTGTTCTTCATTGTTGTGGTCTTTGGCATCATAGATGAGTCTATCTAAATCAATGGATGAATTTCTAGATCCATTCAAATTACCAAAATTCACCTAAGAAGAGATCAACAAACTAAATAAAACCACAGAAAATAAGGAGAAATTAATAAAAAGTATTTTATCTAATAAAAAAGCCCATGTACACACTGATTCAGAGGAGAATCTTGCCAGACTTACAGAGAAGATCTACTACCAGTACTTATTTAATGATTTTAAAAGAAATAGGAATAGAAGAACTTCCATTTTTTTTTGCTTAATCAAATATTTCTCTAATACAAAGGCTAAGTAAAGAATCAAGAAAACTATAGACCAATATCCCTGATAAATAGAGTAGTAAAAACTTCAATAAGATATTTAAAAGTTGAATGCAGACATATATCAAAAAGATCATCCACTATAATCACATTTGTTTTTCCTTAGCGATATGTTAACATTTCAAATGCAGAAGTTAATAAATGTAATACATTTTATAAATGGGCTTAAAGAAAAAGTCACATGACCATCAAAAGATAGAAAAATATCTTTCACAAAATCCAATGTCTTCATAAAAATTTCAAACAAGAATAAGACCGGAGGAAAATATAAAATGTGAGCCAACAAATTTCTTTTCTCTTAATCCCTTAGAGCTCACTTAGAAATTCATTTATTCAATACTTCAGCACAAAGAAAACAAGTTCAACTGAAAAACATAAATCTCTCTTTCTCTCTCTCTCTTTCTCTTCCTGTGTGTGTGTGCTCTATGGGCACATATGTGTATATGTATGTTTGCATTTATATGGAAGTAACAAAAGGAAAGCTAGAATAGAACTCTTCCAAAAAATCACACACTGACTCATATAATTTAAAAATGAATATCATAGTATCAACCAATATACTTTTCTATACAAGGATTTTTTTTATAAATAAAAAACAAATTTAAATATATTTACTTTTTCAAAACTACTCATCTCTAATAAGTGAGGAAAAACTAACAAACAGGTTTTAAAAAAACACAGTTGATTTAGAATTTGTTGAGAAATTTTAAAGTAAAAATTGTTCTACGGAATTTTTTTTCTGTTAGTAAATACATGTTAGAACTAAGGGCAATTTGCCCATAGGAAGCAAAGACTCATGTCCTTGGAGTTGAAAGGGGTGGAGGATGATTCAGGGCTGTGTCTTCTCCTTGAAAGTCAGCATGACTCAATTTTCTCTAATATAAAACCCTAACTTTGATTTAAGGAGTCACTTGTCTTCTAGTCTGATAGTTTCTTGTAATCAATGACCCAGTTATGCACTAGATATCTGATTGCCTGCTAGATTAAATTAAATTATATTGCTAATAAACATCTATCAATACTTATTTTTCCCTCACAGGCATTGTCAACATTATTGTATCAGGTAGCATAAAGAGAGGACCTCCAAATCACACATGTAGTCTGGAAGTCTGTCTTGCTTAGGCAGCAAAACCTAAACCAAAGTAAGTCAAACAAATTGTTCTCAGGTAATTGGTGTAAAAAGATGAGAGAAATGCAGGGCCAGATGAATTAACACACATTCATTTATATTTTGCTTTCATTGTTTTATCACAGGAGAGAATATTATAAAAATACTGTCTGAAATTTACCAGTATGGGTTTTGTTATGGGATAGAGTTCTAGTTGGTTTTTATTGTCAATTTGACACAACTAGAGTTACTTTGGAAGAAGAAAGCTCAGTTGAATAATTGCCTAGATTAGATTGGCCTATGACCAGACTTCTGAGAAAATGTCTCATTGGAAAATTCACAGAGGACGAACCAACCCAGTGTGGTCAGAGCTATCACTGAGCAGTGAGCTTGGACTGTATAAGGAACGTGGCTGAGTAGGAGACAAAGAGCAAGCCAGTAAGCAACATTCCTCTCTGATCTGCTTTAGTCCCTGCTTCCAACTCCTCCCTTGAGTTTGTGCCCTGACTTCCCTCAGGGATGAGCTGTTTCCTAGAAGTGTCATCCAAAAAACAACAATTCTTTCCTAAGATTGTTTTGCCATTTTATAATAACAGCAGAATTATCTAAGAAGAACAAAAAGCATAACTCTAGTGAACATGGTATGGTTTGTCATACTTGTTCCTGGTTTGATTTCTGTATAGTTTTTTAAAGTGGTAATAGTTTTTCATATTCTAATTTGGAGATTGAGATATCTAACATCATACTATCATTAAAAGTGGGAGGAGGATTTTGAGCAGTCTGGTTAAATTATTGTCTTTTCTTGGAAAGAAAGTCTTATATTTTAGAAAACTTGTGTTAGTTAATCAGTAGACACAATTATATTATTTCTTGTAATAACTAATTGTTGGAAGCTCCAAAATAAACATATCAGATGATCTGTGAGCTCTTTGAAAAGATAATGAAGGATCTAGGACATGGATATTTTTCCTAATATTGTATCAAAATTAGGCATCTTGTACTCTACTAACAATCACCCCACAAAGATTAAGCTTGGTTGGGGGAGGGGAGGAAGAAAGCATGGGCTGAATAGTCCTTTATGTTCCTACTCACTTGGAAGAAAGTTAATATACCTCTCTTTCTTCCTCATCCCTTTCCCTCTCTTTTCCTCTTTTATTTTTCCTTCCCCTACTCTCCTCTCTCCTGTTTCTTCCTATGTTGCTTCCTGTTAAAAATGAATATTTTAAGAAATCAAAATAAGAGAGGATCAACAGGAAAGTTTACAGAAAAAATGGCTTTATTAAAGGCTTCTTAAGTTTGGGAATTCTGTTACTTAATATTTTCACAAAAATAAATGAGATAAGGTTGACATTTTATAAATGACATGAGTTGGGTGAAAAATGAATACTTTTGAAGATGTTCTGATTGGTTCTGTTAATTTATGTGAACAACAACAACAAAAAAGAAAACAAAGATAAATAAAAATCACCATGGACAATGTTAATTTCAAAACAGAGAAATACCAGAGCAATAGACAACTTCTATTTGTATTTTTTTTATTTTATGGTTTTAGTTAAACATGATCAGCTGTAGTCTCAAATTATCAAATGGAAAATTCTATAAATTAACAATTCATAACTAGTAAATTCCCCACTGTTATGAGTGGCATAATGAAATTTTACACTGACTCACTCTGGTCCATGAAGTTTACTCAGTGCTCTATTAATTTATTCATTGCTTAGCCCTGTCTAAGACCAAATACCATGATACTCCAGTGCTCATATTCAACATACCTTTAAGAGAAAGAGCCATTTGTTGGACTGAAAGGGGGAGCTGTTGGGGGGAAAAAGATATACCTTAAACTTAAAAAAAAATAAGGAAGGGGATGGGTGGGTTGAGGCGGAAGAGAGTGAGTGGGAGGGTGGGACTGGAGGGGGGAGTAGGGAGGGGATTGCCATTGAGATGTAACTTGAAGAAATAAAAAATAAATTAAAAAAACAAAAAAATTTAAATTTAAATTGTGTGATACTTGAGAGTATGAATTGCAAGGAATGCACATATGAGAAAAAGAAGCTATGAAATGAGAAAATGAAAATAAACTTCAATATTATAGCACAAAGAGAGAGATCAGGCTCATATATTTGAGTTACCATACAGCCATACAGTTGTTCCAAGTTATTATTAGTTGCCTTTATTAATCCCTTACTATGCATGATATAGTATGCATAGTTAAGTAATTAACTAGTTAACTAATCTTTATCATACACACATTCTTCTGATAGTAAATACCACAGTATATATAGGACTTGGTAGTATCTGTGTTTTCATTCAATCATTATGGGTATTGGGATATGCATCCAATATGTTGGGGAGCCTACTGTAAACTCAGAATATGAAAGCCAAAATGGTATTGGAAAGTTATACTTTTCAAAGAGATGATATAGTATGAATTATTATTTTTAAACATAGATTGAAGTTCAGTAAGGGAAATATGAAAGGATGATGTGGTTATTTATTCAACCTGCTTACAGATACTTGAGAACATTTTTAAAGAACTTTCCAGTTTGTGCGATTAATCTCGTATAAATTCCACCTTCAAATGACTTAGCATGCTTTCCAAACTCAAATTCAAAGCTAAAACAACTGAAATATTATACTTTCTCATTATTTCCAGTCCTGTCATATCATTTTTTGGTGTTGTATTTGATGATAAATGGCATCATAAATGAAATTGCATACTATAAAGTATCATAATAGAATAAATAAAACAGAGAACTCGGTGGTGGCTTCATTTTATTTTCCTTGAGCCATTACCCAAGCATCGCCATTATCTTCAGTGACAGAAATGGGTGATGACAAAAGACCTGCATTTCTAGATGCTAAGCTGAAATCACTGGGGAGGAAACAAGTAGGATTTTTATAATTTCATTTAGAACTATTATATGCAGAAGTTTATCCTGATTTTTTTTCCTGGATGTATATGGGGGTAATGAGTGCATAGTTTAGTTTTCAAGGCAAAGCTAAATGAATCCTAGGACAATTATTTATTTTTGTCTTCCTTGTATAATCAAGGGTGAAACTTAAAATCACAAAAAAGAGAATTTGAAACACTTAAAATAAATAGGTGAGAACAAAGTCAAGTCAGTCATTTTTGCTCCTCCATTTTTTTATGTCAGTTCATTCATTCATCCACTTAATAAAAACTAATCAATTGGTTTTCAGCACGTATTTACTCAAATTTGTTATTCCAAATCTTTACCTTGCAAAGACATGCCTGAAGGAAAGCTATGGGGGGAATGAAGTTGGGAAAGGAGGTACTGAATTCTGAAAAGCTTCTAAGAGAAGACAGACTTACTGCACAATGAAGCAACATGTTCTAATAGCATGAGGGAGAAAGAAGCAATGGGAATTGAAGATGACAAAATGCTGAGCAATGTGTGGTCTTATAGAGCCCTAAGGAAGAAAAGAGAACAGGAAAGACTTATCATGGGGTCACTGTGAGGTTATTGCAAAGCCTTGAGCATGATAGATACATATTAACAATTGAATTTGGGGATAAAATGTTATTGAAATTCAGTAACTCCTGGATAATTTGAAGCTTGAAGGTCATTTGTGACATTCTATTGGTAAAAAATGATGTCAGGTATTAAGACTAGAAGCACTAGGAAGTGAAAGTGGTGGTCATAATAATAATTGTTTCAGGGAAATTTTTTGTACATGGTCCTAAGACTCACTTTCATATTTCCTTCAGAAACTGTATCTTTTGTCTTGGGGTAAAATGTCAACTGATAGAGAAATTAATATTTTTAGCTTTCTTAGTGTACATTTTCCAAAATATCTAAGTGATGGAGAAAAAAAATCACCATTTTCTTTCTTATTACAACAGTCCTTCTTACCGAATTACTTTTCTGATAGTTTAATCAAAATCCATTAATTGAACTGTGGCAAAGCATTCAGATCAACATCTAAAAATGTTGATAATCCATGCTGAGCATAAGACCTTGCACTAATAAAATTTATAATAATTACTAAATTGAGGTTTGGAAAAATTATTTCATAAGTGTTATAAAATTGAGGACAGTGAGATTTTTCCTCATAAACATGGCAGTAAGGCTCCTGAAACTACATTCACACCAGGCTTATATAAAATCATGTTAAAGGGACAGAAAAACATATATTCAAGTTACAAAGAATAGAGAAATCCTTTGTGAATTCTTTTACTCTTTGGTAATATTTCTTCCCTATATTATATTATACATGCATAACATATATTGATTTTATGAAACAGAATTAAGTATTAGGTGATGTTTTGAGTTTATTGTTCAGATTCAGAAAAAAAAAAAACTTTAATCAAAATAGTCCCAAATTATTTCATGGATTTCAACATGACAATAGTTCAAATGTGTAACCAGAAGAACAAATGAGAGTAATTAATATAATACTGAATAAGAACAAAATTATTGGAGAAACAACACATAACATTAAGATCTCCTGTAAAACCATAGTTTTGGAATTAACATATTACCCAAAAATGGTGATATAGTTTAGGGAAAAATATAGAGCTTTGAAAATGATTACCAAAATAATGGTAAATTAACTTTTAAAATAAAGTAGATGAATTTTAATGAAGAGAGTGTTCAAACAATTATACAGAAACAACTGGATGCTGACAAATAGGGAAAAAATGAGTAAACTCTATATTGGAACTGAATTCATTTGCATACATACACACAAACATATACCAGATTTAAATGTATAACACAAAATTATAAAACTTCTTGAATAAGAAGGGAGTCAGTCAAATTAACCTTGTAGTTGGTGAGAAGAATTTTATATATGACACCAAAGGTAGAACATATTAAGCTCAAAATAAGACTTCTTTGAAGTTTCTTTTTTTTTTTCTGTTTACACATTGAGTGATTAATTTAAAAGCAAATCCAAAATTGGGTGAAAACACTCAGCTAAATACTAATCTGATCAAATACTGATATCTCCAAATTACAATCAGCTGTCAAAAGTCATTCATAAAACAGAAAGTCCATTTTTTCTCAAAAGCAGGAACTACATTTTGACTAGTTTATAAATTCGCAAAAGCTGCCATAATGAATTCCACAAAGTCAGTGGCTCAAAAATGGAAATTTCGTTGTTCATTTTTCCATGATCTCACATCCATGCTCAAAATGCTAGAAAATCCGCTTCATTCTAATGGATCTGAGACAATCTTTTCATTGATGTGACACTAATCCTCCTCAATGTCTGGCTTCTAGAAACACTTCTCTGCTTTTGCTGTGCACTGTGCTTAACCCAATGTTTTTGCCTGTGTTTAAATTTCTCCCTTTTTGGAAGACAGCAGCCAATTTGGAGTAAGAGTCCACGTTTTGAGTGATCTCCTCTCAGGTATATTTAATTGTGTCTAAAACTGACCCTATTCCCAAATAAAGTTCCAAGTTGAGATACCAGAAGTAAGTATTTTAGAATGTAAACTCTTAAGAAAGCTGGTTCAGCCTGCAGCCAATCTTTGTATAAGATATACAGGAAGTTTCCAAAAAGTAAATGGCTTCAAAAGTAATAAATATGAGAAAAATGTGACAGGTTAAATGGTTAAATGGCAAATTAATTTACTATTCTAACAATGGACCTGAGACATTTATCTAAAACTCATTCTGATAGTCGCATGACTCCAAATTTGTTTAAGAATTGTGATTTTTTGACTAAAATGAAAAATGCAATAAAAGAATAGAATGATGAAAAGATTCATGACTAACGGATATCCAAAAATATCACAGGAGATATGAGGCTGGACTTGGGGTGTCAAAAATAAAAATTATGCATTAGACAAAAAAGAGAAGTTTATGAGAGTTACTGGAATATGAAACAAAAAAGAAAACACTACTAGGCAGTATAAGATATGGCACAATTAGGATTAAGCCAAGAGGTATACCTGCAAAATCAATTTGTGCCAAGTGCTAGGAGGATTCTGTAAGCTGCATCATATTGTGACATGAAGGGTATCTTTCAAATTCATCTCCTTCTACTCTTCCTCCCAGAACAGAAAAACAAAAGGACTAATTATATATAGTGTCAGACAGAATAGATACTTTTTAATTTTTTTGTTCAAGTTACATCTCTATCAAAGTCCCTTCCCTCCTCCCCTCCAGTTACCACTCACCCTTTCTCCTTCTTCCCCATCTCCATCCTTTCCTTCTTCTCAGGTAAGGAAAGCCTCCACATATCAAAGCCCCTCAGTTCATCAGTCACATGAGGGCTAAGGGCTTCCTCTTATACTGGGGCTTAATATGGCAGCCCAGCTATGGTAAAGTGTTCCACTAACAAGCAACGTTAAAATGAATTTGTAGCTTTTGGAATGTTTTCAAAGTTTAGCTACAAAACAATTCCCTTTCAGCTTCCTGTCCTCATGCTTTCTAGGTCTGTGGTTTTCCTAGTGTCTGTCATGTTAGAATTTGAGGATCATTTTAATCAAGCATATGGATTACATCTGTGTATTTCAGTTACATATCAAGTTTGCTAAGTACATATTATCGTGTTTCATTTGGAAAACAGTTCAACAAGCCAACTATATTGATCTTTTAAAAATGTTAATGTTGTAATGATTTCTAATACCAATTAAATTGTGAGGATGGGACTCCATGTTAGATCTCCCTTTATATGTTCTATTAAAAATAACTTTTTATTGATTCTTTGTGAATTCACATCATGTACCCCAGTTCCACTCATCCCCCTGTCTCTTCGTAGCTACCCTCAGCCGTTGTAAACTCCCCCCCCCAAAGGAAAAAAAAATAAGGTAGAATAAGAGAAAAAAAAGATTGTGTGTGGAAAATGGTGTATGTCACACAGTATACCTTTTTGTCCACAGATCTTTACTTGAAAATAATCACTGCAATGAGTCATTGGTCTGTTTGGAGACCTCTAACGTCTACTATATTATTAGTACTGGATCATCACTGGGAATCTTCTCAGAAAACCTGCTATTACCCTGTGTTACAGAGATCCTGCAGCTTAAGATCTGCAAGATAGACCCTTTATCACACACTCTAGCAGATCATAGGTGGTGCAGATATTGGGGTGGGCCAACTCAAAGTCCTGGGTCTTGATCTGGGAGCTAGCTGAGTTGATCAGCCCGCCAGCCAGCTCATCTGTGCCTGCAGCACCAGGGCAATCTCCTCAGCACTGCCCCTTCTAACTCACCCAATGCTGCCACCAGCAAGGGGCGGAGCCAGCTCTCAGGTTCTCACATCATCTGGCCTGACTCAACCATAACCCCACAACCAACTATATTGATCTACGCTGCCCAGGCAAAAGGCAGAGCCTGATCTCCAGAGTGTTTTAGTTGGTGAGGAGTAGGGACATTCTTCCGCTCTCACTATCTCAGTCAGCTCTCCCACCTGTCATAGTAGGCAAGCTCCAAGGAGGGAAGGCATCTCTCCCTCACCCACACCACCACATGGCAGACACGTGGCAGAGCCAGCTCTCCTATGTTCATCTGAGCAGTTTTTGAAGCTGCTTATTTACTTTCCCTCTGTGAGGGTCAGCTCCACTGTGCTGCCTAGGTGAGTGATAGGGACAGCACAGCACAGTGCCTCAGGCGGCAATCCAGACTAAGGACATGTGCATTGGCTTTGCTGCTAACACAGACATGGGAAATCAACACAGATCTATGCTGTTTAACGGCCATGGACTTAAACATGGCCCCTGGCAACAGTCAGGGCTCAGATTTTCCCATGGCCTCAGGTGGCAGCATAAGCCACTCAGGTCAGCATATCACCTTCAGGCAGCATGGCCATCAGATATTCTCATGGTCTCTCATGGTAACCTAGACAACGGACATTGGCTTACCCTTAAAAATTTACATATGTTATAGAAAATGCTTTAATAATAACAACAATGTAAATAAAGCATGTATTTTAAAGTATGTCTTATACAAAGTATATTATAAACATTAAAATCTGTGGTATGCTTTCACTTATTTACTTTAAATTTTTTATAACTTTTAACATTTCTAATATATGTAAAAAATTCAGTGGTAACTCAGACCACTTATATGGACATAGACCCCAGATGTACCAGGACCACAAACTCAGTCATGACCCTAAGTGGCAAGCCTGTTCCAAGACCTCAGTGTGGTCTCCCCATATCTGTCTGTTCCTCACTGTTTTTCTTTAGTTCCACCATTCTCCAAAGTGAACCCATTGGCTTCACTTTCTCTTCCAACTCTCCATCTATTCCCCCTTTCTCCATCACACATTTGACCATAGTACTGACACCTGGAGCAGGCTCTTGGCTGTTTTTCTTCTGGTTTCCCCAGGCCCATGTCCCTTTATATATTCTTAATTCAGCATATTTCAAATAGTTTAACATTGTAAAACATGACCTTCCTTTAACTATAAAGTTGATTATTCAGATTTTTTAGATAAGTAACTTAAACCTGAATCCACTAGAGTTATTGGCTTTTTTTCTCCCTTACCAACATCATGGGAAATAACACCTCAAGCAAAATAACACTACCAAAAATTTGGGGGAAAATATTAATGGGCACAAATAAACTAAGGTTAATGTTTCAGCTGATGAACTTAAAAGACTACCTTAGACATCACAGAGCTTTCATATGTAACTTATGACTTTCAAAAAACAGACTGAGACATCATTGTTTATTTTTTGTGAATTCTAACTTTTTTCCACCCATTATTTATTTGAAATTTTGTACATAATTTTAATAATGTGATTTTTTTCTAGTGTTTGTTTGAAATGATCCACAGTTAATGCCTAATTTCATGTTGAAGTAAAGCAGTCATTAAAAAAAAAACATAAAGTAAAGGTCAGTTAGTTAAATATGTCATTTGATAAGTGAAATGTTGTTCAGTGGATACTGTAAGGCTTTTGGTGAAGTTTCATTTTTTGTTTTGTTTTGCTTTTGTACTAAAAGGATTTCATTAGATGAATTTTTTACATATATTAGAAATGTTAAAAGTTATAAAAAATTTAAAGTAAATAAGTGAAAGCATACCACAGATTTTAATGTTTATAATATACTTTGTATAAGACATACTTTAAAATACATGCTTTATTTACATTGTTGTTATTATTAAAGCATTTTCTATAACATATGTAAATTTTTAAGGGAAAATTTTCATTCCACTTCAGGATATAAAGTAAACTTTAATGCGTGATGACACAATATGACTAGATCAGAAAAGAAATATGATACTGTGTTGGTTATGTTATTATTGAAGCTAGCATGACTTCTGTGGTTATCAAATACGGGCTCTTACTTTTTTTTTTTTTTTCAATCGTTGTCAGAACCATTTGGAGGTAAAAAAAACAATGCATCACTGAAAATATGTCCAAATGCTCTAAGCCGGTATACCCCATACATCATCACATGCAACTGATCAGAAGTCAGTCCACTGAAAGTAATGGCCATATCAGGGCAGCATCCTTCTACTATTTCATCTGGATAGTCAGTCATTGCCTCCTTAATAAGCATCCCAATTGTTTTTGTATTAAATAAATTTTTCCCATCAGCATCTTCAGCATTTTCTGCAAACACTCCCTCATATCTCAGACACATTGCTAGCAGCACATCTTCAGACAACTTCAAAATCTTTATTCCCTCTTCAGGAGAGTTTTGAGGAACAGTGAAAAGACTGTTGAATCTTTTCATTGATTCTATACTTAAGACAACTCCTCCCTTCATATTCACGTATTCAAGGCGTCCAGAATATTCAGTGTGACCTATATAGAATGGTTGTGATGGATCTTTTCTTAACAAAAAATACTTTAAGTTTTCGATAACAGCAAATGTAGTGGGATATGCGAGAAAGAACCAGTTATATTGGTGATGGTATTTATTAAAGGCATATATGTAAGCCTTCTTCATTGTCAGCCACATGCCATTCTCATCCACAGCAAATGACTCAAATGCTTCAAGATGTTCAGAACTGAAGAATTTTGCTTTGTCACAATGTTTGATCCAAGTCTCCTTCACTGTAGCCCACAGACTTACATCTTTGGGTGCTACAAGAATGATACAGTATACACGGATGCTGTTACTGAGTTTCAAGCGTTCAGCCTCTGATATCTTCAAGATGTCTTCTCTGTTGGGAGCTTGTAGGTGGTGATGGTCATGGTGGTGCATCCCGTGTCTTCGACCAATCCTAATGTGTCCTAGCATCATGATCAAGCCAAAGACGAGACTTCCTACAATCACACCCTTAAAAAATGAGCTGCATTCTGAAAGCATGTTTCTGAGTCTAAAATGGCTCAGTAGTAGAAAATGTAGCCACTTAGGGCTTTCTGCTTAAATCCAACCTTTTCCTGTACTTCTAACTTGGCGGCAATAGATTCAGGTAGTACTCTCTCCTTGGGTTTCCTTAAAGGAGACAGCTCTATAGGAAGCTGGTGTCTTAAAGGTACGGGGACCCTGAAGGGGCAAAAGAGTTTTGCTCCCTGCTCCCATGGAGGAGCCCTTCTATGACCTGAACATCAAAAGGACCATTGAAAACTACAGGGAGCTTGATCTCTTTGACCCTAGAAAATAATCATGGCTGCTATGTTTAGCTACCAATCGGTAACTATGAACAAAATAAAACTTGATCCGCAGCTGTTAAGAATCCAACCAATAGCCGGGCGGTGGTGGCGCACGCCTTTAATCCCAGCACTTGGGAGGCAGAGGCAGGCGGATCACTGTGAGTTCGAGGCCAGCCTGGTCTACAAAGTGAGTCCAGGACAGCCAAGGATACACAGAGAAACCCTGTCTCGAAAAACCAAAAAAAAAAAAAAAAGAATCCAACCAATAACAAGTCAGGCTATTTGCCTAAAATGACTAACCAAGTTAGGTGTATGGGCCATGGTAAAGGGATTTAATCATCAGCTATATCTTCAGAGGCACTGACATAAGTTTTCCTAGGTTGCTTTTAAAATTCTGTTCACAAATGATTATTCAAGGATCGGAAGAACGTTATAACTAGAAAACAGAAGCAAGAGATTCAACAGATTTTATGCAAATTCAGAATTACATTTCTATGTTCAATTAAAAGGATGGAGAAAGGTGAGTGCGTGTGCACACATGCATGCAAACATAATGGTGTGCATATTTAATAGTGTGCATGTCAATAGTGATATTTTGCTTTAAACCTTCTCTCTGTTATTTCCATCATTAAGCTTGCCAAACCCCTTTGAATATTCTAGACACTTGTTCTGACACTGAAATATACTCACAAGCTTCACAATTTTTCTAGCTGACTGAATGTGAATTTTGTAACTAATATAATTTCTCTTCTCACCATTTCTCCTAGTTTTCTGATGAAATTTTATCTGCTCATGAACTACTTTGTCTTGTTCCCATCTATATTGATTTCATATTAGTATATTGAACACATATTAGCATATTGAGTATATATTAGTATATTGAGTACATATTAGTATATTGAATACATATTAGTATATTGAACAAATATTAGTATATGGAACACAAAAACACCCAGGCTCATGTATAACTAGAGATGCTTATGTTTATAAGTCTTCTATTGAAACTAAAGATATTTGATTATCTTACCTTTGGGGGATCTAACACTTAGTAAAGTATTCTTCATAATAGCTTCAATAATTTATTTTATATTATCATTAATTAATATCTAATTGCTCATTTACTTACAATACAATGTAAAAAAAGTAACATTAAGTGTTCATGACACCTTAACCTTATTAAATATTTCCTTGAAAGAGGCTTTTTTTTTGGTATAAAAACTTGAGTTTGTTTGAACTGTTACTATGAGTAGTGAAAGGATAATATAACTTCCCTGAGTCTAATATTTCAGGAATGGTTATGTTTCTCTAAGAAGAACTGTTAAATAACTAATTCAATTAAATAATTAAATTTTAAGTAGAAAATGATTAAGACACTCTGCAAGTGGTGGGTTGTACCTCAATATTCTATTTGTCATTGTGCAGAAGAACACAGGGTAGTTTTGAAAATGCAATGAAGGAAAATTGATAGCAATTGAAGTTATAACCTAGCTATTCTATCTAAAAGGAAATAAACAAGTTTTCAATATTTCTGGTTTTCTGGCTTCTCTCACAAAAACCTGCAAATATTTCATGAAACCTCTCTAAATGGAGCTAAAGAATGTCTACAATATGTATTTTAAAACACATGTTACATACCTACTATATACTAGGACATTTCTCCTTTGCTCTTTCATTTCCATTTCACATGCTTGACATGGGTAGTAGCCTGCCTAATTTTCTTAAAGAGCACACAATGGCTCACTTTCACTGAAAGGGCTGAAAACATTCTAAACCTATGTAATGCTGTGTATAATCAAGCAAGCAAGCAAGCAAACAAACAATAACAACAAAATCTTCTGGGTTGATTAAATGTCAACAGATAGAAATTCATTTTTAAAGCTTCATTCCCTGGGAAGAAAATCTCAGACTCTTAAAATTCAAAGGCATTCCTTGTATAAGCTACCTATATACTTTCATTTTAGAGACATATGGGCAAACACTAGTAAATTTTCTTCCTTTTTTTTTCTTTTGTTCAACATTAACCAGCTTAAAATACAATTATGTATTTAACTTTCACTACACAGATTATTAAATAGTTTTCTGTCAAGTAAGTATTTCGTATGAAATGAAGACAGTTTGACCCATGTGTGGGTAGCAAACCTGTAACCTCAGCTATAAGAAGATTGAGGAAGAAGAATGTGAGCACACAGCCTGCCTGATCTACAGAGTGAGGTCTTCTCTCAAAAATAAATGAACCATCAAATCAAAAGAGATACTTTTGCTTTTGCCAGTATATGTATGTTATATGCATGTTTGTGTGTTTAATTCAATTTATGTGTGTGAGTGATTTAGAGGCCTGACTTATCTAAGTTGAATTTTTCATTGTCAGTACAACTTATATATTGAGGATGGCTTTAACACTTGAAGCCAGATTTCACAACTCAGTCAATCTCATTACTCATCTTGGTCTGAGATTCTGTGTCAGCCTCCCATATTCTGGGGTTGCAGAAGTGTGGCCAAATTGCTCTAATAATTACATGATTGTGGGGCTTATTAATTCATGCTCTGCCTCTTGAACCAAAAATGCTTTATCTACTGAGACATCTCTTCAGCCCAAGAGAAACTTATACAGACATAGAAACTGATAGTTTAATGAAAGACCGGTGATTCAACAAATTATTCTGAGTAGTAACTATTTTCAATGATAGTAATGCTTAAAAATGCAATGTGAAGTTTGGCCCATTGATAGCAACTTTCACAAATCGTTTAGGATAATTAAGAGATGCACACTAATAGCCATTCAAACATATCACTTGGTTAGGTACTAGTATAGTTTGTCACAAATGTTTTCTAAGTTAACTGGAAATCAAATTGTTAAGAGACAAGCAACATTTGCTTATCCAAATATACAGAGATAGATAGGTGGTCTTCAAAAACCTCAAGAGATCTGTAAAGTATGGCATTCAAAGGTTTCTCTCTTTTTTAATATTTATTTTTTATATTTTTAATATTACTTGAGATTACATATCCATCACAGTGTCCTCTTTCCATCCGTCCCAGTCCCACCCTCCTATCCTCTGTCCCCTCTCCCTTCCATCCCACTCCTCTGGAGTGGAGTGTCCCTACATAGCAGTCCCCCGCCCCAGTTCAGCAGTCATATGAGGGCCAAGAGCCTCCTCATACACTTGGGGCCTACAAAGTAGCACCACTAGGGCAAAGTGTCTCATTGACAGGAAAAAAAGTCTATGTTCATGTTCCCTTTGGTGCATTGGTTGTAGTATAGTTATTCAAAGAAGATTTCTTAACTTAAGATTTTTTTGATATTGAGACATGTCAGCTCCTGACAGCATGTCCTGTTTTATTCCAAGCAAAGTCATGATCATTGAAGACTCTCCATTTGGAAATGGTTGCATTGGTGTCAAGGCTGTCACTGGACAAGAAAAATCCCTTGCTTTGACTGTAGACAGAATGCTGTCCAAAAAGTACAATACTTGGAAGCAGGTAAGTCGACAGCCTAGCTCTGCCAAGACAGGGTAGGCAAGTCCTTCATAATTCCTGCTTTACAATTAATGTCTATCAGAGATACTGGGCCAGGAGGCTGTAAATATATGCTCTAATGTATGGAGAGAAATTGGGGAGTGTCCAGAAAGCCAGTTGCCTGTCATTTATTAGTTTTGGAAGCTGCTCGTTCTGCACTTCTTGTATAATCAGATATATTTATCCTTCTCAGGTCTCTGATGTGGTTGAAGACTAGATATTTGTAGTCTTGCAGTAAAATTTTGAGTTGTTTTGGAACAAAAAGTATGTTCTAAGTCTAAGAAGATGATTTTAAGTTGGTAAAGCAATTTAGGATGGAAAATGAGTTAGGTATAGAACTTTAAACTCATGCAGATAGATAGATAATAGAATATTAGTATCAGTTGTCAAATATGTATGGAATGGACATTGGGAATGTATGTTTTACCTTACAATTTTCATAATTGAGACCTAATTATTAAAAAAAAGAATGTGAGTTCTGGGAGAAGGGGGAGAAGGTGGGAGGGTGTGGCCAGGAGGGGTGGTAAGAGGGGATTGTGATGGAGTTATAACTTGAATAAATAAACATTTAAAAAAGAAATTCCTTTGATAAACACAGTCAAATAAGTTTTTTTGATTGATGCTTAAATATTTTTTTGTAGTTTATATTTCACTTTTAATTTGACAGCATCTCTTCTTGAAGACATACATCTTTTTGACTCAACTTATAATCTGATAGTTTTTATCACTGAACTAAAAAAAAATCTGGTTAGCTTTTCTTATTCTAATTACTATAATCTTTAATTTTTACTTGTTGTACATTTACCATTTGTCAATTAGAAATTCTGTATTTCCCTCCTGGTTTAACTTCCAGTAGTTTAAATAATTACAATTCATATTTTCGTATTAACTTGTTATTTTCCCTTTGTCAGATTTTACATGTACATTTTAAAATACATTATTTACTATGACTGCCCTAAAACCTAAATTCTTGATGAATTCAAATATAATCTGAAATATTTTACACAAAAATCAAGACAAAGAAAGGTATATGGAAATCAAAGTCTCACAAAAACTCTTCTTACCTTCTATATTATTTCTGCATATTCAACATCCATATATATATATACGTGTGTGTGTGTGTGTGTGTGTGTGTGTGTGTGTGTGTGTGCTACATGTTCTTCTGTTGTCCTCAATATGCAGTTGAGTTCATTATACTGACTGGTTCAGTCTTATACTAATCCGTATTGCAGTCATTTGCTAGGTAAAATAAACAATCTAAACTTCCCTTTCCAGCTACCTACAGGTTTCTTTCCCATTTGTATTCCAAACACAAATAAAAGTTTCAGGAATAGTATCTCTGGAAAAGATAAAGTTGGTAAGTCATCTAAGTCTCTATGAACTGGTTCTAGAGTATTACTTTCCAGAACCATCCTTTCTTTTAAGCAGAGAAATTAACACTTTGTGGTGCCTTACTTTATGAAAAAAGTGGATAAAGACAGAAAGTAAATCAGCAGAAAAAAATATAGGCACACGCTTAGCAGTGCAAATACAGTGTGTTTTCCATCCAAAGAATAAAAAGAGAAGAAGGTAGAATCAGAGGAATCAGAAAAGTGTTAGTGTGTATAGGACAAGTAATTATTTGTTTGAAACATAATTTTTGGAAGCAAAGTTACCTAACATTTAATCTTACTTATTTACATAAATGATTTTCTGTAAAATATTTAAGATGGTGGTATTCACTCCATTAAACCTCATGATTTACAATCCTGAATCATTTTTTTTGTACAGTTGGATACATAAAAGGATGGTTTCCAAGGATACCTTAAAAGTAACCTATACTGTGTTGCATACACTGGTGATTGCACATTTTTCATATGATAAAATTTAAAACCATAATTTACAATCTTGCAAAAATTTAAATTTGTTCAAACTGGAGAAATTTTGTTTGACTTCTTCAGAAGGAAAGCAATTGCTAGTTTAGTGGCTTATTAATCTACCTGTATATTTCATCAGCAAACAGTAGCTAGTATTCCAAAAACTTCCTTGAAATATTTTCACTTGGCCCTATTATTTAGAGTAAATATATTATTAATAAAATACTTTGTCTGGATGTTAAAATTATTTGACAAAGTAACTAAGAGAGGTTTTATCTTATCTCCAGAACATCCAGGTCTTTGTCATAATTTATTCTCTACATGGTGAAAAAGTCATGGTAATTGAACCCTGAGATGCCTGGTTAATATACAGGGAAAGCAAGAAAATAAAAAGAAAGGAAGAATATGTTGTTATCGTTTGAAACGGAAATATCCTCCTAGGTTTGTTGTTTTAATCAACAGATGCACAGCCTGTGATACTTTTTGGATCTTCATTCTTGAGTTAAACTTCTCTTAAAACTCTCAAAGGCAGAATCAAATCCTCTGTGTGATTTCAAATTCCAGTGAAGTTAACAATGAAGATTAACCATCTTAATTATTCAGCTTGTTGTTATTAGAGATGTTAAACCCTTAAATATCTCTATCTCATTCCCTAATAACTGCTCTTCAAACTGGTCCTCTGCATTAGGGACCTAGAAATCATCTCTGTGTCCTGAGGCCACACATGAATCATTTCTGCTTCTGGAACAGAGTATCATAGGGTATGTAGTTTAAACTAAGTTTGTTCACCTACATTTTCAGGGGCTATTAGTATATTCTTGGTGTTTCTTGAGGTTGCTCCACTTGCATGAATACAGCTACCTTCTTTATTCTTCACATGTCTATTCTCCTACACACACTCTGTATCTATTCTCCTTCCTTCTAATGTGATCCATTTCTACTGGATTTCACCCCTACTTTATGACCTCATTTGTTCGTAATTATCTCCTTAAGGGTTCTGTTTCCAAATGCAGTCAACATTGGAGGTTAGGGCTTTGACCTATAATTCAAGGAAGGCACAATTGGCCTATTATAGGTCCCCTTATCTACTATTATAAAACCACTCTGTTTGGAAAAGTCACAATGTAGGCAATAATAGAACTTTATATCTGTTTCATTATTTGAAACACCTTTATTCTCATAGGTACAACAGAGATACTATTTTATCAAATGAACAACTCAATTCGCATATTAACATGTCTCTTTATTAACCTACCTTTGACCAACTGATGTGTGTTCTGTCTCGCAACTGAACCTAATATACATACCCCTGAACTAATATTGACTTTGGTTCTCTGACAAGACTAGAGTAGGTTGACAGATGCTTAATGGACACATAGTGCAATTATAGTTCTCCTTTGACCCTTTCATAATTGCTGTGAGAACTTGCAGCTTTCTGGAAATAGTTATCCCTTAAGCCTGATGCCTAAAATAATAGCTTATAGAACCTTAAAGTCTGCAGGTCAGTGTGCATTACAAGATGAGAAAACAGACCTAGGAGAATACCTAAAGTAGAGTAATAATTATAAACTTGCAATTATAAACGTATAATATTGTTATAACAATATATTGGTATAATATCTTTCTGCATACTACTTTCCTATTATCTGCCCTATGTGGATGTTCTCTCTCACATAAGACATTGAAACCCATATGAAAAAGACAAAGCTCTTTTTTCAAACTGTGATCTGCTAATTAACCAGATGTCATATCATTAATTATTGATAAACATCTGTGGAAAAATGCACATTTTATCATTGGTATATATATTTCCAATCAAACATAAAGACTAATGGCTGCTTATACAACTTAAAGGCAAGAAAATATTCACTTAAAATTCTTTCATTTAGTCACTCCCAAATGATTCCTATATTTGATTAAGTTAGTTGCTTTCGATGTTCCTTGCAGACTGTTGTACCCTGATGCACATTTCACCCTGATAACCTCACAGGCAAGAGCCCATTATTCTATCTCTTCTTCATGTAGCATGCCTACAAAAACAGCACCACCTTGGCATTGCCAATTTCTGTTGAAATTTGAGAAGTAATTGGATGCCTTCAGACTACTGATCCAGTGACTTCTAAATAGTGTGGGTAGGTGACCTTGGGAAAACACAGAATTAACACAGTTTCAGCAGGGAATCTGTGGAACTATTTCCTTTTGAAGTATTTCCTTTGAAAACATTTTTAGAGTTTACATCCTGGGGTCTTTGACTGACGGAGTCTAAGAAATCTCTGAAATTCCACCAAAGCTGGTTCCTATTGATCTTATTAAAAGTCCTACAATTCTTAATGATATAAATATGTTTAACAATTGTGACCCCCTTTGTCTATTATTTATTAGTCAAAATCAATATTTCTTCTATATAATTTGTTTCATTTTCTATTCCTAATTTTATCTGCCCTCCTAAGTCTAAGCATTCAGTCATAGCCATGCCCCAGTTGCAAAGCTATGCTGATTTGAAAAATATCACCTGAAATTAAGTGTTTATCTGTTTTAAAGATTCATTTTCTACCTTAGTTGTAGGAATATTTTGTCCTTGTGCATGTGAGTGCGTGCATGCGCATGTGTGTATGTGTGTGTGTGTGTGTGTACGTGTGTGTGTGTGTGTGTGTGTGTGTGTGTGTGCACCATGCAAGTCAGGAGAGGGTATAAAACATTTTAGAACTATAGTTACTAGATGTGTGAAAGCCCCCCATGTTGTTCATGGGGACTGAACTGGCTTCAATTGACACCAGCCTTATACAAAAGTAGTAAGGACTCTTAACTTCTGAGCCATTGTTTCAGCACAAGTGAATTATGTTTAAATTCAGTTTCATTAAAATATTTAGGACACAGAGAAAACAGCAAAATCATTTGTAAGATACGATGTGAATTGCTTTTTGTCCAGTTCCTAATAGAATCCTTATTTTCATCTAAAACCTCTTGTAGCCTTTATGTCTGTATTTATACTGAATTAGTCTCTTGAGCTCTTAACATGATTTCTCTCTCTCTCTCTGTTTAATGATTTATTTTTCAATTTTATCTTTCTCTTAATGAAAATAGTTTTTTATATAATATATTGTGAATTCTGTCTCTCTCCCTCCACTTCTGTAAGCATCCCCTAGATTCCGTTCCCTCCCATCCTAATCCATATTCCTTCTTTCTTTGTCTCCTCAGAAAACAAAAAGACATGAAAATAATAATAAATAAAATAAGATAAATCAAAACAAATAAACCAGACTAGAACAAAGCAAACAAATAGAAGAAGAAAAATAGTGTTAAAAAAGTACAAGAATTAGACACATTCATATTTGTACACATACAGGTACATAAAAACACAAAAACATAAACCATTCTATACATCTATACATACAAATGACTGTAAAGGAAAAAAAAAATGCATTGAAAAGCACTATGAGGCAAAGAATCTCCAAAAATGCCATTGATTTTGTATTGGCCATCTACTGTTGATCATGGTGCCTGTGCTTAAAATGGTTATACTCAGTGAAACTACATTAAATAAATTTAATTCTTCATTCAAGAATGTCTATCAACTGACTATAACTTCTGGGATAGAGATGGGGGTGTGTCCACTTCCTCTCTCAGGGCTGTGACCCCCATATGTCCTCCACACATGCAGTGTATGTAGTTGCAATCTCTAAGTGTTCACATGTACATTGGCCTTGCTGGAGTTAAAAGATCCTGTTCATTTGGTGTCCTCCATCACCTCTGCCTTGTACAGCTTTTCTGCCTCCACTTCACCAGGGTCCTCTGAACGCCAGTGAGAATAACTTGAAAAGACATGCTGCTGAGGGCTGAGCATTCCAGCTTCTCTACTCTGTACACATTTTCCAGCTTTGGAACTGTCTCTTATGATGTCTGAGCCAAACACTGGTTTAAGAATATAGCAGAATGTTGTTAGGAGTCATTTTATTGCTATGGTCCAGCAGTATTTAGCTTTTTCCAAGGTCACTGGCCTACCTACTATCAGGTTCATGGCCACCACCAAGTGTCCAGCAGAGTGTTCCATCTCATAGAGTGGGACTATAAATTCTCTTATCAAACTCAGTTAAAAGTATCAGAGGTGATCTCTGGCTTAAATTTTCAAATATTTACCAATTGTTCTTACAAAGTTGTTCCAAATTCATAGAAACTCAAAGGTGAGTTCTAATCAAATAAAAGAATCACTTCTTTACTAACAATTTTCTTTATTATTTACATGTGCATCACTCTGAGCAGAACACTTCATACCATCAATTCCATTAATGAAAGATTTATTTTGGCTAATATTTACAGTGGGCTTCAGTACATCATGACAAGGAAAGGATACACAGTAGCACATGAAGTCAGTACATTGCTATTAGACAAGGTAGTGGAAAATGTTCATGTCAATGATTAACAGGAAACAGAAACAGATTCTGGAAATGAGGGAAAGGTTAAATGAAATTCACATGATGCCTTCCATCTGAAGAGCCCACTTACTAAGGTTACATAGTCACCCAGCATAGTGTCACAGGCTAGGGGACAAGTGTTTGTTTAATAACTGAAGCCTTCAGGGACATTGCAAATTCAAAATATAACTACTGACCCCTCTCTCTCTCTTTCTCTCATTTTCTCATACATCATTTTACTCAATTTGGTTATTCACTTCCCCACTGTCCAAAATATGTAGAACTAAAAGAAGGAAACAAAATTATAAGGATTTTTTCATAGTGAATATCTACTTTGTTTCCCTCAGTTTTTCAAACCAAATGTTATTAGTTGTTTTATATGTGAAATATGCCGAGGTGAGTATTCAATATTTCAATACTTGGATCCAAATGACACAGATAAATTAATGAAATAATAGTGTTAAATAAGTAATTTAGGTTCGGTATTGTGAATAAGGAAGGGGAATAATTCATCCTTGAGAGAATCTGAACTGATAACAGTTTGACAGGAACAAATCTTGCTAACTTGATAAGTATGTCCAAAGTCATAACTATGTTGTCATAAACAACTGATTTCTGACAATTAGACATCAGTCCCTATTGCTTAAACTCATGAAATCATAGCTGAATATCTTAAGGAATCCACTCAAGTATCTGACTTTTAGCGCATTAGTTAAGATTTTATTAAATTTCCAAAAAAATAGTTTGTTTACACATTTTATATCTATTATAAAAATTCTGATCTAAGAATTTTTACGTATTTTAAGCATATAAAATACATGAATATTAAGGACACTATAGCTTTCACCATTTACACAATGGCTTTCTGTTCTCTGTAATCACAAAGTATGGAGAATATAAAGTCAGTGTATAAAGACATTATTAGGCTCATCTCTGGTGAACAAATGATGATGTATTGAAAACAGGAGGTTCACCTACCATTTTAGCATTCAGCTGTCCTTCTTTTTGATGAATAAGCTAAAATCTAAAGAGATTAATTCAATTGGTTTCACTGAGGCCTGCAGCCTTGAAAGTGTACAGAAGACTTCAAATCCTTCACTCTCAGATAAAAACATGCTCTTGTTATTATTACAGTGGAGCAGTAGAGTCACAATAATATTTGTGAGGAAATCCCTGACCTACTTCAATACTTAGTTTTCATCCTGCTGAGAGAATTAGTCAGCTTAGTTAAATTGCTACCACAGGGGCCAACATAATTTTTATGGTTTATAGGTTTATATCTTTTAATGGGTAAACACAACACACAGGGAAACTTCAATGAATTTATCACACAGAACTTGGGAGGCAATGTAGACAGATATCTGTGAATTCAAAGCCAGCCTTGTCTACAAAGTTCCAGGATGGCCAGGACTCTTACACAGAGCAACCCTATATAGCAAAACAAACAAACATGGATAGGTAGAAGAGAGAAAGAAAGCAAAAGAAAGAAAAGATACTAAGAAGAAAGAAGGAAAGTCAGAGGATTTATAACTCCCAGAAACATACAAAGTAGGTGCAAAACTTGGGCAATCTTGTTAAAGGGTTTAGAAGTATAATTGACTAGACTGAATTCATCCAGTGAGGAACACAAGAAAGAAGGCTAAAGGAGGCACTAAATGAGTCAACATAAGATTGAAATGAAAATTAAAAATAAAACTAAATAGATGTAATAATTTACATAGCTTAAGTGGAAACAAATATTTGATTTTACATCAAGTGTTATCATCTGAATTTAAGCATAGTTCCTCTTTAGAGTTCTTTGTGTGCTATAATTAAGATGTCAACAAGTGGCTGTTGGCATTTTTGTCTTTTGTTTAGATCAGATAATTTGTTTTCAACTGTTAGGTGCTTTCTTTTTTCTGATTTTCTTTTTAAAAATATATTTACTACATAATTTTTAATGTTGAAATCATCATTAATGATATTAAAATATACTATAATTTTCTTGTCACATGACAATAAAAGATGTGGTTTCTTTCACTACAAATAATCAGACATTACAATCTTTCTTCCATATGTGAGCAATTATAATACAATTGCACCATAAATACAAGTGTACTTTAAAAAAGAATTTAAAATTTAAAAGCAACAAACTATGAACCACAATTCATATTAAAAATTTGTGTATAAACCTATGTTTTTCCTGATTCAATATCATTGCTCTAACTGCATTTTGGTGACCCTGACACAGTGGTCACCACACAAGAGGGTTCTCAGGGAAAGGTAAGTGCACGGTCTGACTTCTCCATCAGCCTCCCCTCCATCAGCAAAGACAATCAGACGAGACAGGGGTGATGTCTAAGCATTTCACGTTTCAATGTTTTATTCTCTGGCTTATTTACAGAACCAAATGGGGGATTTCCACATGGGCCAATCACATTAAAGGTCATCCCATCACACCACATAGCACAAGCCTGGTAACATGGTGATTATGCACTGATCAGGAGCATGGAAGTCTTGCTCACCCAATCAGCTATACCCATGACTGGGCTTCAACCCCGCCCTCTGACATCTTCCAGCTGTGTCATCTTAGCTATCTCCCACAAGTTAACTTTCATTTTCCCAGAAATGAGGCATTTCTCATAAACCCCCATTTCCTGGGTTCCCACATCTCCCCCTGTTTTATTTATTTAAGCAACAATAAGATAGGGAGTGGGAGAGACCCATGGAGAGAGAGACCAGCCTCTGGTCCATTGCTCAGCAGCAGCAAATAGAGAAAATGGGGAGGGACAGGTGCTCATCATCCCTTATGAGTGCTCATCACCCCTCAAATGTCTCACATGACCTCATTAAGGGCCATGTTAATCCAAGGATTGTGGGGGACCCCATTAGGGAGAATCTCCTTAATCACTTGAACAAGCATCATCAGCTTGTGACTTAGGTGTACATTTTGTTGGCAGTACCTCCAGTATCAATATAGACCCAAAACTATTAAAGCATAAACAACAATAAACCCCATCAATGTCAGGTGAGGCAATCAAACTCATGAATTCAATTGACTGCAGACATCTTAGAGGAAAGTAGTAGTAAGGATAATCAGAACTGTAGTATCATTAAATTTTAAGACATCATTGAGTAGCAGGCTTGACATTTGTAAATACTTATCATTTCAAGGCCTCTTCATATATGTAGACAAATTAGCAATCATAGCAGTAGCATTAACTCCATAAGTGGTCTGACACATATGCACCGATTGAGGATTACAGAGATGATACTGCAACAGCAAGAGGAGTATATGAAGCTGCTCTGCTAAAAGGATATCTTTTGTAGCCCAGTAGGATGATTGGCCAGAGCAAGTGGTTGTTGTTGTATCACAGAGATAACATGTACAGACATCTGGAGGGTTTGAACTGTAGTGGTGGTTTGTGTCAGGGCCACAGGAGGTATGGTCGCAGCGGAGGCAGAGTTAGCAGTTGCGTTTTGGAGATGATAGCCAGATATTCCATTCTCACCTGTAGAATTTGTAATCCTCCAATCAGCAGTCAAACCAGGTACACCAGCTTCTAGAAGACAAAATGGGAAAATAGACTAGCAGGAACTCTGTTTTAGTCCTGGAGCTCCTTGTGTTAGGTGTTTATTGACCTTTTTCTCTTCTTTCCTCTTTTTCTCCTCTTGTGGGAACTTTGGCTTAGTCAGGCCATGTGGTTTTGAAGCCATCAGTAAGACTTTCTGTCCTTATTGGTCATTTGTTTCAGCTGATGTGGTGGCATCATCAGGTCCAAGGGACCTCCCACTCTGTGGGAGAAATTTAAGGTTCATTGTAGGTATCCATATAAGGCTTGGCTCTCTTATTGGGAACAAACACCCAAATCCTTGTCCTATGGTCATAAGCGGGTCAAGTCCCCTCCATAATCCTGTGGCAGGATCTTACCATTTTACCCATATGTGTATGTCTATTTTATGATCTTAAATTGATCAATGTTTTTGGAAACGTGAAAAAGTCTCATTTTTTTGAAAATTTTAAACGATTTAAACAATGCCAACCCAAGCTATTGATGAGGGCTCATTATACCTTTTTATTTTTGTAGCTGGGAATTAGGTTTTGGTGATATCTCTCAAAGATTGCCTGTCTCCTAGGATTATGAGAAATTCCTGTAGTATGTTTAATCTCCCATTGGTGAAAAAGAAGTTTTGAAGGGCCCTGCTAACAAAGCATTGTCCATGATCTGTTTTTAGCTGATGAGGTGGGCCTAATGTGGCAAAACATTCTAAAAAAATGGCTTTGTGGCTGTTTAGCCTTTTCATCTGCATGGGCAGTGGCCCAACAAGCATGAGAGAAAGTATCAATAGAGACAAATGTGTATTTAAGCTTTCAAAAAGGAGGATAGTGTGTCACATAAGTTTGTCATACTATATTGGACTTTAAGCTGCAGGGATTTACTCCCATCGATTGTTAAGTAGGGACTCATAGAAAAAGTAGGCAGGATTTACAAGTACAAACAATCTTTTAAAATCTCCAATCAGGAACAGGGGAAGCCTTTTGTGAAGCCCTCTCCAATTAAGGTGAGTTAGATCATGAAGACTATGTGCCTCCTGTAGAGTAGCAGTCTGGACCCTATATGAAGCTTCCTCAGCAGCAACGTGGTTTCCTAAGGGCATCAGGCCAGGTCACCCATGATGGCCTCTGAGATGATGTACATATATAGCATTTACCTGTCAAGCAGTAATGTTTGTGCTTGAATCATTAAAATGTGATGGGATTACTATCCAACTTTATATAGGATTGGTGCAGCCTGAGAAGCAAATTTACCACATTTGGCTGTCAGAGAATAGGTTCATAGGATGAGAGACCTTGGACAAAGCTAGGACAACTGCAAACAGTACTTTAAACTGAGCTGAGCCCTCCCAGGGGAGTGTATATGTCTTTGAGTCACCATCCTGAAATATGATAACAGCTGCCCTTCTCTAACTCCATTCTTAAGCACATTGAGGGCCCCCATAAATGGCTTACATTTGAATAATTGAGTGGTCCTCCAATCCAAGTATTTAAAGGAAGTAATCCATTTATATGACCTATAATAACAGTATAGTTTTCCTAGGAATCCCTCATGGGACAGGACTAGCCTGTCATTATTTCTTTGACCCCATTCAAAATCAGCCAATTGATAAGGAACTACAATCTTGTCTTGCAAGTGCCCATAATGGTACAGTATGATGTCCCCATGCTTCATTATTAAATCAGCCACCTGGTCCAATGAGGCATAGATCTTGGGCATACCTCCCAAAGTAGCATGAACCCATTGTAATAGTTGTCCCCTCTGAACAACCACAGACATAAGCAGAGCAATGCTGGGCAGGATCCATAGCTGAAGGTCTTCATGAGGCTCATATCGAGCTAGCTCAGCTTTGTCAAGAGTCTTCTGAACAACTTGAAAGGCAGCCTTATGAACAGGCCCCAAAGTTATGATGTCTGTGAGTTGTCAACTATTTAAGAGTTCAAAAAGGGGTAACAACTGTCCCGTGGATACAGGTATCCAAGCTTGGAGCCAATTGATCTACCCCCCAAAACCCTCTGGAGGTCTGTTAAGGTGTATGAGTCTGAAATAAGAAGGTGGGGTTTTAAGGGACTCACACCCTCCAGGGACAGCTGCGACCCTAATATTTGAAAGGGGGGGAGAATCTGAATCTTATCAGAGGAAATATGTAGGCCTCCCTCAGTCAAGCATCTTTGTAAAACGTTGTATGCCCTCCCCAGTGTTTCTGGGGAAGGGGAACAAGAAGAATATCATTCATATAAACATACAGCATAATATCTTTTAGTTATTGAACAGGCTCAAGGAGGGTCTGAACATAATTTTGGCAAAAGGGTTATTGGCCATGCCCTGTGGAAGCACCCTCCATACATACTACTCATCATACCCCCTAAAATTGAGGGAAGACATAGAGAAGGTGAATATCTCACAGTCCTGAGGTTGTAGGGAAATGGAGAAGAATCAGTCCTTAATAACAATAACCAGTAAATGAAGGCCCTTTGGAATGTCAAGTATCCAAGGGAACCCCCTCAGGGGCTACCTTGCATGACCATCTAATCATTAATTCTCCTAAGATCCTGTAACATTCTCCATTTACCAGATTCCTTCCTAATTACAAACACAAGAGTATTCCATGCATTGATGGATTGGTGAATATGTTCCATCTGTAACTGTTTGACCACAAACTCCTTTAATGGCTTTAACTTAACCAAAGGGAGAGGCTACTGCTCCACCCTGATAGGAGGTCTGGGGGGTCCACTTAGAAAGGGGCACCCAGGGAGCAGTGACTTTTAGGATTGAGGGAGCCTTTCCCAAATTGCCTGTCACTTCAGAAGCGGCTGCTGTGATTCCTCCTCATCCAAAATGTCATCATAGAAGGCCTTATGATCCATGGTGATGTTAGTATCTGCCTGGCTCAAGATATCCTGACCCAACAAGTTTGACCCCTGAAGTAACCAAAGTCCTAACAACCCCTGTGGACCCATCCATGTCTTTCCATATAAGCGAGTCCTGGCTTTCCCCTGACTGGTTGTTCCCCCCTATCCCCAAGATTGAGGGCCCAGAGACAACTTTCCAGCTGGTAGGGACCGCCTCTTTTTTTTTTTTTTTTTTAACACAGTCCAATTGGCACCAGCGTCTATCAGGCAACAGAACCTCTTTCCTATAATGGTAATGTCCTTTTTGGACCTTAACCCAAGGATAATGGGAACCATCCAGTTCACCATGGGTACCTCATGGGCATGCTTAGGGGGCTTCTGTGTGGAGTTGTAGCAGGAGGAGGGCCCTTTAGATAATTCAGTTGGCCCTGGGCTTAGGATTCCCCTCCTTGGACTAACAGCGCTGGAGGTTGCCCCACCCCTAGTTGAAAGGTGAAAGGGTTTTCCTTCAATGTCACAGTGGGACCTACATTATTTTTGCCAATGAAAGCCTTTACAACAGCGGGGACATGGCATAGTTGGTCTTGAAGGCCATGGTGAAGGACCAGCATTTGCCCCTCACCCCCTTTATTAGGGTATTCCCTCTTGAAATAACCTGTTGTCTGCAACCAAAACATTGTCTCAGTCCCTGAGATCCACCCATTCCAGGGGATGGGCCACCTCAAGAAGCAGCCAGAGTAAGGACCTGGGTCACAGCTTCAGTTAAGGCATCTGTCTGTGCCTGCAAGGAAGTAGTTAGGGACTGTGCCTGATGGCTCTGTGTTACCACATCTTTGGAACAGATTGTCCATTTCCATTCTGGATATGCTAGTTTATGGTCTGCATTTATTCCATTCCATACCAGCATTTTAATAAATAGTTCCATAAGGGGCCAGGGGAAACTTCGTCTGCATGCTTTGAGTGACCCTATCTATAAGGGAGGGGAGATCTTCATTTGCCTTTTGTTTTGTACCTGAAATGGGGGCCTCTGAGAGTCCTTCCTCCAAATTATGCCATGCTGCATGTCTGAGAGCCCTAATCTGATCTGTATAAGTAGGAGGAATGGCTGCCTGCTGGAGCCCCACGCTGTAAGGGCCTTCAGTTCCTGATAACATACCAAAGAAAATGGGTATCGCAGGCTGGTCTCAATAATTTTGATTGGCTTGTATGTGGCACTCCTCCTTATACAGGGCACACCATTTAATGAACATATTGCTGCGGAGCACAGCTTGGCATGGTGTCTTCCAATTTTGTGGGGTACATGACTGATAAGCCAACTCCTACAGGAAAGTTTCTGCCCAGGGAGAATTAGGCCCATCCTCCATTACTGCCTCTTACGTTATTTAGATCATTCACTTTCCAAGGGTACAAGATGGTTGGTCTATTTTCCCGCTCACCCCGGATTGACATTGCCTGGAAAAACTGGTGTCTCAGCTCAGTGGGACTCTTTATAGAATGAGGAAGGGGGATCATCCCCCTTAGTGCCCCTTCCTTCATACCCCAGGGGAGGGACTCCTCCCTTCTGGTGGTTGAACCACTTTCTCTAATGGAGGAGGGGGGCCATGTGACAGGCAGAGCTGGGTAAAGTCTCTTCTCCTCTCCCCTCTGCGTCTCCTGGCCACTGGTTCCCCCCAACCTAAGGAGGGCTCATCCCTTCCCACCTGACTGCCTTTGGATGGAAGATCTGTCTGCAAGGAGGATTCTGTTAGGTCCCCTTTCAGTTTTAGTTTAACAGCCTTGGATCTCTTGGTAGCAAATTGGTCCCAGTCTGGCTCTAAAGCCAATTTAGAAGTCGAGGAGGAGTCTCCCCAAACTTTTTGCTGTTGAAACAGGCCTGAAGGGCTCACAATATTGAGAAAATCCCCAGAAAGAATCCTGGCCCTGCGAGAACTCTCACTGTGCCGCACAGCACACAATGTGATCCCATGTATCTCAGCAAAACAAGTTTGTAGAACCTACCCATTGCGCAGTTCATCCTACTGCCTCCAAGACCTTAGTGGCTTGGGTCTTGGAGAGTTCCAAACCCCTGCTCATAAGCATATATTTCAGTGCCTTAAGCACAGTCTCTTCAGTTTTTGAAGTTGCATGCCCCATCCTTTTGGAGATCACTCACCCTGCAGTCCGCTTAGCCTTTGAACCACCACCTCCTCTTCCTTGTGTAGGTGAGGGTCTCTCTTCATGTCCCTGTTTGGGCACCAGTTATGTGATGAACCCTGACACAGCGGTCACCACACAAGGGGACATTTTACTTTTCTCAGGGAAAGTTGAGTGCACTGTCCGCCTGTTCCATCAGCCTCCCCTCCATTGGCAGAGACAATCACACAAGACAGGAATGATATTTAAGTATTTCCCATTTTAAAGTTTCATTCTCTGGCTTATATATAGAAGCAAATGGGAGATTTCCACATGGGCTAATCATATTAAAGGTCAGGCCATCACACCATATAACATAAACCTGGTAACATGGTGATCATGTACTGATCACTAGCTTGGAAGTCTTGCTCACCCAATCAGCTATACCCAAGATCAGCTTCAACCCCACCCCATCAATTTCCAGATGTCTGGTGCCATCTTAGATATATCCCACAAGTTAACTCTCATTTTCCCAGAAATGAGGCTATTCTCAAAAGCCTCCATTTCCTGGGCCCCCACACATCATCGAGTTTTATGGCTATTACTAATCTTTTCATCAGTTAATACCTTACAAAGCTTCACTAAGTTCCACCTCTTTTTACCTTTGAAGAAGCTAATTGCCAATTTGATCTCTTCTGAGGGAAATGAAGCATCGACACCCTGTCAATCTTCTGAAGTGACCATGAGATGAGCACTTTTTTTCAGAAATCAAGGGAGCATATCCTCCTCCAATGCTTCTGATAGAGGATGTAAGAACTTTGAATGGGAATGCTTGCTTAATTGACACGGCTTGTATAAGTGAGAGTCATTGTATGTCTGCTTAAGATGAAATGCTATTTCAATGTCTTTGTAGATAATATTCGGGAGTTCATGTGTGTTTCCTAGTCAAATTTACAGTAATTATAATAAAAAAGTGCTCATATTTGATTAATATCTGTCAATTATTCATAAAACTTAGAGTATATTCATTTTTCTTAAATTTAAATATTTATTTATTTATTTAAATTTAAACAAGAGCATGGAGTTGGTGATGATATTTTTAAACAACAGGAAGCGCGCAATGAGAACAGCATATGGTTGTAAAGTCTGTTTCCAGCCACATTGATGCACTTCCTCCAATAAGGTTCTACCTCTTAAAGTAGTCTTAACCTTCTCAAATCATACTACCTACTGAGGACCATTTATATCTAAACCGCCATGACACATATACATTTCTCATATGATTAACATCATTTATAAATTGTTGCATACACTGAGGGAAGAAAGATAATCACCTTAGCATATTATAATATTATTTCTCCTTAGAAAAGTGTCTAAAAAAAAGACCAGCCCTTTTCAGATATTTGTAGTTCCAAATATTTAGGGAAAAGTTCAAAAATCAAAAATAACAAGTAATTAAACACAAACTTCTTATTATATTATAAAAGCATAACCAGTTGCTTATATTAAATTAAGAATTTCAGTTCATTCTTAATAAACTATTGTGAAATATTTGAGCAGGGTGGTACTGGCACACATCTTTAATCCCTTAATCCCATCACACTAGGGGAAGAAACCGGCAGATCTCTGGATTCTAGAGCAGCATGGTTTAAACAATGAAGGCAGGGTGGGAACCCTGCAGATAAAATAAGGCTGCTTACTAAAGACAGTCTAGAATTCAAAAATGACGTATTTTTTCCTTAATGTTAAGTTTCATAATATCCTTACTGATCTAATGGATAAATATACATAATCTTAAATTTACGAAAAGAGAAAGGGGGTCACAACCCAGTCTCCTTAGGTGTGATGCTCCTACTGGAGAACTGGTTTCAAGAGGCATTTTGCACCTAAAAGAGATCTGTTAATTGCTGGGTGTGGTGGTACATACCTTTAATCCCAGCACTTGGGAGGCAGAGGCAGATGGATCTCTATGAGTTCAAGGCCAGCCTGGTGTACAAAGTGGGTCCAGGAAAAGGCTACACAGAGAAATCCTGTCTTGGAAAATACAGGAGAGAGAGAGAAAGAGATATATTCTGTTAAACAATGTAAGGATCCACAGTTAGGCTAGGGAAGAACATGCAAACTGCATGCCTTCCAAAGCTAACATAAAATAAGTAGCATGTCATGCTATTCTACACCAATCTCCTTAATAATGGGGTTTCCATGGGAGAATTAGAACTCAAACTAATACAAAAGGGTTTAAATAATGTTATTGCTTAATAAGGGTAATTCAATTATTTGAATTCATACCTTGATCTCAAAACTTGGGAGATAAGGAAAAGACAGGTTCCTTTGTGTTCCAGGCCAATCTAATCTACAAAGCAATACAGAGCAAATCAAAACAGCCCAAGCTACAAAAAGAAACACTGTCTCAATAAGGATAGATATATCCACATAGAAATTAAATCTCCAAAGAAAGGAGAAAAGGAAAGAAGAAATATATAAATGCATACCTTTGTTCCCAAAACATTGGAGACAAAGACAGAAACAAACTGGTTCTTTTTGAGTTTGAGGCCAACCTAATCTACAAAAAGCCAGAACAAGACAGAGTAAACCTGTTTTAATCAATTAATAAGTTTATGTCAACTGTAGAGGAGAATATTTAAACTCCATTCAGTCTTATGCTGTATTTTCAATTTAAAATAGATTATACATAGCATATATATATATATATATATATATATATATATATATATAGATAGATAGATAGATAGATAGATAGATTGCTATACATGCCATGTTTTTATATGGCATGAATGGAGACTTACAAATGTCTTTCTTCTGTTCAAAGAGCAGAAAATATTCCTTAATTGATTTGTGCATCCTGCACATCCAAGGCATTTTGATAATTGCAGAACTATATGTTACTTGTGAGAAATTATATATTTTCAGAACAACAGGACCAGAGTCCAAAGAAGATAAGACAAGTAACCCAAATGATTCAGCCTCATAGACTGCCTCAATAGCTGTTTCCTCAAAAATCTTCTTCCAGAACAACTTCAAACAGCTTACTGAGATGGCCCAGCCTCAAAGACTGTTCCAGACAGGACTTCAATAAAGCCCTGAACTTTCCTACCCAAAGTCCAGCTTTGGACTACAAATTGCTCAGGACATTCAAATTGCTGAGCAAATAGAGACTCGACAACACATGTTACAATTAACTTGCTTAACCATTTTTCCACCTCATTTGGCTTCCCAAACAGGTTTTCTGCATTCCAATTCAGCAGAAAGCAGTTTTAAGAGAGCGACGTCCCATTCCCAAAAAGTGGAGTGGATGATGGATGTTTAGGGGGAATGGTTACAAATTGTTACATGTCTTGTTAAGCAAGGTATAGAAAGTTAGACTTGGAAATCTCTTTTTCTTTTCTCTATCCTTCTTTCTCTCTTATATAGGGGGAAAAGACTTGAAAGGAAAAAGGAGAGAGAATATATATTATATAAATATATATATAAATGATAATATATAAGGATAGATTATTGAATCTGCTCTGAAACTCAAAATTATTGTTATTCTCAAATAAGGTTATCTTTCGATACATGGGTATAGAAGTTTGTATATTGATACAAAAATAAGGTTAAATTTTGATTCATTGGTATAGAATTTCTATTTAGACACATATTTTGTATATTTCAACTTATGTAAGTTATTGTGCCTATACAAATCATTTAAAAGTACAGGCTTACTTCCGATCCTTTTATGGGTTGCTATTGCAATCTATTTAGGAGTCTGGATAATATAAGTTGACTGGCCAGTTGAACTTCTGGTCATGTCAAATAAAAGTCTTAATTTTCACAAGATAGACTTAATATGTTAAACAGATAGTAAATGGTTAAAAATATACAGTTTGTTTGTTCATAGAAGATAGATGATAGATATATTTATTTACAAATAAATTGATAGATGTCTTCAAAACCCTCAGAGGCATACAGAAAATGGCATTTAAAGATGTTTTTTTTAAATTATAAGAATTGTTTTGACTTAGGACAGTCAGCTCCTGACAGTTCCCATTTGACTTGGAAGAAGACAATGAGCATCAAATAGAAATATCCCATCAGGAGATAATTCCTTTTGGGCAAAAATGCCCCTCCTCTCTCAACAGACTATATATAGTCCAAAGATGGACCTGAGCTTAAATGCAGGTAAGTCGATGTCCTGATTCTGTAGAAACAGAATGGGAAAATCCTTCTTATTTCCTGCTGCACAATTTAGTCTGTGGAAAATGCTTGGCCAGAAGGCTGAAGATGATGCTACAATGATACAAAGAGATATTTGGGACTGTCTAGGCAACAAGCTGTCATTTTTTTTTTTTTTTTGGAAGCTGCTCTCCTATGTTTTCTACTCACTAAAATAATAATTTTATCCCTTCCTATGTCTTTGAAGGCATAATAATTATAAAATTTCAATTGAACTTGAGTTGTTTAGGATTTAAAAGGATATTTTCAAGTCTAAATGAAATCTTTAGATTTATAAGCATTAGATATGATAGAAATTATTTAGGTTCAGAACTGTAGACACACCAAAGTAGAGAGATGAATTTTCTTCTTCAAGTTTGCCTGAAACAAATAGGCTAAATATTATGTGTGTACCTTTTATATGTTTTCTTGGTTGTTTCATATTTGTTCTTATTGTTTTTACTATATGAGCTAAAAAAGTTAGCCCTTTTTTTTAAACAAAAGGAAGGAATTTATGGGGTAGTGTTAAGCATTCTAAATGTTTATTAATTGGTCCTGCTTGCTGTCTGTCTGTTACTTTCATTGGGTCTGATTCATTAAGTAAAATGGGTAAGGCCTGAGATTGGGCAAAGACAGAGAAAGGTAGGACTTCCTGAGATTAGAACAGGAAGTCTGTGCTTTACACAGAGGATTAGTTCATTCCAGCCAGGATCAGCAGGAAAGAGGACGCCCACCATGGGTTAGAAAAAGAACCTCATTCCACATGACCAGGAACATCGGCTAGCATGGAGAATGGCAGTCCAAGGATGTATGTATATATGGGGACATATTTGGGTAATATAATTAAGAGCTAGTTTAGGTGGGCCAAGATTGTTCAATTCAGACCAAGGCTTCTTAAAATCCACTCGGTGTCTGTGTGTATTCATTTATAATGGCAAATTAAGGATTAAAGGCTGCCAAACAAATTAACGATAATCTAAATACAGTTAAATAATTTAATTATTATTTTTTTACACTATTGCCAATTTGATTTTTTCTTATTCAATAAATCACTATGTATATCCTAGTATAGCTGTAAACATAAGAATAGAGTAACTTTCACACTATGAAAATAATTTTAAATTATATGCTGTCATATGTCCATAATCCAGTGTGTCTAAGACATAAAAATTATATTAAATATTCAGATAACCAAATTTGTTGAAAATGTTGCTCTATTGATTAGTAAGTATATTAACCACTGTCACTGTCCATTTCCTAGTATCAAATAGCCATAGGACTTTTAAATATTTAATAAAACATGCATTCAATAAGAATATAAAGTATGTTTTAGCATACCTTACATGTCAAAATGATTAATATTCTGCCTTTGGAATGTCAGCCAATATTTTATATTTTTTTATAGGAAACATGTTGAAGACATATAAAAACATGAACTTTTCCTAATTGTTTGATACTTTTCCCAAATAATAGAATTAAGAATTGACAATGGTAATTTTTTAGACTGAATTAAGTATTAAATTAAAAAAAACTTCATAACATTATTCAAAAAAAACTAAAGTTAGATTTTTTTTTCCCCAATGGAGAATAGTACTATTGGAGTATTGCAGTATGGGACAATTTGACATTAAAAACTTAGAAAAGTAGAAATTTAAAGTGAAGGAATGGAATGAAGGTCAGTGATTAGAAGATTGCTAAAAGAAAACCTGATCTGAAAGGGTAAGCTGATAGAGGAAGAGGTGAAGATAGGCTTTAGTGGGCTTAGAGGTCTGTGTGCACACAGTGCACACACATTTCTGGAGCTGGGACTAGGATAACTCAGTGAGTTGGGAGAAATGTTGGAGAAGATCTCAATGATCTACTGAAGAAAGGGGCTGAGAGGAAGGGAGGTCACAGCATGTGGTCTGTTACAGAGCTGGGGATGAAACTGGGCCACTTGAATTGGAAAAGCATAGAAAGATATGCAGATCTGCGGTTAGGCTATCTGCTTCTATGGCAATATAAGTGCTTGATTAAACTTGAAAGCCAATAATGGAGTATAATAATATAGCTGCTTCTGATGTTTATGAAGAATCTGATTCTCCTGACACTAGACATGATTAGCTTCTGAGCAGAGGCATCATATTTTCTGATCTAAGTGTCTTCTAAAGCATCATCCTGAGGAACAGTGAGACTTCTCTTGGGTAAAGTAACTTTTCATCAAGTTTGAACCCTGTTATGAACACTGTAAAGAGACTGACACATACAAGTTGTCCCGTGACATCTGCTTCCAGGAGTTAGTATTTACCTGTATCCAGAAAATACATACACACAAAGACACACACACACACACACACACACACACACACACACATTGTATTCAAATGGATAAACACAAAGAATAAGAAACAAAAAATAATTAATTTAAAAATCTTTACTGTTATATGACATTATTAGTGTGCAGAATACTATATTTGAGAGTATTGAGGGAAAAGAGCAGGAGTTTTAATTAAAGTAGGACAAAAGCAATAGAATATGATTTATAGCATATATCTCTTATAGTTTAAACACATACAAATAATGGGTAAAAGTTATGGTTCTGGTCTAACTGGATGTCAACATGTAGAAGAATGTAAATAGACCAATATTTACATTCTGCACAAAACTTAAGTCTGAATTGATCAAAGACCTCAACATTAAATAAGACAAATTCAATCTAATAGAAGAGAAAGTGGGGAAAAGCCTCAAATTCATTGGCACAGGTGACAACTTTATGAACAGAACACCAATAGCTCAGACTCTAAGACCAAAAATCAATATACTGGACCTTATGAAACAGAAAAGTTTCTCTAAGGCAAAAGACACTATCATTAGAACAAAACAGAAGCCTACAGATTGGGAAAAGTTCTTCACCAATCCTACTTCCAACAGAGGGCTAATATCTGAAATATATAAAGAACTCAAGAAATTAAACACCAAAGAACCAAATAATCCAATCAAAAAATGGGGTACAGAACTAAACTGAGATTCACAAAGAGGAATCTCTAATGGCTGAGAGACACTTGAAGAAATGCTCAATATTATTGGTCATCAGATAAATGCAACTCAAAATGACTCTAAGATACCATCTTACAACATCAGAATGTCTAAGATAAAAAATTCAAGAGAAGCAAGTGGTTTTTCTTGCCAAGAGAATGGCTTACCACCAATTCAATCATCTCCCACTGGAGATTCTTCGATGCTAATCTTCTACTTGGAGTAATATAGAGGGTGCTGTCAGGAGCTGACATGTCTCGATATCAAAAATCTTAAGTTAAGAAAACATCTTTGAATGCCATATTCTGCAGATCTCTTGAGGTTTTTGAAGATGCCCTATCTATCTCTTATATTTAGATAAGCAAATATTGCTT